>JARQOD010000003.1:336193492-336295011 GCA_033576555.1 Oophaga sylvatica | reverse complement strand
CCCTAAAAAGGGAAAAAAAAAGGGAGTAAAAATAAAAAAAGAAAACAGAAAGAAAAAAATAAGAAAAAAAAGAAAAAAAAAAAAGAAAAAAAAAAAAGAAAAATTTAAAAAAAAAAACCCAGGAAAAAAAAGAAGAAAAAAAAAAAAGATGAAGGGGGCCCAAAAAAACCCCCAAAAAAAAAAGGGGGGAAAAAACAAACAAAAAGGGGGGAAAGATCATAAAGTATGCAAAAAAAAAAAGGGGCATCCGCCCCTAAAGAAAAAATGGTCCCTCAAAAAAATTGGGGAAACGTTAAAACCCCCAAAAAAGGTTGAAAGGGCCCAAAAAAAAAAAGGGGGTCCATCCCCCCTTAAACCCAAAATGGGGTCATTAAAAAAATAAAAAAATTTTTTGTGGATTTAATTTTTCCCCCAACGCCCCCGCGAAAAAAAAGTGGGGTCAGCCCATTTCAAAACATGTTTCAAAATTGAAGAAAAAAAAAATATTTCGCAACTTTTGGAAAAGCAAGCCCCGGGGTTTTCATTTTAATAAAAACCTGAAAAAATTTTCTTTGAAAAAAAGGCCGTTGGGCCCCGGGGCCACAAAACCCCCCGACAAAACCGGGCGGGCCCCCAACACCTCCAAAAAATAAAATTTGTCCACTTTGGGAAAATTTTGCCCGAAAAAATTTTAAAGGGTGGGGTTTTTGGGCCAAAATTTTTTAAAATTTTTTTCCCTCCTGTCAAAAATCCCCGGGTTATCAGGAGGGAACGCAGGAAGGTTCATAAAATTTAACCAGGTTTTTTCCCCCGTTTACCCCTGCCTAAACTGTCCCCGGGTGTGTGTCTCCCTTGCCCTCCATCAAAGGGGGGGCAAGAAAGTGCAGCTTTTGTCTAAAGTTTTTTTTCAACTTTTTTTTCCTAAAGGGCCCTTCGGATAGCACCATTTTAGTAGACCCTCTCCAACTCTTTAAGGAAAAAATGCAAGGTTCCCCTTTAAAAGGGGGGCCCAAGCAGGGACCAACCAGTACTCTTTTTTACCCAAGATGAATAAAATGAAGTCCCAGGGAGTCCGACCACTTTTTTGTTTTGGCCCCACCATAAAGATAAAACCCCCTTCCCATCCCCTCCTCGCCCTCTTTTTTCTCCCATTCCCCCCTAAACCCAAATTTCTACTTTGGGGAGAGACGGGCAAACTTGTGTGGGTACTGCATCTTTTGGGCCGCTAAAAAACCACCCTTCTGATCCTCCTCCTCCCCCCACACCTCCACCTCCTCTTTAAATTAAACCCAATTACGCAAATGGGGTGAGATAGACGGGGGCGGGGTTTAAATAAAACCATGTCAAAGTCCTTCCCCCAAAGTCCACCTTGTCCGCTGCAAATTTTTTAAATTTTAAATTTTCAGCAGAAACTGTTAAAAGAAAGGCCTCAAAAACGGTTTGTTGGGGTTTGAATAGGGACATTGTCAATCACCATTTTTGTGGAGCCCCAAAACCCTTGGAAACCCCCCAAAAATTTCAGACATTCATCCCCCTTTCTTCAGTTTTTTTAGGGTGGGAAGCTGATTTGAATACCGACAGGCCATTTGGAGGAAAGAAATTCCACAACTACCCTCTGCTCAAAAAAACCTTTTAGCATGTGCACTTTGGATTTCCCAGCATGGGGGACATCCACTGGGGGAAAAAGTCAAAAAGGGGCCCCTTTTCCAAGAACAATAAAAGGGCCCTTTGCAGCCCAAGATCTCCAAAAAAAAATAAAAATTTCCCAACCCTGCTTTGAAGGTAAAAAAAGAGCCCCCTAAACCTCGGGGCCCCTGTGCGGCTGCACAGGTTGCACCAAAAATTCCGCCTCTGGTGCCCATCACACAACAGTCAAAGAAATGGCACTTGCATGCAATACGTAGCCCCTGCCAAAGCTGCGGCAGCTGTAACTCTTGGGGAAAAGGGGGGCCCGATGTACATAACCTTTACCAGAAGCTCTGGAAATCAGCATAGGTTTTCAGAAACCCCCGACCAAAGAATTTGGCACGTGGGCCCAACATGGTTTCAATTTTAAGCATAGCAAGCTTCACAAACCGTCACCCCGGTTAAAGGGCCCTTTTCCACACCCAAACCTTTCCCTAGTTTCAAGTAAAAATGGCGAAGCCACCCAAACGGTTTTGGGTTTTTTATTCCTTTTAATAACCTTGGGGGATTTTGCTTGCAAAAAAAAAGGGAACTAAAGGGGTGACTTTTAAAAGCTGTCTACAAATAACTGAAGGGGTTTCACAGTGAAAATAGATCATCCTTTTAAAAAAATTTTTTTACATTGGGAAAAAAAGAGAACAAAAGAATGGAAAAATGAAATTTAGAAATACAGATTAAAAATTAGAAAAAACTTTTTGGCAGGAAATAATCAAAGTTGGAAAGGCCCTCCAGGAAGGGGGCAGCCCCAAGGGGCCAAACAGGGGCAAAACTTTCGGAGGGGGGGCCTCATTAACGGATTGGATACGAGAACCCGGGCCCCCAAAAATTTTTTGACGACTTAACCGGGGGGCTTGCCCTTCCCAAATTAGTTTTCACATTCGTTTGGAACCAAATCCAGAGCTTCCATCAGGGGGAATTCTTAATCCACTGGGGGAAAAAAGGAAAGGGGGGAGTGCGGAAAACCTTAAAGGGAAACCCTTAAAGGAAGGGAAACAATCTCGGGCCATGGCCTTTTTTTAAGGGACTCCCCGGCCCCCAATTTTTTTTCCTTTTGAAAAAAAAATGTAATTGGCCAAAAGCGCTTTCCACGTGTCAGTTTTTTAAATAAAAAACCCAAAAAAGGGGTTTTTGATAAGGACAACGGCCGTTTCCGGGCACTTTGCGGAAAAGAGGGGCACGTCCCATCGGGAGAAATAGGGAAACTGGGGACTGAGTTCCGGGGGAACGCGGGCCACGGGGAGAGGGCCAAAATCCCTGTTTATACAAGAAAAAACCCAAAAACCCTTTCCCACAGTAAGCAGCCTGGAAAGTGCTTTTTAGATTTGGGCCTGTGGTGATTTGGCGGGGAAACTTTTTTTTTTTGTTTCATTTTCTGGGTTTTAGGGACACCCTGAAGCTGAACGCTGTGGGGGGGCCCATTTTTGGAATGCCAAAAATGTTAAAACCCCTTCAGGGCGGGAGCATTCACGTCAGGGGTCTTTGGAAAAGGGGGTTTTGGGCAAGCCCCCGCACAGGGGGAAGGGGCCGTGGTGCCCCCGCTGGCATCTTTTTGTCCCCAAAGGGCCCTTTTACCCCACCCATTAAAATTGTTTTAGATGACATGTGCCTAAATCACGTTGGGGTTAGGCTTTTAGTGTCACCCCGGGCTGATCTTAAATGGCAAAAAGTACATGTGCCCATTTATTTGTCTCAGAACCTTTTTAAAAAAAAAGTCCCAAAGACGGGGAACACCTAACTTTTTAGAAATTCATGACTGTGGGTGCTCGGGGGAAACATTGCCCTCCTTCCCCCTCTGGTCACCCATTTCCTCTTCCTGACTTTTTTCGGTGCTGCGCTGCGGGACTCTTTTGCATGTCAACTTTCCCGGGTTTTGGATCAGTGACTTCATCAACCTCCCTTCCAACTCGCCCCCGAGCCCTTCCTGATTTGGAACTTAGCAACAACCTGATTTAATCGACAACTGTGTCTCATAAACATCATCTCCTTAACAAAAAATTTCCATTCCCCACCGTCATGTTTTGGACCGTGGTTGCCTAAGTTTTGTGCATTTACTTTAAAACATGGGCCTCCTGTCCCTCTTGGAAAATGCAGGGGGAGAGGCCACAATTTAAAAAATAGTGGGCCTTTAAAAGGGATCACTTTGGCTCCTGGACTCATATGTTGGGAAGAAAAGAGGGAAAAAGGCTGGAACAAAACTAAAAGGGAACCCAAAACGGGAAGTGCAATGCAATAAAACATTTTTTAGCTTCGGTCAATTTTAAAACCCATGACGACAGATCTGGGGATTTTTTTCCTCATGCTGAACAGCATTTTAAACAATTGCCCAGTCTTTTGTGTGCGAGGGGCCACAACACACACCCCTCTGGAAAAACACTGAGTGTGGTGCGAAAAAAAAGCCGAAAAACAGCAGCTGAAGAGGAAAATTTTAATTTTCTCGGCCTACTTTTCACTTTTCAAAAAAAGGAGCACAGAGCATGACCCCTTGGGCTCATGTTTCCACCCAAAAAGCACAAGCCGAGGGCATTTGCATATCGAAATCCGATGCCCGCAGGGATGTGATACCCCTTCTGGACCTAGCCCAAGGGCGAGGAAAAAGGGATCCAGACCCTTGGGTTTTTAAGAATGGACCTTGGGGAAAAGCCGGGTGTTGCCGAAATCTAATGGAAGAAATTATCTGCAATCCTACCAACCACCGTTCGAACGGTGTGGTTTCAGAAGTGGTGCCCAGTTCCCCCCCTGCAAAATGAGACGGGAAGCAAATTGCCAGGGAGGGAATAATTGTTCGTGCTTCAGAAACCCCCCCTTTCCCCACTTCCCCCACGCCTGGGGCCAAATAAACACACCCCCTTTCCCCTTTCCCCCTTTCTGCAAAATTTTTACACTTTTTGTAATTTTTTAAATTTCTCTAAAACCCAAAGTTTCCTTGAAAAAAAAAACAAAGTTTTTCAAATTTAAAAAAACTTTGGGGCCCTGAAACCAGCCGGGGCATTTTTAAAAAAATGTAAAACCACCATAATTTTAAACCCCAAACACGTTAAACAGTTTTCAAAAGACAACAGTCAATTTTTTGGGAAAAAAAAATTTGTGAACTGTAGCAGGCCAAACATTTTTTACAAAATTTTAAACCACCCAAAAAATTTTTTCACAAAGCATGTTTTGAAAATGCATGAATGACAAAGTCCCTTTTTTAACAAAAAAAAAAAAAGAACTCTAGGGGGGACATTATTTTTTTTCAAAAATTTTTAAACCCCCAAAATTTTTTACAAACACATTTAACGTATGGGGAAAAAAAAGGGCAAAATTTTTAAAACCCCCAAAAAAATTTGGATTCGGGTTATTTTTTAAAAGAAAAAAGGGGCCCCCGGGGTTGGGTTCAACACCCTTTGCCCAGTTAATTTAAAAGAAAAATCACTAAAAAAAAAGGAAAGAGACCAAAAAAAACAAAATGATGGTTCCAACAACATAGACAAAAAAAAGGGAACCAAAAAACTGAAACCGGGCCCTGAAACTCACCCCCCCAACCCAAAAAATGAAATGTTTTAAAAAGGGCCCTAAAATTCCAACCAACTTGGAAGGGGGGGTTTTCCCAAAAATGCAAAAGCCCAAAGGGAAATACGTTCATGGGGCTCCAGCGCATTTTTTTTCGGCCCTCCCGGGTCCCCCCCGCACATGACAAAACCCCCGGGTAAAAAAAGGGCCCGGGAAAAAGTCTTAAAGGCCAAGTAACCATAGGCCCAAATTTGGGGGGGGAACTGGGCCTTTTAAGGTTTTCCAGCCGCCCCCTCAATGGGTGAAAACGTTACCCCAACAGGGTTTAAAAGGGGGACAGAAAAGGACAGGGGGGGGTTTGTTTTTTTTTGAATTAAAAAAGGGTAAGGGAAATTTTTTTTAAATTTTTTTTAAAGTTTTTTATTTTTAAAAATTTTATTCTGGGCTTTTTAAAAACCAAAAATAGGGGGGGTTTGGCCCCCCCAATAACCTGAAAACCCAGAAAAAAAATGAAACACACAAAATCCCCCCCCCTTTGTGGAAAGGGAAAAACCCGCAATCCCCTTTTGGTCTAAAGACCCCCCCGGGGGAAACTGAGGTTTTAATTTTTAGACTTTTTTGGGGGAATATAACCCTTTAAAAAAAAAAACCCCCCCCTTTGACTTGCAAAAAATTTAAAAAAAAAAAACCCTTTTTTTGAACCAAAAATTAAAAAATAATAATTGCGGGCCCTGCCCTTTTTTTCCGGGTTTTAAAAAAAATGGGGAAAAACCCCGTAATTTTTTTTAAAATTTAAAAGGCAAGGGGGTTTTTTAAATTTAACTTTTTGGGTTTTTTTCCCCCTTAAAGTTTTTTTTTTCCCCAAAAAAAATTTTTGTTCAAAAAAAAAATTTTTTTTTTTTTTAAATTTTTCCTTTTTTTTTAAATTTTTTTTTTCCCCATTTTTTTCCCCTTTTTTTTTTTTAAAAATTAAAATTTTTTTTTTTCGCAAACGGGGCTGCAAACCCTCATTTTTTGCGTCGGGGGTTAAAATTTTGGGTTTTTTTAACTTCCCTCTAAATAAGGATGGCCCCCCAAGAGCACCCCAAATTCTTGTTAAAAACCCAAAAGCAAATGTCCATGCTTCAGTGGAATCGTGATGACATGAGTATGGTTTCATTTAGGATCATTTAAGAGTCTGTGACATTCTTCAATAAATGGACTTTAATCTGGCTGTGAGCATATTTAAAAAAACAACTATAAATTATAAAGGAGAGGCGTCTTAAAGACGCCTCTCCCATTACTAATCCAAGGGCTTGATGACACCAGACAATACATAGTGACATCACACCACAAAATATGAACCCCACTTCCCACTGCTACAGGACAATGAGAATATCCGGGCAATGCCCCTGATTGCTGCATCTAATAGAAGCACCTTTTCTGGGCAACTGCAGGCTTCTATTTTTTAGACTTGTGGTGAGCAATTATCAAGGCCCATTACCAGCCAGATAAACCATACCCCCCCCAGCTGTAGCATTGCAGTTTATTTAATATATAAGAAAAACAAGTGGGTGGGGACACCTCATTCTGATCACAAGCTTAACTAAACGCTGACACTAAGGTTGCGTCCCGCAGCCTGTCCTTTTTTCCTGGCTTTATCAAAATGCAGGAGAACACACGTCAATTTTTTTTAAAAATTATTTATTTATAGGCAATGATGGGTCTGCCCCTAATTATAGCTATTTGGCAAGCTTTTTAATGCCCCCTTTTGAAGATGTTGTTTGGTTTTGCCTCTCATTGAAGTCATGAGGTTTTGATTATGTTAGTCAAACATTAAAAGGTTCCTTATTTCCAATTACAATGTTCCTGAGCTGTGCAATGGCATCATGGACCGAGCGCTGCGCGCCAGTCCTTTTAGAACCTCATATGGAGATAATTAGCAAGCCAATCCCAGTAATGCCACAAACTAATGGCTACGTCATACAGTACTGGCAAACCCTGCATGTTTATTGCTGATAACAGGCTCTAAACATCCAATGGCGTGGAATCAAGCATGTAAAACCGATCTAACCAGTCAATGCTCGGCGAGTGCCGAGCCACCAGAGCACCCAGATACTCGCGGTGATATCGAGTATCACCAAGCAGTATCATTTTAGGAGATAAGTGCTGAACGACGAGCACCAGGATGAGATTTGCTATTAAATCTCACCTTGTTCTAAACATGCCCAGCAACGTGGATGACATCAACGACCACCTGATACTGGTCACGCCGTTCTGCTGTCTGTACCTGGTTGTCGGTGTGACAATGCATGATCTTTGCTTAACCATTGACTTCCTTTCCTCCTAATTGATCTGGGATACTGCTGCTGTTACCTGTATAGAGCCTGCTGTACCCTGCTCTGCTGCATAGCCATTATGGGTGGTTAGTCTTTGCACTGCTGTAAGACCCATCCGCATTCGGTCCCTGTTGTTGCTGTCGAAGCCGTCCGCGGGTTTGCGAGGTCATTTTGCAGCTGGTGCATGATTTTCCCATGTGTGTACTGGGCATGTCATCCACTGCCACGGGCCTCGGACCTCAGTTCCTGCACTGATTGTGGCTGTAATGTTTCTGTTTGGCAAAGGACATTCGCGGCCACACTCCCCTCTTTTATCAGTGTTAGTGTGTGTATTTGAAATCAGTCCCCAGCCAATTGCTGAGGGTCAGCTTCCTATATAACTTTCCCCTTCCCTATGGCGGGGCTGAGCTACTCCACAACGCTCCTGAACTTGCTATGTGTTTGCGTATCCTGCACCTCTCCTGTCCAATTTTTGAACCAAAAGGAGTCCTGTCTTGAATCCAGTATGGCTCCAGTTCCAGCACCTTTCCCTGGAGGAGTTATATCCAGTCCTTATTCCTAGATCCTATACCTACCCTGTCCCTGAACAGTGTCTGCTGTGTGATGTTCCTGAATCCCTCTGTGTCTGGAAGCCTCGTACCCAGTGACCATTGAGTCTCTGTAACCTTTGTTTCTGCTGAGTATTTACTAACTTTGTTCTCTATACCATGCGGTTCTTAGCTCCCAGGGCAGGCCCAGCATCCTGGCGGTTTCTGAGCACCATCACGCTTGGTTCCTTCCTATGTCCAAGCCCAGAGCATGATACTGGCATCTGGAACCTATGACCGCTGCCTGGACTTGTATCCTGATGAAAGCGGTGGTGCCTGTTAGGTCGTGTCGGATGTCCAGAACCGAACAACTCCTCTCAGATGTCTGCCAGTGACCCTTATGTCCTATGTACTGCCTGCATCCTGATGAACCTCGTGTGTCCTGGGTGTCCCTGCCGCGTCCTGATGACCTGGTGTGACACAGTGTCTCTATATAATGGCCTGCGTCCTTATGACCTCGTGTTTTGTTCCTGATGCCTGTCTCGTTCTGATGACCTCGTGACCTAGAAGTCCTGCCTCATCCTGATGACCTCGTGTGTCCTGGTGTCTGATGTACTGCCCTGCGACATATGACCTCGTTACCCTGATGTCCTGCCTGTGTCCCTGTATATGATGTCCTCGCCCTATGTGTGCCTCAGTGATCCATTGGTGCCTTGAGGTCCACCTGGGTCATACCCCTTCTGGGAGGGTGTGGAATCGGAGCCTGGCGTAGTCATGTTTGGTTTATGTACTGTGATTGACTACTTTAGTAAACGTTACTTTCTCTATACCTGAAGTTGTGCGTTGTTAAATCAAGTCCTACTTGTCTCTTCCTAGTCCACATTCTCAACTGCTACAGAACCTCGGTCGTCTGCCCTTCCTGTCTAGTTTGGGTAGGGCCGGGTCCCACTCGCGGTAATAGAGGGTCCAAATTGCGTCCCTGGGGACACTACCCCAACACCATCGTGATCGGTCGACGTGTGGGGTGTTTATGGGCTAGGCCGCGGCTGCGGGCTGCTAGCAGCCAAACGAGACAGAAGCTCAGGCCCTTGACTCAGCTTAGCATGTATAAGACGGTATGACTGTTTCCATCCAAGCCCTGCTTTGCCACGGATGTGATGGCTAGATCCCAGCTGAATAGAACTAGATGGCTCTACCCAGCACCTGTTGGTGGTTTTGGATTTTCTGGATCAGATGAACTCAGCTGTATGTGAACTGGACTCTACCACCTATCCAAGGAAAGTTTCTGTGTATTTTTTTAGACTTCAAAAGATGGGGCTTTAAGGGAGTGATAATGTCACGCCGTTCTGTCTGTACCTGGTTGACGGTGTGACAATGCATGTCTTTGCTTTAAACTCTTTGCTCTTCCTCCCTCCAAATTGATCTGGGATACTGCTGGCTGTTACTGTATAGATCCTGCACAGATTCCCTGCTCACTGCATATCCATATATGGTTGTTAGGTCTTAGCTCAGCTCATGAATATCCGCATGTGCGTTCCCTGGTTGTCGCTGTGGAACTGTCGGGTTTGCGAGGTCATTTGCAGCTGTGCATGACTTTTCCATGTGTGACTGGGCAAGCAGCCGCTGCCAGGGCCCCTGAGCCGCATTTTCCCAGCACTGATTGTGCAGTAATGGATTCTGTTTGGGCTAAGGCATGCGCGGCCACACCTCCCCTGCTTTTATCAGGTGGTGTGTTATTTGAAATGATTGTCCCCACCAATAGCAGTAGGGTCAGCTCTCTATATAAATTTCCCCCTTCCCTATGGGCGGGGCCTGACTACTCACAAAGCCTCCAGAAAAACTTTGCTAGTGTGTTTTGTGTGTTCCTGCACCTCTCCTGTCTATGTTTTTGGTACCAAATCCTTGTCAGATTCCTTTTTGGTCCAGTTCCTGCACCTTCCTGGAGGTGGTATATCCAGGCCTAACCTTGTCCGGTAACCTTCCTGACCTGACCCTGTTGAACTGTGTCTGCAGTGGTTATTTCCTGAATCCATCTGTGTCTGGGCCCTCATACCCAGTGAAACTTTTGAGTTCTCCTTGGTAAACCGGTGGCTTTCTGCTGAAGCATTTAAGCTAACTTTGTGCTCTGACTACCATGGGTGCTAGCTACAGACATCCCAGCAATCGTGCTTGGGTTCCGTTCCCTAGGTCCGAGGCCCTGGAGCCCTGACGACCTGGCAAGTCTGGAACCTGAAAATGACCCGCTGCCTGGAGCTTGAGCCTGATGACCGCTGTGTGTGCTTGTAGCTCGTCATCGGATTTCCGTACTGAACGACGACCTGTCTGATTTCTGCCAGGCAGGTCGGACAGAGGGACCGGGACACCGTACAAACCTCAGTGGCCCCGCCCCCACCCCTGCATGCCTCCTTCTTAACCCAATCTCGTCTGCTTTGTAAGGTGTGAGCACCAATACATCATATGTAAGAGAAGCTGCAACCCTGCACATCTCCTACAGTGTCACACTGACACTATCGCTCATCTCCATATCACAAACACAGACACAGTTTCAGCACATGAAACTCGTCACAGAACCTGCCAGACCAGCAGCAGTTTATCTATAATAGAGCAGCACACTTGCACTACTGACTCACTGACCCTCCACCATTGCCAGCCTCCGAGTCCGACCAATTTTACAGTTCGTTTTTCACAAAAGAAAGGCACAAATCTGTTAAACTTCTTCTGCTATTGTGCTTTTTTACTAAATAGCAATTGGCGGTAAAGGCTTGATGGTTTGGGGCCTTCCTAGTCTAGGGCTGTGCTCTGTGCTGTGGAAGATTTTGCATGCAGCTTCTGTTAAACACTGTTAACTAGTGAATATATGATGAATTTCAGGTGCTCTGTTATGGAAAGCTCATGTGGATGTGTGTGGTCTGTCCATCACTGTATATGGGGCCAGTGTCGCGTCACTGTGTATGGGGTCCCGGGTCCAATCCGTCCGTTGTATGGGGGTCCCCGTGTCCATCCGTCACTGTCTATGGGGTGCCCCTTGCCGTCCGTCACTGTGTATAAGAGGTTCCCCATGTCCTTCCTCACTTGTTGTAATGGGGTCCCGTGGTCCTACCGACCACTGTGTCTGGGGCCCCGTGTCCGTCCGTCACTGATATAAGGGCCCCATGTCCCTCCGTCACTGTGTTGGGGTCCCTGTCCGTCCGTCACTGTGTACGGGGGCCCGTGTCCTCCGTCATGTGTATGTGGGCCCCGAGTCTGTCCGTCACTGTGCATGGGGCCCCGTGTCCATCTACGTCACTGTGTATAGGCCACGTTGATCCGTCCGTCACTGTGTATGGGGGTGGGCCCCGTGTCCTTCGTCACTGTGTAATGGGGCCCCGTGTCTGGTCCTTCACTGTGTATATGGGCCCCGTGTCCATCCAATCACTGTATGAGGGCCCCGTGTCCGTCCTCACTGTGTATGGAGGGCCCCATGTCCATCCGTCACTGTGTAAGGGGTCCTTTGTCCGTCCTTCACTGTGTACGGGGCCCCGTGTCCTCCGTCACTGTGTAATGTGTGCCCGTGTCCTGTCCTTCACTGTGCCAGGGCCCCGTGTCCATCCGTCACTGTGTATGATGGCCCCGTGTCCGTCCGTCACTGTGTAAATGGGGGCCCCGGTCCATCCGTCACTGTGTATGGGGCCCCGTGTCTGTCCTTCACTGTTTATATTGGCCCCGTGTCCCATCCATCACTGATGAGGCCTCGTGTCATCTGTCACTGTGTACTGGGGGCCCCGTGTCCCATCCGACACTGTAGTGGGCCCCGTGTCTCCTTCACTTTGTAAATGGGGCCAGTGTCTGTTCGTCCTGTGTATGGGGGCCTCGTACGTCCATCACTGACCTATGGGGGCCAGTGTCTGTTCATCATTGTGTATGGGGCCCTGTGTCCGTCCATCACTGTGTATGGAGGCCAGTGTCGTTCGTCACGGTGTATGGGTGGGGGGCCCCGTGTCCTCCATCACTGTAATGGGGCCAGTGTCTGTTCATCACTGTGTAGCTGTGTCGTCCATCACTGAGTATGGGCCATTTCCTGTTCAGTCACTGTGTATTGGGGCCCTTGTGACCGTACCATCACTGTGTATGGGGGCCATTGTTCTGTTCATTGCAGTGTATGGGGGCCGAGTGTTTGTTCGTCACTGTTGTACAGGGGGCCCACGTGTCCGTCCATCACTGAGTATGGGGGACAGTGACTGTTCAACACGTTATGGGGGGCCCCGTGTTCCTCCATCACAGTATGGGGGCCAGTGTCCTTTCATCACTGTGTTATGTGGGGCCCCGTGTCATCCATCACTGTGTATGGGGGCCAGTTTTATTCATCACTGTGTAACGGGGGCCCTCGTGTCTGTTCATCACTGAGTAATGGGGGCCATGTCCTGTTCGTCCACGGTGCATGGGGGGCCCCGAGTTCCTCCATCACGTATGGGGGGCAGTGTCTGTTCATCAAGTGTAATCGTGCCCGTCCATCACTGTGTTAGGGTGCCATGTCAGTTCTTGCACTGTGTATGGGGCCATGTGTCCCCATCACTGTGTATGGAGGGTCCGTGTAGTGAGCAGAGCTGCATGTGATGGGGTGAGTGGAGCGGAGCCAAGTTGTGTAGCAAAGTGTACGGAGCGAAGACACATGTTTATGGTGTGTGCGGAGCAAGCTGTTTGTTTACAAAAGTGTACAGAACGTGGCCCTGTGTGTATGAAGTTTACGAGCCGTGTGTGGTAACAGCAATGTCGCTAGTGTACGGGGTGTACGAAACGGAGACCAGTGTGTGCGAAGGTACAAGAGCTGAGCCGTTTGTGTACGACGGAGCAGAGCCATTTGTGTACGAGGTTTACGAGTGAAGCCTTGTGTTATGAGCTGTGCGGAGCGTGCGTAGTACAATGTGTGTGGTGGGCGCATTCATACCACCCAACCGTCCCGAATCAGCGGGCAACCCGATTTTGAGATCTGCCCCGCAGACCCGGCCGGGAGCTAGCTTTTTTTCCCCGCCCACACAGGAGTACACGGTGGAGCCCCGAGAACACTTTAACATTTTCCCGCACAATACGTTCTACCGAAGTGCGTTTTGGTAAGCTGACCGAAATGAGGAAATTCGGAGAATTGTGACGAACCATGAGGCACTTCAGGGAATGCATCAGATCCATCACCTTGTCCTCCTCTGACAGGCAATGACACGGGAAATCGCCATGGAATCGGGATTCGGCCATGTGATGCGTATCATGATAAGACCTGCATCGGAAGGCTCAGTGGGCATCTACAATGAAAGCCGGGCGCTGTAGTATCTTTATAGAATCTTTCTTTCTCTTTCTGTTCTTTCTTTCTGTTACTTTCTTTCACCTCTCTAATCTTTCTTTCTTTCCATCTCTGTTTCCTGTTCTTTCATTTCCCCTTTTTTTCTTTCTTTCACTCATGATCTTTTTTTTCTCTCTCTCTGTTACTTTCTTTCTGTCCTTCTTTCTCCTCTTTCTTTCCTTTCTTTCTTCTCTCTCCTCTGTCTTTCTTTCACTCTGTTCTTTTCCCCTCTTTCTCTCTCTGTTCTTTCTTTCATACCCCTCTACTTTCTCTCTCCTCGTTCATTCTCGCGTATTCCTTCTTTCTCTAGTCTTTCTTTCTCTCTTTCTCCTCCCTATTTCTTTTATTTGTATCTCTCCTCTCTATTCTTACTCGCTCTCTGTTCTTTCTCTGTTTCTTTCTTCTCGCTCTCTGTTCTTTTTTCTCCTCTGTTCTTTCTTCTCTCCTCTCAAGTAACATAGTTATTAAGGTTGAAGAAAGACTTTAAGTCCATCTAGTTCAACCCATATCCTATCCTAACCTGCCCCCTAACCTTTGAACCCGAGGAAGGCAAAAAAAAACCCCAAGTGGCAACAGTAAGAGCTTCACATTGGCGAAAAAAATTCTTCCGACTCCTCATAAACGGCAATCAGACTAAGTTTTCCCTGGATCAAACAGCAATATCTAGAAACTAGTGAAATAAAGTCTGTATATTAACTTTCAAGAAAGGCATCCATTCCCTTCTAACATTTTAGTAGGGAATCACTCATTAACAACATTAGACGCAGAGGTTCCATAGTCCTCACTGCTCTTACGTAAAGAATCTGCATCTGAGATTATGGCTAAACCCTTACTTTCCTCTCTTTCTTTCTCTTATTGGCTCTTTCTCTCTCTCTCCCTTTTCTTCTCTCCTCGCTGCTCTTTCTTTCTTTTCCTCAGTACCAGCCACTGTGCCCATAATGCCAGCCACGTGTCACTCAGTACCAGTCAGTTGTGATCACAGTGCTAAAGGGGTGAGGTTTGGGGCGTGGACATGGGTGTGATTAGTTTGAAATGGGTGTGGTCGGGGCGTGTCCTAGAAATTTGCCGCTGGTCGCAGCCATAAATCCCTCTTTCCTGTCTTCAAAAGTTGGAGTATCTGTATGACCTCCCTACACGGGCTGGTCATGCTCCTGATGAAGCGCGGCATATGGTCTCCTGACAGATCTCCTCCCACCCTGACCTAAAGCTACCACCAACTCCTGACAGTCTGTGGTGCAAACGTGCGTGGCCTAAAATTAGCTGCAGCTGGCACAGCGTGCCCGCAGCTTAGTCCCTCTTTCCCTTCTTCAAAGGTTGGGAATTATGATGGTGGGCACAAAATGATTTTTCTCTGTGGGCACCAAGGTACTCCAGTCCGAAGCTGCTGCCGGTGACCCTTATTGTCCTGAAGTCCAGCCTGCATCTTGAATGACCTTAGTGTATCCTGGTGTCCTAATGTCCTGTCTGCGTCCTTATTACCAGATGTACCCTGTTGTCCAGCCTGCATCTTATGACCCCTCGTATGTCTGGTACCTGGATGTCCTGCCTGCATACTGAATGACCTCCGTGTACCCTGATGTTCCTGCCTGTGTCCTGATGTCCCAGAAGTCCCGCCTATGTGTGCCTCTTTGATCCGTGATGCCTTGGGTCCACAGGTGGTAACTCTTCTTGGAGATGTGAATCGAGCCTGCCAAAAATCATTTTGGTTATGTACTGTGTGACTTTACTTAATTACTTTAGAAAACATTACAGTCTCTATACCTGAAGTTGGTGTGTACACAAGTCCTACTGTCTCTTCCTTGTCCACATGCTCAGCTGCACAGAACCCATCCTCTGCCCTTCCCTATTTTCGGGTAAGGCCAGTCCACCTTGTGTATAGAGGGTCCATATGAGTCCCAGGGTGACGCGAGCCCCACGCCGTCATGTGATCGGTTCGGCATGGGTCGTTTTAATGGGCTGGGCCGCGTCTGGCGGCGGCTACATCCAAACGTGACAATGACACTTCAGGCTCCCACTTACAAACAAGCGTGCTATGCTTGATTTGAGCCTATTCCTCAACCACGACCAATGCAAATGACATTATATATAAGTTCTATGACAAACTTACCACAGTTATTCAATTAATCCCTCAGACAGACAATCTTATATACACAGAGATGGAATAGTCATTGGAGACACGCATTGGAAAGTGTAACAGTAATTGCCTTCTGCTCCTTAAACATTTGCCACACATGACCTTGTTCATCAGCAACACTCGTGTTCCTCATCCCAATAGCAAGAAGACAACGAGAATACAACCCACTGCTTGAGCCACTGTATCTCATTTACTATGTCATTGCTATGAAGAGGTATAGGATGGACTTTAGAGATCGAGAGCCAAGTGGTGGTGCCGACAGTTTAACCGACCACACCCTCATTGTGTCAAGTGCAGGCTTAGCATTTGCTGTCGATGGAACCCCAATGCACAAGATGACAAAGAGACTGTAATGTTCTTCCAAGCTGCCAAAGCAGAACAGATGCAGGGAATTTGCCAATGGACCTTTACGGCAGACTGCCAGACAACACTGCAGGAAGACAGAGACCTGCCTTGAAGAACAGTGGATGATTCTTAGATACTATTTACAATACTGCCCTAGAGCATCTTGATATTAGAGCCCAAGGTAAACAAGATTGGTTTTGATGGAAACTTCAAATAAATACAGGCACTCCTAGAAAGAGAAAGATCAACCGTACAAAGGCATCAAAATGACCCCATGTCACTAGCCAAGATTGATGCATTTATCAGCACAAAAAGAAAGGTACAGATAAAACTAGTTGAGATGCAGACACGATGCACAAGGCGGAAGATATCCAGTGCTGTGCAGACACCATGAATCTCAAGTGCTTCTATGCTGCATTAAAGGGCAGTAAATGAAACTCAAAAATCCAACTCCTCATCTCAGCCAACGTGATGCAACAAAGCTTGCTGACAGAAAAGAAACAGATTCTGAACGTATTCTGATCACTTCAACAGAGTACTAATCGATCTGCTATTATCAAAGATGAGGCAATTGCTTCGCCTACCCCCACTCTTAAAAAAAAAAAAGGCAACCTCCAATCTTGGTGCGTCAACCTTGAGGCATCTTCCTTCTGTTCACTGATGGGAAGATTCAGGCTCACCACCTCCTCCTCCACCTTTTTGACCAATCAAGGCCCAAAATCAATGCTGCTCCACGTACTGAACGTGAGACGGCAGATATGTTCTTCGCGGTGGCATCAACTCCTCCAGAAAAAGTGCCAACAACGGACCTTTTCATGACCTTATTTGGGTAGAATTGACCAAGACTTTGATGGCAGTCAGCAGAGACGGCAGTGGAAAATCATGGCAAAGTTTGGTTGCCCGAACAAGTTCATCACAATCATTTGCAGCTCCATTGATATATGTTGGTGAATGACCCTGAATGAAGGAAACAAATCGGAACTTTCCCAGTTACAAACAGTGCCAAAACAAGGCCAGTAGTCACCCCGAACCTGTTCAGTGTCTTTTTTCTGCCATGTTAAGAGATGCCCTTAATCAACTGCGAAGACGGAATCCATGTCATGTACAGGACTGACTGCAAGCTGTTCAACCCAAGAACGCCAGACTGCTGCTAAAAGTTGCATTAGACTGTTAATGCATCACCTCTTAGTTTGCTGATGACTGGCGCACTTGAACACCAGCAAGTGGCTGCAGATGCAGTATGAAAAGGACTGTTTTGACAAGCAACGACAACTTTTTGTCTTGTTATTATACTAGAAAGAACTGATATATGTACCAACCTGCTCCAGGAAAACAAATCAGCCACACATTACGCTGAGGTCAACAGCAGAGTGCGAAAGCCAGCACACCCCAACGCCTAGTGGGAATCTTGCCTGTAACTTCAAACAAAGGTGACTCTTCCTTACCACCAACTGAATGTCTACAGCATGGTGGTCTACAACTGGCCTGCCAAACAACTCAGTCACATTTTCTCACCGCAAGACTTCTCCACAATCAAGTGGCAAGACAAAGCCCCGAATGGCAATCAGGAACAAGATTGGTCTATGCATTGTTACACTATACTGGCAGAAAGCCCAAGCTAGGAGGGCTGGACATGTGTCAGTATGCAGAGCAGCTGATTACTTAGCAACTGCAGTACAGAGAACTGTAGAAAAGATTAAAGTATGCCACACTAGGGAGTGAGATCGCTAGCGAGATCGCGCAAGCGACCAGCGATTTTGTGACCAGCAAGCCGACATCGTTAGCGCCGTCCCGCTGTGTGATTACATGTAGCAGCGATTGTTGGCCCCCGCTGCGATGTCGCTGATCGTGCACAAACGTTTTGGCCGTATTTTTGATCATAGCCATCCCGCTGGGAGCCTGAATCGCTGTGTTTGGCACTTTTGTTAAAGATGTGCGACCCTTGTTGATCGACTCATATGTTCAGCGCGTCAGCGGGACTGAGTGTGTTTTTAGTAACGCCCCTTCAGCTCCAAGTGGTGCCACAAAACGTCACCACAGCAATTAATAGCTGCACCCCTCATCCCATTGTTCAGAGCGCTTTGTGAAAGACACCAACGTTCTGTCCTTTTGTGCGTTGTTGCGAGGATAGTATCGAGTGTCTGGGTTTTTGCGATCCTGTCAGAGTTCCTAACAGTATTCTTGTGCATTGCGAGGAATAGTGTGGGATTTTGCGATCCTGTCTGAGTCCTGAACAGCGCTCATCTTTGCCATTTGATCCTTCTGGCTATTTGGATTAACACTTTCAAGGTACTATTGATTGTGATGTTGTGTGAATGCGTTATTTTTTGTTTACACCTTTTATTTTTGGATCTGCTTTTTACCTCCAATATTTATACAGACATGTTGCCGTGAAAATTTTTTTTTTTACCATGCCCACCACTGCAATTTTAAGAACTTTGTTGCTTTTGAGGTTTTTTTTTTTTGGTTAATTTGAATCCTCCCATTACATAGATTAAACTTAGCTATCTTTTTGACAGACGCGCCCACGCCCGCATCCATTTTAGGCTTTTGTAAACGTTTGTTAAATTGTAACTTCCTCTTTATCCGTACAGGTTGCACATAATGAACCTGAACACCGCGGAGCGTGTGATTGTGGCAGTTGCATTAGTGATGGAGGCGGATCACAAGAAGAGGCGCGGGTGAAGAGAGGCGCATCCAAACGAAAAGCGTCGCATGTGGACAGAGAAAGGCTGGAGCAGAGGGCCAATTCACCCACATGCATCTAGTGAGGGAGTTGCAGGAGAAAATCCTCAGGATTCCGAAATATCTACGTATGTCGGAGGATTCAATCAAGCACCTACTGGAATGTGTGAGGCTACTTCATGAACGACAGGATACACGGATGCTGCAGCTGTTTCAGCAGAGGAACGTTTGGCAGTAACTCTGCGATTTTCTGGCCACGCGTAACCCGTTCAATGAAAGACCTTGCATTTTCTGCTGCCTTTCTTTCTCGATCGCTCCTTGCGTATTAATTCCAGAGACATGCAACGCATTGTCCGCAGTTTTACGAGCTACATGCCATTTCCAAAATCATGGCGGAATGCTAATAATTGCCTCTGATTTGAATGGTTTTGGCAAGTTCCCAAACTGTGGTGGTGCCTTGGATGCAAAACATTTGCGATCACGCAAACCAGCCAAAAAGCGATCCTATTTTTATAACTACAAAAGGGCTACTTCCGCATGAACCTCATGGCACCCCCCCCCCAGTTTTAAAGCTAATTATGATTTATTAACGTTGATGTTGCATTAATGGAAGGTTTCTGACGTGGCGTTTTAGGAGCTCACTACTTTTGGAGAACGTTAATTAGTAATAACATAACTGCAACCACATGGACACCACCGCCGACTCTAACTTTTTATTTTGTGGCGTTGAGCCTCGCCCCTTCAAGCGCATCTGTGAAACCGTACCCACCAAAAGACTTTGACAGGGGAAAGGCGTATATTTAATTACAGACTGTCTAGGGCAGCGGCGCGTTGTGAGAAAGCCTTCGCATAATGGCCACCCGCTTCAGGGTTTTTTCACACTCCAATCACATTGAACTGATCGATAGACTCGTGGTGTTGGCCTGTTTGGTGCTGCACAATTTTCTAAAGAATAAACGCGAAGCTGTTACTTACAGTCCGCAGCTTCATGGACTCGACAGCAATGGTGACGTGGTGCTTGGAGAATGGCGTACAATGATCCCGCTATTGCAGGCCTTCAACCTGTAAATCAAGGCAGGAGCAAGACGATGCAAAGTGCCCTGCCGAGACAGTACTGCCATTCCTTTAACAGGCCCTGGGCAGGAGTTGGCAGCAGCATATTTAGTTTTGCTTTTGAGAATCTTTGAGTTTTTCCTTTTTTTAAACTTTCATTTAAATAATAAAAAAATGTTATTTAAAAATGCCTTCGTGTTCTTTCATTATTATTATACCATATTGAGAAGGCTAATGAGGTGAGATGTGTGTGAGGTGAGTAATGGATGGCTACGATTCCCATGTACCACACAGTATTTTTAAATATTTTCTAACGTTTTTGTTGTCTATATTTTTTTTGTACATTGTTAAAAATTTTAATAAAAAACTTATTATCTACTGAATTGTGGTCTTTAATTATTATGATGTATACAAAAATTGTTGACAACAAAAATGTTGTATTTATTTATTCAATCTACTTGTATCTACTTCACACACGGGGTCATTAGTTACCACAGTCATAGGATTTCCAGCCTATGGTAAGAAAAAAAGAAAGAAAAGAAATTTCAAAATTCACATTTATTTTACACTACGCTAAAACCTTATAAGAAAAATAATATCAAATAATACACACAACTGCGTATTTAAACTTTCAAATATTGATAAATTTTTTAAGGTCATATATATATATATTATTTTAAGCATAAATTATTAAAAAAAACTATTAAATTTTAAAATAGTGATTAAACAATATAAATAATTTGTTAGAGTAAAAGGTCTACATTAACCGGAACCCTTATGTTTCTGCACTTGGGTTATCTGCATGTGCTCCACGCACACACAGAACCTTGAGACGACATTGCGATCGCAAAGTGACTAATTCTCACACAATGGAGGCCCCAGCTACGCACAGAACATGAGACGCCATGCGATCGCAAAGTGACGGTTATCACAAGGTTCACCTCCACCGAACAAAATGAGACCGCCACTTGCGATCGCAGTGACTATTCTCACAGCATGGTTCCCCAGCTACGCAACAGACATAGAAGCCATTGCGATCTGCAAAGTACGGTTATCAGCATGGTGCCCCATCTAACTCACAAACATTATACCCACTGCTAATCAGCAAGTGATGGTCATTAAAAATGGACAATATTACAGAAGTAAATAAAATTAATGTAAACATATAGTAAACATGGAAAAAAAGTTATCGGTCAGTAGCCCAACTAGGACCTGATTCTGCAAGTAGGCCAGTAAATCGCATTGTCCTTGCATTATCGCCTTATAGGCAGGCGCCAAGCTGGAACAGCAACAGCGTCTCATATCTGACCGTGCTGGGGCGCATGGCTCTACCGGTACATTTTGCAATCGCAATAGCTCTCATATAAGTGCGTGCTGGGCGCATGGCTGCTATGTCACTTTTCGGTCGCAATAGCGTCTCGCGTCGCAAGAGCGAACGCACGTACGCTTGATTGTTCATGACGCTGGCGTCTTTCATGCTTGGCGTTTTTTGAAGACAATGGCGCGATAGCAAGGCAACGATTGCCCCGTGGGGTGATCCGAGGTGCGCAATCTCATCCAAAAAAGCGACCGGTGGTAATACAAGTGCAGGCTATCCTGTAGCGCATCCAATGCCCCAAGAATTTGGTCCTGGCGAAAATTAAAGAGGGGACTAATTAGACCACTTTGAGGTTTGAGCTGACCCTACCCAGATCCAAAAAAGATGGCGGACCTACAAAACCACTCCAGCGAGTGAGGGTCCCATCATCCGGGCCGCGTTTCGCAGGCATCAGATGAGTATTGATGAGGTTTATCTGAAGTTATGTTTTGTTGGTTACTACCATATCAATTCACCCGCAGTGACGGGAGTACCGGCAGTCAGGGAGTACCAATAAGTGAGGTTTTTACAGGCAGTGATTAGGGTTACATTCAGTGAAGGAGTACCAGAAGAGATGGGGGTTACAGTCATTGATGGTAGTACTGGTAAAAGTGACGGGTGTACCAGCAGTGATGGGAGTACCGCTGTCTTGTAGTACCAGTAGTGAGGGTTGTTATACAGGCATTGATTAAGTAACGTCAGTGACGAGAGTACCTCAGCAGAGACGGGAGGTACCGGCATTGATGTGGCAGGCCAGTGATGGGAGTATCAGTATGAGGTGTTACAGGCATTGAAGTAAGTACGGCAGTGACGGGGTTAGTAGAAGGACTTATTTGACTGAATTGTATTTTTTATTTACAGCACCAACTTCACCAACTCCAGCTTCATAACCTTCCCCCAGCTAACCCCTCCAACCTCCTGCATCACCTTCCCCTGCTACCCCTCCACCTCAACACACCTACTAGTCTACCCCATCCCAGCACAACACCACCCTCCAGATTGTGGGGTCATCCAGCCCTTCATCAGCAAATGGCTTCTCTCCAGTTGTCACCCCGTTACTGGACAGGCTCTCATTCAGTAATTTTAACTCACATAATATAAGCTTCAGAACAAGTTTGAGAACTTGTAGGACTATGTGTAAATGGCTGGTTGGAAAATAATATATTTTCCAGTGTTTCCCTAGCCTGCAGTGCAAAACAGGTTCCTGGGTGGGCAGACAGCGGTGTCCCCAGGTGAATCCCGCAGTCTGAATGAAAACTGTAAGTGTTAACAAACATTTACATGTACATGTTGATGTTGCAATCCAGAATTCAACTGTTAACAGTTAACCAACATTACCTCCATCAGAAATCTTTATGAATGTGCTAAAAATATTTACTGAGCGAGGCTTCCTCTGTGGGTTACTGACAGTTACTGAACCTTTCAGCCGAGGAGATGCAATCGGGCATACAACGGACCTGGTTCTGGATATAAGGTAGGTTCCTCCCATGATGGTTGCCGGTGAATCAATGTTCTTGTCTCAATTTGGTTCCTGATGAATTTTGAAGCTTCCTGAGTCCTAGCTGCATCTTCTCATCAGAAAGATATTTTCTGTCTTTTATTTTGTGCTTGCCTTTATGCAATTGTTCCCTGCACTTCTGTGGAGTCATCCATGTCCCCTCCGGGGGCTTGTGCTCCACACGTTTGTCCTGAGCCAACTTGTTTTTTTCATTTGCTTTTTCCTGATATCATTGGCTGGGCTTAGTTTTGTTACACCAGAGAACAGATTTAGTGGTAAGGTCGTGCATCTCAGGTGTTTTATAGCAAAGAAAAAATCAGTAGAGCTGTATTTTTAGTTTTATTTTTTATTGCAGTGAGTATCCTTTCCTGTACTTTTCTGTCTAACAGATTGGGCCCCAGCATTTCTCATTCTATTTCTGTCCTGTGACCGTTGTTTCTTCTACTATCGCCATTTCCTTTTTTGGTTGGGGGGCTCCTATTTTCTTGGGGATCTCTCCGTGCAGATAGCTTTCATCTTTCTGCTTTAGTGTAGATATCTCCAGGCTGTGACAGCATCTAGATCAACGTAGGAACGCACACGGCTACCTCTAGTTGTGCGTAGTTCAGGTTACTGCAATCCTAGGTACCCTAGCCTCTCAGGTGTATTGCCGTTTATGCTTACTTTCCTCAGCTACCAAAAACATACAGGAATCCCCACTCCCAAGGACCTGTTGTTGTAACACCGTCGGCTGATGGGATCCCATGAACAACACCGAATGGCAGCAATCACACCGCCATTGGCAGCTCTGCATGCAGGGGTGATGCTGTGAGAGGTTGTGGCTGGACTGCGGTGCATCATTAATTTTTTTTTATTATTTTATTTGTATTATTGTATTGTTTTTTTTTTTGTTTTTTTTTTGTGGCTGGCTCCAAACAGGGTGCAGTCATAATTTTTTAATTTTTTTATTTTATTTGTATTATTGTAATTGTATTTTTTCTTTTGGTTTATTTTTTTTACAACAAATATATATTGAACAAAAAATAGTAAATTATATATTTTAAAGTTTATCTAGGACGCAGCTGAGGTGTATTATTTTTTATTATAAGGTGTTGTAGCTCTAGTTTGACCAGGCCTAAAATAAATGTTGTTAATTTTTTTGAAATTTTTTTCATTTCATTTTTTACCAATGCCTGGAACGCCCTATGAACTGCTGGAACTCCCAAGACCCCGTGTGTACAAATTAAAACAAGTATAAGGAATAAAAATAACTAATTTAATAGTTGTCAACAAATTGATTTGACATAAATAACCATACAAATGCAAAAAGAACCACAAATCACTAGATAAAAAAGATTTTTATTAAAAAAAATGTTAACAATGTTAAAAAAATAAAGACAACAAAAACTTTGATATATTTTAAAAACTACAACAGCTGTACCATGGACGTTGCCATAACCACGTTGCCTCGGCGGTGTAAAAAATAAAAAGTGGAGCAAACAACGTTGGGTTTGGTGTATTTAACCAATTGTTGGCACAGGATTGTGCGGCCATGATTACTCCGGGTACTGCGGTCTAGCCGAGACAACATAACAGTTAAATAAGTTTCCTAATGATGCTTGACTCAGACCTCAGACATGAGTCACTCTGCATGAACCCTCTGTATAGATCCATGTTGGGGAGCTTCAATTAGCGTAGTAAGCAAAGCCAGTTATTTTTGGTTGGTCTTTATCCGCCGAAGCACTTTTTTGCTATTCAATCATTCTGGAGTAGCCTAGGTTGGAGCCTCCTTTTTCTGCCAGAAACTGTAAGCCGCTCCGCACTATATGATGAGGAGTTTTCAACTACTTCTCGTCTTGGACCAACCGCCATGCTGTCTTCTTCATGTAGGATGGAGACAAGCCTCTTCTGTGTCCCTGCATGAACAAGAAAACGAATGTTAAATCGCTCAGAAAACGAAATTACTTCACACTAAACACCAAATACAGCAAAAATGGAAAACCGGACTTGTAAAATGGATAGGCCACAACCGATCAGCTAGATAAATTATCAGTACATGAAGGATAATTCAGCCATTTTATCTACATTTCACAATTAATATTTTTAAATTTCAAGTCCACTTTGCATTACATTAAAATGTGTTTTAATACAAAGGTACTTACATGTACACAGGGAGTCCGGCTGGATCACCGGTCCTGTTCCAACATGGAAGTCCTCTTTCTGGGTACTTTCTTGTCCTTTGTGAAAAAACACTCAACGTACCACATTTGGGGACATAAACATCTAGGCCCGCTCCAGACTTGGTAGAATTCTGTACTTTGTTTAATTTCTTTCTTGAAACTGTGCTGAGGGCCCTGATACGTTTTTTGCCGATGACTCATCCCTGGTTCATCGTATACGGTTTTTTGCACAGCACCACCAGTTTTTGGTACCCTCCTCATTTTCAGCCTGTTTGCTGTAATCCCCACTTTATTTCCACACAAGGCATCGAGCGGTTACATCTCGACGAATTCCCGCATAAATTCATGCTTATCGGCCATACTGAAATAAAAAAAGGATTATGTGAGAACGGCAGAAAGGTTAAATAAAATGCTTACATAGACTACAACAAAGAACACAGCAGGGATCATAAAATGGTGGATGTGTGCGCAGCAGGAAAACAATGGCAGACCAAACTAAAAATCAAAGATGGACAACTACGGTAAAAACAGCAGAGCAGGGATCATAAAATGGTGGTGGTGGGCGCAGCAGGAGAAAATAATGGTCAGACCAACCTAAAAATCTAGATGACAACTACGGTAAAAACGACAGGGATCATAAAATGGTGAGTTGGTGGCAGCGGAGAAAACAATGGCAGAACCAAACTAAAAACCATAGATGGACAACTTAGGTAAAAACAGCAGGGAACATAAAATGGGGTGGTGTGGGCGCTCCAGAACAAAACACTGGCAAACAAAAAAAAAAACAATTTATGGATGACAACGTAAACAACAGCTGGGATCTTAAAATGATCTGTAAAATTAAATTAAAAAATTTTTAAAAATTAAATTGAACAAAAAAAATACCCCTACCATACAAGACTTTTTTGTGATCCTGAATAAAAAAACACACGTGGACGCAAATAGCGCCACAACTGGATCGCAGAGAAAAATATATAAATAATGGCACAAGACTGGAACGCAGCAAATGCACTAGAGGCACAGACTGGATTGGCAGAAAAAAAAAAATCAATACGGCAGCATCTGGTATTGCAGCAAACGCAATAAGTGTGCACAGAACTGGATCGCAGTGAGCTTCAAAGAAGTAATCAGGAATGCACTGTCACGATGCTTGGAGAATCTGAAATGAACCTTTCTGCTCGAGGCCAATGAAAAAGAGCGCTAATACATCGTCTTTTATGACGCTGTCATCCAATCACAAAGGCGGAGAGCTGTGACATAAACATTCATGACCACCCATTCCTGTTGGCTGAGGGGCTGGAAAAGGTGCATCACATCACGCTATCGAGTCCGTGATCTTTGACAATACATCTGTGTGACAACTCCCTAACGACACCGCGAAATCGGTTGAAATGAATATTGCCTGTTTGGAAGCTACTAGCGACCTTAAATAGTCGATCACACCAACGATCTCGTTAGCTTGTGTCGTTGCCGTGATCGCTAGAGCGATCGCCAAATGAGAATACCTTAAGTATCCACACTGAAATGCTAAGAATTCTAACTATGGAAACATGGAAACTGCATACTGCCATAGAAAATACTACATTATTACATATGGACTATTAAAAAGTAAAACTGCAAAATGCAATGTATGTGAACCCAACAACCCAACCATCAAGGCCGCAACAATGAAGGATGCTTGATGTTGGCTGTTGGCTCACATATATTGGCCAGCTCAATACGCTAAGTTACCTTTTTTAACTGTAATTTTTCATAGCATTTTGCAGTTTTAATTTTCCAATATCCATATGTATAAAAGTAGCATTATCCTATTTTCTATGGCAGTAATGCATTCTAATGTCTTTATATCATCCTAGCAATTCAGTATTTACTTAATCTTTTTCTAGAGCTGTATTTTTTTAGTTTTTTTGTGGCCTCTGCTACAGGCAACACGCATGAAGGTAGAAACCCAACAGGAGTGTTTAACATTTCCAAAAATTCTTGGCAGACACCACCAAAGTGGTATTAATTTCACAACGCACAGTAGAAATATAGTAATAGGGACTGACAGGACTTCACTACACCCAATACAGCAGATGTACACCCAACAAAGTGGAAAAAAGGGTTGTTTTTTTCACATTTACAAAAATTATGGCAGAAACCTTCAATGTGCCATCATTTCACCACAGTAGAAAATAGTATAATAGTTAGCCGACAGGTCTTACATACATCCAATCCAGCAGAAGGAACAACCCCAACCAGGAGTGGTCCACATTTCCAAAAATAAATGGCAGACACCACCAAAAGTGGAATCAATTTCACCCACATAGAAATAGTACAATGAGTGGACCGAAACAGTTATCTTCCACTACCACCCAATGCAGCAGATTGACACCCCAACAAGGAGTAATTAACATTAAAAGAATGAGGGCCTTAACACCACAGAAGTGCAACAATTCACTACAGAAAGAAGTATAATAGGGACTGACTGTTCTTCCACTACACCCAATGCAGCAGAAGAAACACACCAACAAGGAGTGTCCACAATTAAAGAAATGAGGGCATTTGCACCACAGAAGTGGCATCAATTTCACACCAACAGTAGAAATAGTATAATAGGGACTTACAGTCTTTCACTACACCAAATCCAGCAGATGACACTCATCCAGTTAGAGGTTCCATTCAAAAATTATTGGCAGACACCACCAAAGTGCCTCAATTTCAGCACAGTAGAAATTAGTATAATAGGGACTGACAGTTCTTTACCACTACACCAATGCAGCAGATGGACACCCACAAGGAGTGTTTCACATTTAAAGAAATGAGGCCTTACACCTGTAGACACTTACTCCCTTCAGAGACCTCAGCATACTCACCGCAAGGCTCCCGTCCTGTCCCTTCCCGGGTCGCTTGCTGCCCGGGTGCATTCATTACTAGCAGGTCCCCCAGGATCTTTCTTGGAGTCCACACTCACCCTTCCACTTTCTTAAAGGGGCCCGCACGCGTTCCTCTAAAGTGTCCCCAGCCAATTGCTGGAGGTCTCTTTATATATAAAAAAACACCGCCTCTCCATGAGGTGCCTGTGCAATGTTGTTAGTTTGTTCCTAACACGCTTGTCAGTACTCAGTCCCTGTACTTGTATCCAAGTCTGCTGCACCCACCATTGCTCACCTCAACGTAGCAGAAACCAGCTGCATCCGCCAAGTGCTCACCTCATGGCAGCAGTGCATCTGCACCCACCCATTGCTCACCTCAATGGCAGAAGAGCAGCTGCAACCCACCAGTGCTCACCTACAATGGCAGTTAGAGCCATCTGTACCACCAGTGCCCCTCAACAGCAGCCTAAGCCAGCAGCAACCCATCAGATCTTACCTCAACGGCAGCATACCAGCTGCCACCTGTCATGTCTCCACTCAATGAACAGCAGAGCCCAGCTGCACCTCCCCATTGTTCACCTCAATGTGGCAAGTCAGAGCAGCTGCACCCAACCATAGCTCACCTCCATGGCAGCAGAGCCAGCAGCACACGCCAGTGCTCATCTCAACTCAGCATAGCCTGCTGAACTCGCCCAGTTGCTCACCTCTACTACCGCCGAGCCTCTGCAAACCCGTCATGCTCATCACTCCAATAGACTGACCTGTCTCCTCCTGATGTTTCCAGGCATCATTCTCTCTGTCTGCATCTGTATGGACATTCACTGGGCCATTTCAGCTATCCACTCCTAGGGTCCCGCCATCTACCCAAGGTCCGTCCTGGATAGCACCTGGATCACGCTCCCTTGTCTCTCCATGGACTGCGTTGACGTTAGCTTCGGCATGTCTGTGGTCGGATGTGGTGAGGCTCCTATTCATGAGCCCTCCAGGTCTTCTTGCTTTGGCACAGTGATTCCACCACCCAGCCCCATACAGTTTGCACAGGCCATGAATCCACCGGCTTCCAGGCATCTTCTATCTCGGACCTATAACCATGAGGTCCTCCTGCCAGGATCAGCAGGGACAAGTTTCTTTTCTATCTGACGGACCTGTGAAAACTCATCTCGATGCACTGGCATACCTGACCCTTCCCACTAACCTCTTCAGGCGGCAGTTACCACCACGGATGACCCACCAGGCATCAGTTATGCACCAGGTTCAGGATCTTTCTGTCAACTCCTCCATGCTTTGGCAGGATCCCACCCATGGTCGGGTTTCACTAACAGAGCACTCATGGATCATCAGTTCACCTCGGACAGAGCCAAAGTGGCCTACATCATTTCACACCTATCTGGTTGAGGCCCTATCATGGCTCAATCCTCTGTGGGAAACGGGATCCGTTAGTTGTCAAAAACCTACCGTCCTTCTGTAAGCCCTTCATAAAGTCTTCAACGAGCCCTGTCTCCGTTCTTCTGCAGACCTCTTCACTGCTCCTTGTTACACGACAAGGTAGACCTTTCTCCGTGGGCCAGCATGCAGTCCGATCCGTACCTTGTCCTTCAAAACCCCTTGGAGACAATGAGGCTCCGGTTGCAACTTTGGAGGGTCTCTCCGGATGACTCAAGGCCGAATTATAACCTATTTGTCTCTCACAAACAAAACGACATTAGAATGATTCCCAGGAACTGACCAAAGTAGGTGACCAGCTGAGAAGAACGTTTTTGCCTCCTCCAACCTTCCAACGACTGATCATTAAGCAAGTCCCCTGCTGTCGACTTCTCTCTTAAACTATGCAGATAAACCATGAGAAGCTATCAAGCACCCCCAAGAGGTTTGTCGTGCCGAAGTGACATGCTTCATACAGCGGTCTGGCTCGAACACCTTATTCGTTCCGCACCGAGAGACACCGGAAAAGCCAGTGCCTAGGGTCGGCAAGAGAGGCTCCCCTGGGCTGACTTCTACTTCTCCAATGTTTGACCCTGATTGTATCAGTCTCCTTGCAGCAAAGAGACTTTTGGTGAATGGCCCACCTGACCTCCGCCCGCCGGTTTTACTTTGCCAACAGGCTTGTTCAAGCAGTATAAGACCGTCATTCATCATCCGGATCCGTTGGTGATTTCTTCAGTGGATGGAAAACCTCTTCCCTAGACCACCCAGTTAATCAACGAGCCCGTGAATCTATCAAGTGTGACCGCATCGGAGAAAGATTTTCTCTCAGTGCAGTCTGATCTTCTCTTATCCTCTACTTCTAGTCACCCCGTGGTTGCAAAACACGAACCTGTTCTGCACTGGAGGTCTTTAGAAGCTCTCCTTTGGGTTCAGGATATCACGAAACTGCCTTTCCCTCGTCCTGTCGTTCTCCTACTTCTGCTAATATTGTCTGCCGCCCGCCAGCTAAATGGGATGTATGCTGACTTCTTCGACAAGAAGAGGCTGACACCTTTGCCCCACCACATAGCCGTATGAGTGCCCAACTTGAAACTCCTGCTGGTACCTCACATCCACGAGGCCGAATTTTACCCCTTCCCAGGACGAGACACATCTAAGTCCGAGTTTGAAGAATAAAACCTTGCTAGGGATTTATCTGGAAATCCTCATCTCTGCCAGAGCTGGTTTATTCTTTGTGAAGAATGTGACTCTCTGCGACCCTGCATTGACTTTGCAAGAGGCCTTAACCAAATTGCAGTAAAAAAATAAGTACCCCCCCTCCCCTGCCTATTTCTGAGCTGTTTGATCGCCTGAAAGGTTCCAGAGTCTTCACGAATCTTAACCTTCGAGGGGGCATACAAACCTGGTTCGAATTCCGCCCAGGGGACAATGGAAGAACGTCTTTCAACAACCGTGAAGGCATTACTAGTATCCTCGTTAACCATTTGGACATCTTGAAATTCTCCAGCCGTTTTCCAAGACTGTATGAAAGAACTTCTTCGTCACCTGCCTAAACGTTTGTGGTAGTAACTTGGATGACATCTTGGTATTCTCTCCTGATCTGCAACTCACAGGAGGATTTTTGCCAGGTATCTACTATTGTTAAGAACTAACCGTTCACTATGCCAAATATTAAAAGTGCGCCATATCAAATTAGTCCCGTCCTTCCATATCTGGTACACTGTTTCTAAGACAGTCTGAAGATGGATCCCAAGAAGGTACCACTGTCAAGAATTGGCCCGTTCATACGGTCTAAAGGCTATCCAACGATTTTCTTGGGTTGCGAATTATATTGCCAATTTATTTAGCATTTTATTTCCGGACTGCTCCTATTTCTGCCCTGACTCGCAAGAGCCAATCCTAAGGAATGGACCCTGAAGCAGAAGAAGCCTTTGTATGTCTCAACACATTCTCTTGCTCTGGTGGCTGCATTGCCCACCAATAACAAACAATTCTTCCTGGAGGTATGCATCTTCCACTGGGGCCGGAGCCATCCTCCACTCTGAAGTCGTCATCCGGTTTGCCAATGATTCCTGCAGCTTTTCACTAACTATTCTCACATGAGACATAATAACTCTATTGCGATAGAGAACTGCTTGCCATAAAGCTGGCTCTGATGAGGGCGTACCAACTAGAAGGAGCGTTGCATCCGTGGTAATTTTACACTAACACAAGAATCAGCTTATGTCAGTCTGCCACAGCAGCTTAACCCCCTCGCATTCAACTTCACACGACTTAAACATAATCATATGAGCCCTCCAAAATAATCACAGACCTTCTGCTTAGACTTATCTACTTAACTCGAATCCCTCTGATATGACATATGTGGCTGAACAGACAGGAAGTATGTTCTTCTCTGGGATGATTCTTCTAAGGTATAGGGCCATTCTACAAAGAAGACTTGCTCTCCTTATCTTCTCGACATATTGGTGGCTGACTCTGTGCAAGAGAATAATTTGAATTTTCGTCCTCTGCTTGTCCTACATGTTCCCCAAATAAGCTCCCAAACAGCTTCCCCACCAGTCGTTGCTTCCCTTGCCTGTGCCATCTGCTCCCTGGCAGCATATCTCCATGGATTTCATCACAGATCTGCCATTTGACGGGTGGATGTTCCATCAACTGGGTGGTGGTGGATCGTTATACTAAGATGGCTCATTCATCTCGCTATCTGGTCTACCATCTGCGCCAGACTGGAAAATAATTAAAATCTTCATATTTTTTCATCTTCCAAGGTCTACCGCTTCACATAGTAATCCCATAGATGTACAGTTTAATCTCTCGTTTCTTGAGGTCCCCTTTAAGCTACTGATGCTACTAGATTTACTCATCTTCAAACCATCCCTCAGTCCAATGGCCAAGAGGAATGAGATCAATCAGATCCCTAACCTAATTTTCCTCCGCATTTTTGTCAATGCTCATCACAGTACTTGGCTGAATCTGGCCTAGGGCCGAATTCTCTTACCTTCACACATGTAAGCGAGTCTTCGGCCCAAATCACCATTTATTGGTCTATGGTCAACAAGCCCCAAGTGCCGTTCCCTGTGCCGTCAAATCCGAATATTCCCAGTGCCGATTCCCCGTCTGGAACTTTTCTGAGATCTTGGAAGGACAAACCAAAGCATCTTGGTAAAAATCCTCCGAACCGGATGCAAAGACAACGCGGATAAGAGTCATCTGAAACTAACCACCTCATCAACATCTCAGTGTATCCCACATTTCCTCGTCCTTGAGTCACCGTTCCTCCTCTTCATGCCCTGACAGCACAGTAAAATCATCTGCATGACCTCAGATATCTGAGTCTCATCAGGATCACTCCCCCCAGGGTTTAACATGCTGATGATGAGGTCAGGATACTGTTCAGATCCAAGCCTAAAAAAATTGGGTACGTGCAGAATTTCCTCTTAACGACTCTGCGAAGCTTTTGAGTACACTTCGAGATAGGCATAGATCGTGTGAACAGCTCTTCAGACCATCCATTCAGTGTTTCCGTACAGTCAGATGAAATCTGTTGGATAGTTGGATAAATCTAGAAAAACAGACACACTAACAACAATCATTAATTAAGCCAAAAAGGGGGGGAGTTTTCTTTATTGACGACAGACAACACCAGGTGCATATGACATGAGATATGTAGTCAGATGCAATCGGCAAGGTTAACATTTCGACTAACAATTGGTCATTTTCAAAACCTAACTGAAGAAACAATGCAGATATAAGCATGCTGTACATATTTTACATGATGACAAGAATAAAACAAAAGAAAATAACAATAATGACCCCCAGTTAATGTTACCAATAAAAAATTATTACAATAATAATTAACATACGAAAATCATACCGTATATACACGAGTATAAGCTGAGATTATGCCGGTGTCCTGAGCAGGCGGGGACTCCGGCGCGCTATGTGAGACAGGTGCCAGTGTCGCCACTTGCTCAGGCCCCCGGCACTGGTGATATTCACCTGTCCCCGTTCCATCTCTGCGTGCCGCTCTGTCTCCTGGGTCCTCAGCAGTGACGTTCAGCAGATGGCGCGCACTGACTACATCATCGCATCCTCTGACCTGAATGTCACAGTCAGAGGATACAGAGGACAGAGCGGCACGCGGCGGTGGAACGGGGACAGGTGAATATTCCACTGCTCCCTGTCCTCCCCCGTCATACTCACCCCCTCCTGGCGCACGGTCTTCAGCCCCTGCTTCTTCCATGGTCTCGGCGCCTCAGCTCTTCCAGGTTTCAGCGGTCACGTGGTACCGCTCATTAAAGTCATGAATATTTGCATATTCATGACTTTAATGAGCGGTACCACGTGATCGCTGAACGCAGGAAGAGCTGGGGCGCTGAGACCATGGAAGAAGCAGGGGCTGCAGAGACCGTGCACCAGGAGAGGGTGAGTATGATCTGTGACACCCGCGCTCCCCCTCCCCCGCTGACCCCCCGTATATGACTCGAGTATAAGCCGAGAGGGGCACTTTCAGCCTTAAAAAATGGGCTGAAAATCTCAGCTTATACTCGAGTATATACGGTATGTTTTTTGTATGTTAATATTATTGTAAATAATTTTTTATGTGGTAACATTCACTGGGGGTCATTATTGTATTATCTTTTGTTTTATTCTTGTCCTCATGTAAATATGTACAGCATGCTTATACTCTGCATTTGTTTCTTCAGTTAGGTTTTGAAAAAGACCATTGATAGTCGAAATGTTAACCTTGCCGTCTGCATCTGCTACATATCTCATGTCATATGCACCTGGTGATGTCTGTACGCTCAAATAAAGAAAACCTCTTTTTGGCATAATTAATGATTAGTTGTGTGTGACTGTTTTTCTCGATTATCCAACTATCCAACCGTTCAACTGACTGTACGGAACCACAGATGGATGAGTCTGAAGAGCTGTTCACACATTCTATGCCATATTCATCAGAATTGTACTCAAAAGCTTCGCAGAGTCTTAAGGAGGAAATCTGCACCGATACCCAAAATTTTTTTAGCTTGGATCTGAACAGTATCCTGACCCTCATCATCAGATGTTAACCCCTGGGGGGAGGTGATCCTGATGAGACTCAGATATCTGAGGCTCATGCAGATTTTACTGTGCTGTCAGGGCAAGAAGAGGAGGACGGTGACTCCAAGGACGAGGAATGTGATAACACAGAGGATGATGATGAGGTGTTAGTTTCCAGATGTCTCTTATCCGCGTGTCTTTTCATCCGTTCGGAGGATTTTACCAAAGATGCTTTGGTGTCCTTCCAGATCTCAGAAAAGTTCCAGACGGGGAATCGGCCACTGGAATATCGGATGTGACGGCCACAGGGAACGGCACTTTGGGGTGTTGACCATAGACCAAAAAATGGAGATTTGGCCGAAGACTCGCTTACATGGTTAAGGTAAGAGAATTCGGCCCAAGGCAGGAGTTCAGCCCAGTCACTGTGATGAGCATTGACAAAATGCCGGAGAAAATTAGTTAGGATCTGATTGACTCATTCCTCTTGGCCATTGGACTGAGGATGGTAAGAAGATGAGAAATCTAAAGTAGCATCCAGTAGCTTACAGGTGGCCCTCCAGAAACGAGAGATAAACTGGACACCTCTATCGGATACTATGTGAAGCGGTAGACCTTGGAGATGAAAAATATGAAGAATTAATTATTTTGCCAGTACTGGCGCAGATGGAAGACCAGATAGCGAGATGAAATGAGCCATCTTAGAAAAACGATCCACCACCACCCAGATGATGGTACATCCACCCGTCACTGGCAGATCTGTGATGAAATCCATGGAGATATGCTGCCAGGGAGCAGATGGCACAGGCAAGGGAAGCAACCGACTGGTCGGAAGCTGTTTGGGAGTCTTATTTGGGGCACATGGAGGACAAGCAGAGACGAAATTCACAATATCTCTGCACAGAGTCAGCCACCAATAGTGTCGAGAGATAAGGAGAGCAGTCTTCTTCTGTAAGGCATGGCCCAATACCTTAGAAGAATATCCCCAGAGAAGAACCTACTTCCTGTCAGTTTCAGCCACATAAGTCATACCAGAGGGTATACGAGATAAGTAGATAAGTCTAAGCAGAGTGACTGTGATTATTTTGGAGGGCTCAATGATATGTTTAAGTGTGTGAAGTTGAAGCGAGGGGTTAAGCTGCTGAGCAGACTGCACATAAGCCAGATTCTTGTTGTTAGTGTAAATTACCACAGGATGCAACGCTCCTTCTAGTTGGTACCGCCACTCCTCCAGAGCCAGCTTGATGGCAAGCAGTTCTCTATCGCCAATAGAGTTCTTATAGTCTCATGCTGAGAATAGTTTAGAGAAAAAGCTGCAGGACATCATGCAACCGGATGACGACTTCAGAGTGAGGATGGCTCCGGCCCCTGTGGAAGATGCATCCACCTCCAGGAAGAATTGTTTGTTATTGGTTGGGCAATGCAGCACCAGAGCCAAGGAGAATGCCTGCTTGAGACATACAAAGGCTTCTTCTGCTTCAGGAGTCCATTCCTTAGGATTGGCTCCTTTGCGAGTCAGGGCAGAAATAGGAGCAGTCCGGGAAAAAAAAATGCTAAATAAATTGGCAATAATAATTCGCAAACCCAAGAAATCGCTGGATAGCCTTTAGACCGTATGAACGGGGCCACTTCTTGACAGTGGATACCTTCTTGGGATCCATCTTCAGACCTGTCTTAGAAACAGTGTACCCCAGAAATGGAAGGAAGGACTATTTGAAGGCGCACTTTTCATATTTGGCATAGAGACGGTTAGTTCTTAACCATAGTAGAACCTGGCAAACATCCCTCCTGTGAGTTGGCAGATCAGGAGAGAATACCAAGATGTCATCCAAGTATACTACCACACACGTATAGAGCAGGTGACGGAAGATGTCTTTCATCAGTTCTTGGAAAACGGCTGGAGCATTACAGAGTCCAAATGGCATAACGAGATACTCGTAATGGCCATCACGGTTGTTGAAAGACGTCTTCCACTTGTCTCCCTGGCGAATTCGAACCAGGTTGTATGCCCCTCGAAGGTTAAGCTTCGTGAAGACTCTGGAACCTTTCAGGCGATCAAACAGCTCAGATAGCAGGGGAGGGGGTACTTATTTTTTACTGCAATTTGGTTAAGGCTCTTGCAGTCAATGCAGGGTCGCAGAGAGTCACCATTCTTCACAAAGAAAAACCCAGCTCTGGCCAGAGATGAGGATTTCCAGATAAATCCCCTAGCAAGGTTTTCTTCTACATACTCGGACATAGCATGAGTCTCGTCCTGGGACAGGGGGTAAATTCGGCCTCGTGGATGTGAGGTACCAGCAGGAGGTCAATTGGGCACTCATACGGCCTATGAGGTGGCAAGGTGTCAGCCTCCTTCTTGTCGAAGACGTCCGCATACATCCCATATGCTGCGGGCAGGCCAGACAAATTAGCAGAAGTAGGAGACCGGACAGGACGAAGGGAATAAGGCACGTTTCGTGATATCCTGAACCCCAAAGGAGCGCTTCTCCAGACCTCCAGTGCAGAACAGGTTCGTGTTTTTGCAACCACGGGAGACCTAGAAGTAGAGGATAAGAGAGATCAGACAGCACATGAAGAGAAATCTTCTCCGAATGCAGCGTCCCCACTTGAAGATTCACGGGCTCCGTGATTAACTGGATGGTCTCGGGAAGAGGTTTTCCATCCACTGAAGAAATCACCAACGGATCCGGAAGATGAAGGACCGGAATCTTATACTGCTTGACCACAGCCTGTTGAGCAAAGTAACCGGCGGAGCCGGAGTCCAGGTGGGCCAATTCAACAAAAGTCTCTTTGCTGCAGGAGACAGATACAATCAGGGTCAACAATGGAGAAGTAGAAGTCCAGCCCAGGGTAGCCTCTCCTGCCGACCCTAGGCACTGGCTTTTCCCGGTGTCTCGGTGCAGGACCGAATAAGGTGTTCGGAGCAGCCGCAGTAGAAGCATGTCCCTTCGGCACGACAAACCTCTTGGGGGTGCTTGGATAGCTTCTCCTGGTTTATCTGCATAGGTTCAAGAGAAGAAGTCGCAGCAGGGACTTGCTTAATGATCAGTCGTTGGAAGGTTGGAGGAGGCAAACCGATCTTCTCTCGCTGGTCACCTCTTTGGTCAGTTCCTGGAATCTAATGTCAGTTTTGTTTGTGAGAGACACTAGGTTATCATTCGTCCTTGATTCATCCGGAGAGACCCTCCCAGAAGGTTGCAACCGGAGCCTCATTGTTCCAAGGGAGTTTTGAAGACAAGGTACGGAATCGGACTGCATGCTGGCCCACGGAGAAAGGTTACCTTGGTGTAACCAGAGCAGTGAAGAGGCTGCAGAAGAAAGGCGACAGGGCTCGTTGAAGACTTTATGAAGGGCTTCCAAGAAGGACTGTAGGTTTGACACTAACGGATCCCCTTTCCCACAGAGGATTGAGCCATGATAGGGCCTCACCAGATAGGTGTGAAATGATGAAGGCCACTTTGGCTCTGTCCGAGGTGAACTGATGAGCCATGAGTGCACTGGTTAGTGAAACCCCGACACTGGGTGGGATCCCTGCCAAAGCATGGAGGAGTTGACAGACAAGATCCTGAACCTGGTGCATAACTGACTGCCTGGTGGGTCACCGTGGTGGTAACTGCCGCCTGAGAGGATGTGGAAGTGTCAGGTACTGCCAGTGCATCGAGATGAGTATTCACAGACCGTAGATAGGAAAGAAACTTGTCCTGCTGATCCTGGCAGGAGACCTCCTGGTATAGGTCCGAGATAGAAGATGCCTGGAAGCCAGTGGATTCCATGGCCTGTGCAAACTGTAATGGGCTGGGTGGTGGAATCACTGTGCCAAAGCCAAGGAAGACCTGGAGGGGCATGACTAGGAGCCTCACCCAATCCGACCACAGACATGCAGCAGCTAACGACACCGCAGTCCATGGAGAGACAAGGGAGGTGATCCAGGTGCTACTCCAGGACGGACCTTGGGTAGATGGCGGCTGACCCCTAGGAGTGGATAGCTGAAATGGCCCAGTGGAATGTCCAACAGATGCAGACAGGCAGAGAAGATGCCTGGAACCTCAGGAGGAGACAGGACAGTCTAATGGAGAGATGAGCACTGACGGGTGCAGCTGGCTCGGCTGTCGTAGAGGTGAGCACTGGCGAGTTCAGCTGGCTCTGCTGCAGTTGAGATGAGCACTGGCGAGTGCAGCTGGCTCTGCTGCCATTGAGGTGAGCACTGGTGGGTGCAGCTGGCTCTGCTGCCATTGAGGTGAACACTGGGGGTGCAGCTGGCTCTGCTGTCATTGAGGTGAGCACTGACGGGTGCAGCTGGCTCTGCTGCCGTTGAGGTAAGCACTGATGGGTGCAGCTGGCTCTGCTGCTGTTGAGGTGAGCACTGGCTGGTACAGCTGGCTCTACTGCCATTGAGGTGAGCACTGGAGGGTGCAGCTGGCTCTTCTGCCATTGAGGTGAGCACTGGTGGGTGCAGCTGGCCCTGCTGCCATTGAGGTGAGCACTGGCGAATGCAGCTGGTTCTGCTACCGTTGAGGTGAGCACTGGTGGGTGCAGCAGACTTGGATACAAGTACAGGGACCTGAGTACTGACAAGCGTGTTAGGAACAAACTCACAACATTGCACAGGCACCTCCTGGAGGAGGCGGTTTAAATAGAAAGAGACCTCCAGCAATTGGCTGGGGACACTTTAGAGGAACGCGTGCGGCCCCTTTAAGAAAGTGGAAGGGTGCGTGTGGACTCCAAGAACAGATCCTGGAGACCTGCTAGTAATGAATGCACCCCGGGCAGCAGCGGACCCGGAAGGGACAGGACGGGAGCCTTGGCGGTGAGTATGCTGATGTCTCTGCAGGGAGAAAGTGACTACAGGTGTAAGGCCCTCATTTCTTTAAATGTGAACACTCCTTGTTGGGTGTCCATCTGCTGCATTGGGTGTAGTGGAAGAACTGTCAGTCCCTATTATACTATTTCTACTGTGCTGAAATTGATGCCACTTTGGTGGTGTCTGCCAATAATTTTTGGAAATGTGAACACTCCTGGAAGAGTGTCCATCTGCTGGATTTGGGTGTAGTGAAAGACCTGTCAGTCCCTATTATACTATTTCTACTGTGGTGAAATTGATGCCACTTCTGTGGTGCAATGCCCTCATTTCTTTAAATGTGGACACTCCTTGTTGGGTGTTCATCTGCTGCATTGGGTGTAGTGGAAGAACAGTCAGTCCCTATTATACTATTTCTTCTGTAGTGAAATTGATGCCACTTCTGTGGTGTAAGGCCCTCATTTCTTTAAATGTTAATACTCCTTGTTGGGTGTCCATCTGCTGCATTGGGTGTAGTGGAAGAACTGTTGGTCACTATTGTACTATTTCTACTGTGGTGAAATTGATGCCACTTTGGTGGTGTCTGCCAATAATTTTTGGAAATGTGGACACTCCTGGTTGGGTGTCCATCTGCTGGATTGGATGTAATGAAAGACCTGTCGGTCCCTATTATACTATTTCTACTGTGGTGAAATGATGGCACATTGATGGTGTCTGCCAATAATTTTTGTAAATGTGAACACTCCTTGTTGGGTGTCCATCTGCTGTATTGGGTGTAGTGAAGACCTGTCAGTCCCTATTATACTATTTCTACTGTGGTGAAATTAATACCACTTTGGTGGTGTCTGCCAATAATTTTTGGAAATGTTAACACTCCTGGTTGGGTCTCCTTCATGCGTGTTGCCTGTAGCAGTAGGCCACAAAAAAACTAAAAAAATACAGCTCTAGAAAAAGATTAAGTAACATACTGAATTGCTAAGAATGATAACTAAAGAACATTAGAACTGCATTACTGCCATAGAAAATAGGAAAATGCTACATTATATACATATGGAATATTGGAAAAATAAAACTGCAAAATTGCTATGAAAAATTACAGTAAAAAAGGTACTTAGCGTATAGAGTGGCCAATATATGTGAGCCCAACAGCCAACATCAAGGCATCCTTCATTGTTGCGTCCCTTGATGTTGGTTGTTGGGTTCACATACATTGCAATTTTGCAGTTTTACTTTTTCTAATAGTCCATATGTACATAATGTAGCTATTTTCTATGGCAGTAATGCAGTTCCAATGTTCCATAGTTAGAATTCTTAGCAATTCAGTGTGATACTTAAGGTACTGCCACACTAAGCGATCGCACTAGCGATCACGGCAACGACACAAGCTAACGAGATCGTTGGTGTGATCGCTTTAAGGTCGCTAGTAGCTTCCAAACAGGAATATCTCATCAACGACTTCGGCGGTCGTTAGGACGTGTCACACAGCATGTATTGTCAAAGATCACGACCTCGATAGGCGTGATTGAGTGCAACCTTTTCCACGCCCCTCAGCACAGATTGGTGGTCATGACTGTTTATGTCACAGCTCTCTCGCTTTGTGATTGGATGACCGCGTCATAAAAGACGATGTATTAGCGCTCCTTTTCATTGCTCTCGAGCAGAAGCGGTTCATTCAGATCTCCAGCATCGTTCCAGTGCATCCTGCTAGCCTTCTTTGCAGCTACTGCGATCCAGTCTGTGCCACTATTGCGTTTGCTGCAATCCAGTCTGTGCCGTTATTGATTTTTTTTTTTTCTGCAATCCAGTCTGTGCCTCTAGTGCATTTGCTGCGATCCAGTCTGTGCCATTATTTATATATTTTTTCTGCGATCCAGTTTGTGGCGCTATTGCGTTTCCCGTGGGTTTTTTTTTATTCAGGATCACAAACAAGTCTTGTAAGGTAGGTATTTTTTTTGTCACATTTAATTTTAAAAATTTTTTAATTTAATTTTACAGATCCATTTTAAGATCCCAGCTGTTGTTAACCGTTGTCATCCATCAATTGTTTTTTTTTTTGTTTGCCATTGTTTTGTTCTGGCGCGCCCACACCACCACCATTTTATGATCCCTGCTGTTTTTACCTAAGTTGTCCATCTATGGTTTTTAGTTTGGTTTGCCATTGTTTTCTCCCGCTGCACCCACCACCACCATTTTATGATCCCTGCTGTTTTTACCGTAGTTGTCCATCTATGATTTTTAGTTTGGTCTGCCATTATTTTCTCCTGCTGCGCCCACCACCACCATTTTATGATCCCTGCTGTTTTTACCGTAGTTGTCCATCTATGATTTTTAGTTTGGTCTGCCATTGTTTTCTCCTGCTGCGCCCACAACCACCATTTTATGATCCCTGCTGTGTTCTATGTTGTAGGCTATGTAAGCATTTTATTTAACCATTCTGCCGTTCTCACATAATCCTTTTTTTATTACAGATGGCCGATAAGCATGAATTTCTGCGGGAATTCGTCGAGATGTACCGCTCGATGCCTTGCCTGTGGAAAATAAAGTCGGCGGATTACAGCAACAGGCTGAAAAAGAAGGAGGCGTACCAAAAACTGGTGGAGCTGTGCAAAAACCGTTATCCCGATGAACCAGCGGATGAGTCATCGGTCAAAAAACGTATTCAGGCCCTCCGCACAGTTTACAAGAAAGAATTAAACAAAGTACAGAATTCTACCAAGTCTGGAGCCGGGGCCGAAGATGTTTATGTCCCCAAATTGTGGTACTTTGAGCTGTTTTTTCACAAGGGACCAAGAAGTACCCAGACAAGAGACTTCCATGTTGGAACCAGACCCGGTGATCCAGCCGGACTCCCCTGTCGTACATGTAAGTACCTTTGTATTAAAACACATTTTAATGTACATGCCAAAGTGGACTTGAAATTAAAAATATAATTGTGAAATGTAGATAAAATGGCTGAATTAATCCCTTCATGTACTGATAATTTATCTAGCTGAACGGTTGAGGCCTATCCATTTACAAGTCCGGTTTTCACATTTTTGCTGTATTTGGGTGTTATAGTGTGAAGATAAATTTCTTTTTCTTAGCGATTTAACATTCGTTTTTTGTTCATGCAGGACACAGAAGAGGCTGTCTCCACACCTCCGACTGAAGAAGACAGCATGGCGTTGGTCCAAGACGACGAAGTAGTTGAACCACCATCCTCATCTGTGCGGAGCCGGCTTACATTTTCTGGCAGAAAAAGGAAGGCTCCCACCTCGGCTACTCCAGAATTGATTGAATTAGCCAAAAAAGTGCTTTCGGCGGATAAAGACCAACCAAAAATAACTGGCTTTGCTTACTACGCTAATCTGAAGCTCCCAACACTGGATCCTATACAGAGGGTTCATGCAGAGAGACTCATGTTTGAGGTCCTGAGTCAAGCATCATTAGGAAACCTTAATAACAGTTATGTTGTCACGGCCAGACCGCAGTACCCGGAGTACTCATGGCCGCACAATCCTGTGCCAAACCCAATTGGGTTAAATCCACCAAACCCAAACGTTGTTGCTCCACCTTATTTTTATACACCGCCGAGGCAACGTGGTAATGGCAACGATCCATGTTACCAGCAGTTGTAGTTTTTAAAATATTATCAAAAGTTTTTTGTTGTCTATATTTTTTTTACATTGTTACATTTTTTTAATAAAAATCTTATTTATCTAGTGAATTGTGGTCTTTTATTCTTATGTTTGTTATTAATGTCAACAATATTGTTGACAACTATTAAAATTTAGTATTTTTATTCCATCTACTTGTTTCTACTTGTCACACACGGGGTCATGGGAGTACCAGCAGTCATAGGAGTTCCAGCATTGGTAAAAAATGAAATGAAAAAAATTTCAAAAATTAACAACATTTCTTTTAAAGGCCCTGGTCACACTAGCGCTAAAACCTTATAATAAAAAATAATACACCTCAGCTGCGTAGATAAACTTAAAATATATAATTATATATTTTTTGTCATATATATTTGTTGTAAAAAATAAACCAAAAAAAAAAAAAAACAATACAATAATACAAATAAAAATAAAAAAATAAAAAATTATGACTGCACCCCAGTTTGGAGGCCAGCCACAAAAAAAAACAAAAAAAAAAACAATACAATAATACAAATAATAATAATAAAAAAAAAAATTAATGAGTGCCCCGCAGTCCAGCCACAACCCTCTCCAGCATCACCCCGTGGTCATGCAGAGCTGCCATGGCGGTGTGCATTGCTGCCATTGCGGTGTTCATGGCTCCCATCAGCCGACGGTGTGACACCAACAGGTCCTTGGGAAGTGGGGATTCCTGTTATGTTTTGGTAGCTGAGGAAAGTAAGCAAAAACGGCAATACACCAGAGAGGCTGGTACCTATTGGATTGCAGTAACCTGAACTAACCGCACAACTAGAGGTAGCCGTGGAGCGTTCCTACGTTGATCCTAGATGCCTCGTCACAGCCTGAGAGATAACTACACCTAAAGGCAGAAAGATGAAAGCTATCTGCCCCGGAGCAGATCCCCAAAGAAAATAGGAAGCCCCCAAACAAGTAATGGCGGTTAGACAAGAAGAAACACGGACACAGACAGAAAATAGAATGAGCAAATGCTGGGGCCCAATCTGTCTAGACAGAAAAGTACAGGAAAGGATACTCACTGCAATAAAAAAAAACTAAAAAATACCAGCTCTACTGATTGCAAAAACACCTGAGATCACACGACCTCTACCACCTAAATCAGTTCTCTGGTGTAACAAAACTAAGCCGCAGCCACTGATAAAACAGGAAAAAGCAAATGAACAAACAACAGTGGCTCCAGACAAACCGAGAGGAGCACAAGCCCCCCGGAGGGGACCTGGCTGACCTCCACAGAAGTGCAGGGAACAATGCAAAAAGCAAGCACAAAAATAAAAGCAGAAAATATCTTATCTGATAGCAGAAGATGCAGGCAAGACTCAGGAAGCTTCAAAATCAACCAGGAACCACAATTGAGACAAGAACAATTGATCACCGGCAACCATCATGGGAGGGAACCTCCCTTATATCAGACCAGTCCGTGATGCCAGATTGCCACTCCTCGCTGAAAGGTTCAGTACTGTCAGTAACCACCAGAGGGAGCCTCTGCTCAGAAACTATTTTTAGCACATTCATAACAGATTTCTGTGGAGGTAATGGTAACAGTTAACAGTGAATTCTGTTGCAACATCAACATGTACATGTTACATGTTTGTTAACACTTACAGTTTTCATCAGACTGCGGTTCACCTGAGGACCCGCTGACTGCCCACCCAGAACCTGTTGCACTGCCGGCTAGGGAAACACTGAAAAATATATATATCACAACAGCCATTACACATAAGACCTAACAAAGTTCTCAAACTTGTCTGAAGCTTATATTATGTGCGTAAATTACCTGAAGGCGAGCCTGCATCCATGTCACGGGGTGACACTGGAGAGAAGCCATATGCTGATGAAGGGCTGGATGACCCCAAATCTGGAGGGGGGGTTGCTGCTGGTGAAGGGGTAGCTAGGTAAGGTGATGCAGGTGGAGGGGTAGCTGGGGAAGGTGATGCAGGTGGAGGGGTAGCTGGGGAAGGTTATGCAGCTGGAGTTGGTGAAGATGGTGCTGTAAATAAAAAATACAATTCAGTCAAATAATCCTTCTACTAACCCCGTCACTGCCAGTACTTCCATCAATGCCTGTAACCCCCTCACTACTGATACTCCCATCACTGCCTGCCCCATCACTGCCGGTACTCCCGTCACTGCTGGTACTCTCGTCACTGACAGTACTTCCATCAATGCCTGTAACCACCTCACTACTGGTACTACCAAGACTGCCGGTACTCCCATCACTGCTGGTACTCCCGTCACTGCCAGTACTTCCATCAATGCCTGTAACCCCCTCACTACTGGTACTCCCATCACTGCCTGTAACCCCATCACTGCCTGTAACCCCTCACTATTGGTACTCCCATGACTGCCGGTACTCCCGTCACTGCGGGTGCATTGATATAGGTAGATAACCCACAAAACATAACCTCTCCAGATACCCTCATCAATACTCACTCTGATGCCTGCGGAACTGGGCCCGGATGCTGGCGACCCTCTCGCTGGAGTGGTATTGTAGGTCCGCCATCTTTTTTCGGATCTGGGTAGGGGTCCGCTCAACCTCAAAGTGTCTCATTAGTCCCCTCTTTATTTTTCGCAGGACCAAATTCTTGTGGCGCATAGGATGCGCCACAGGTAGCCTGCACTTGTAATCCCACCGGTCGCTTTTCTGGATGAGATAGCGCACCTCGGCATCACCCCACGGGGCACAACGTTGCCTAGCTATCGCCGCCATTGTCTCAAACAACGCCGCATGAAGGACGCCAGCGTCATGACATCACAGCGTACGTGCGTTCGCACTTGCGACGCGAGACGCTATTGCGACCGAAAAGTGACCAAAGCAGCCATGCGCCCCAGCCACGCACATATATGAGACGCTATTGCGATTGCAAAATGACCGGTAGCAGCCATGCGCCCCAGCCACGGACAGATATGAGACGCTGTTGCGGTTCCCAGCTTGGCGCCCCTGCCTATCAAGGCATGAGCAAGGACAATGCGATTAACTGGCCTACTTGGCAGCATCAGGTCTAGTGGGCTACTGACCGCTAACTTTTTTACCATGTTTACAAAAGTTTACATTCATTTTAATTACTTCTGTAATAATGTCATTTTATGAACCATCACTTTGCGATCGCAGTGGTGTCTCATGTTTGTGAGTAGCTGGGCACCATGCTGATAACCGTCACTTTGCGATCGCAATGGCGTCTCATGTCTGTGCGTAGCTGGGGCACCATGCTGTGAGAATAGTCACTGCGATCGCAGTGGCGTCTCATTTCTGTTCGTGGGAGGAGCACCATGCTGATAACCGTCACTTTGCGATCGCAATGGCGTCTCATGTCTGTGCGTAGCTGGGGCACCATGCTGTGAGAATCGTCACTTTGCGATCGCAATGGCGTCTCATGTCTGTGTGTGGGAGGAGCACCATGCAGATAACCAAGTGCGACACAAAGGGTTCCCTGGTTAATGTAGACCTTTACCTCTAACAAATTATTTATATTGTTATCACTATTTTAAAAATTTAATAGTTTTTTTTAATAATTTTATGCTTAAAAAATATATATATATATGACTAAAAAATTCTATCATATATTTTAAAGTTTATATACGCAGCTGTGGTGTATTATTTGATATTATTTTTCATTATAAGGTTTTAGCGCTAGTGTAAAATAAATGTTAATTTTTGAAATTCTTTTCTTTTTATTTTCTTACCAATGCTGGAACTCCTATGACTGCTGGTACTCCCATGACCCCGTGTGTGACAAGTAGATACAAGTAGATTGAATAAAAATACAACATTTTAGTTGTCAACAATATTGTATACATCATAATAATAAAAGACCACAATTCAGTAGATAATTAAGATTTTTATTAAAAATTTTTAACAATGTACAAAAAAATATAGACAACAAAAAACGTTAGAAAATATTTTAAAAACTACAGCTGCTGGTAACATGGATCGTCGCCATCCCCATTACTCCCCTCCCCACATCTCACCCATCATTAGCCCTTCTCCCATATTGGTATAATAATTGAAAGAACACGAAGGCATTTTTAAAATAAACATTTTTTATTATTAAAAGAAAGTTAAAAAAAAGGAAAAACTCAAAGATTCTCAAAAGCAAACTATATCTGCTGCTGCCAACTCACTGCACCAGGCCTGTTAAAGTAATGGCAGTACTTGTCTCGGCAGGCCTTTGCATCGTCCTTGCTCCTGCCTTGATTTACAGGTTGAAGGCCTGCAATAGCGGGATCATTGTAACGCCATTCTCCAAGCACCACGTCACCATTGCTGTCCGAGTCCATGAAGCTTGGCGGACTGTAAGTAACAGCATCGCGTTTTCTTAGAAAATTGTGCAGCACACAACAGGCCAACACCACCGAGTCTATCGATTCCAGCTTCATGTTGATTGGAGTGTGAAAAACCCTGAAGCGGTTGGCCATTATGCCGAAGGCATTCTCAACAACGCGCCGTGCCCTAGACAGTCTGTAATTAAAAATACGCCTTTCCCCTGTCAAAGTCTTTTGTGGGTACGGTTTCACAAGATGCGCATGAAGGGGGAAGGCTTCATCGCCCACAAAAACAAAGTTAAAGTCGGCGGTGGTGTCCATGTTGGTTGGCAAGTTAAGTTTATTACTAATTAACCGTTCACCAAAAGTAGTGAGCTCCAAAACGCCACCGTCAGAAACCCTTCCATTAATGCCAACATCAACGTTAATAAATTCATAATTGGCATTAACAAGGGCCATGAGGATCATGCTGAAGTAGCCCTTGTAGTTATAAAAATAGGATCCGCTTTTGGCTGGTTGCGTGATCCGCACATGTTTGCCATCCAAGGCACCACCACAGTTTGGGAACTGCCAAATCCATTCAAAATCAGAGGCAATTATTTGCCATTCCGCCACTGATTTTGGAAATGGCATGTAGCTCCGTAAACTGCGGACAATGGCGTTGCATGTCTCTGGAATTAATACGCCAAGGAGCGATCGAGAAACTGCAGCAGAAAATTGCAAGTCTTTCATTGAACGTCCGGTTGCCAGAAATCGCAGCGTTACTGCCAAACGTTCCTCTGCTGAAACAGCTGCACGCATCCGTGTATCCTGCCGTTCAATGAGTAGCCTCACACATTCCAGTAGGAGCTTGAATGAATCCTCCGACATCCGTAGATAATTTCGGAAATCCTGCGGATTCTTCTCCTGCAACTCCCTCACTAGATGCATGTGGGTGAATTTGGACCTCTGCTCCAGCCATTCTCTGGTCCACATGCGACGCTTTCGTTTGGAGCGCCTCTCTTCCACCCGCGCCTCTTCTTGTTGATCCGCCTCCATCACTAATGCAACTGCCACAATCACACGCTCCGCGGTGGTCAGGTTCATTATGTGCAACCTGTACGGTAAAGAAGAAGTTAACATTTAAAAACAGTTTACAAAAGCCTAAAATGATGCGGGGTGGGCGCGTCTGTCAAAAGATAGCTAAGTTATCCTATGTAATGGAGGATCAAATCTAACCAAAAAAAAAAAAACCTCAAAAAGCAACAAAGTTCTTAAAATTGCAGTGGTGGGCATGGAAAAAAAAAAAATTATCACGGCAACATGTCTGTATAAATATTGGAGGTAAAAGCAGACAAAAATAAAAGGTGTAACAAAAAAAAACGCATCACACAACATCACAAACAATATGTACCTTGAAAGTGTAATCCAAATAGCCAGAAGATCCAAATGGCAAAGATGACGCGCTGTAGCGACTCAGACAGGATCGCAAAACCCACACCTATCCTCGCAATGCACAAAGGATACTGTAGCGACTCTGACAGGATCGCAAAACCCCGACACTCGATACTATCCTCGCAACAACGCACAAAGGACAGAACGTTGGAGTCATCCACAAAGCGCTCTGGAACAATGGATGGGGGTGCAGCTATTATTGCTGAGGTGACGTTGTGGCCACCAATTGGAGCTGAAGGGCGTTACTAAAAAAAACTCAGTCCCGCCTGCGCCGCTGACATATGAGTCGTCAACAAGGTCGCACATCTTTCACAAAAGCTGCCAAACACAGCGATTCAGGCTCACCAGCGGGATGCCAATGATCAAAATACGGCCCAAACCGTTTGTGCACGATCAGCGACATCGCAGCGGGGCCACATCGCTGCTACATGTCACACACAGCGACGTCGCTAACGATGTCGCTGCTGCGTCACAAAATCGCTGTCGCTTGCGCGATCTCGCTAGCGATCTCACTTAGTGTGGCATACCCTTTAATCTTTTTCTACAGTTCTCTGTACAGCAGTTGCTTACGTAATCAGCTGTCTGGCATACTGACCACATGTCCAGCCCACCTAGCTTGGGCTTTCTGCAGTATAGTGTAAACAATGCAAAGACCATCTTGTTCCAGGATTGCCATGTCGGGGACATTGTCTTGCCACTTGATGTGGAGAAGTCTGCGGTGAAAGTGACTGAGTTGTTTGGCAGGCCAGTTGTAGACCACCATGCAGTAGACATTCAGATTGGTGGTAAGGCAGAGTCCCCTTTGTTTGAAGATACCGCCAGATTCCCAAAGGCGGTGCTGGCTTTCGCAACTCTGCTGTTGACCTCAGCGTAATGTGTGGCTGATTGGTTTTCCTGGAGCAGGTTGGTACATAATATCAGTCTTTCTAGTATTAATAACAAGACCAAAGTTGTCGTAAGCTTGTCAAAAACAGTCCATTTCATACTGCATCTGCTGCCACTTGCTGGTGTTCAGTGCGCAGTCATCAGCAAACAAGAGGTGATGCATAACAGTCTAATGCAACTTTTAGCAGCCGTCAGGCGTCTTGGGTTGAACAGCTTGCAGTCAGTCCTGTACATGACATGGATTCCGTCTTCGCAGTTGATAAAGGCATCTCTTAACATGGCAGAAAATAGCACACTGAACAGGTTCGGGGTGAGTACATGGCCTTGTTTTGCACTGTTTGTAACTGGGAAAGTCTCCGATTTGTCTCCATCATTCAGGACATTCACCAACATACTATCATGGAGCTGCCAAATGATTGTGATGAACTTGTTCGGGCAACCAAACTTTGCCATGATTTTCCACAGCCCGTCTCTGCTGACTGCATCAAAAGTCTTGGTCAAGTCAACAAAGGTCATGAAAAGGTCAGTTGTGGCACTTTTTCTGGAGTTGATGCACCGCGAAGACCATATCTGCCGTCTCACGTTCAGTACGAGAGCCGCATTGATTTTTGGGCCATAGACTTGGTCAAGGTGGTGGAGGAGGTGGTGAGCCAGAATCTTCCCAACAGTGAACAGAAGGAAGATGCCTCAATGGTTGTCGCAAGATTGGAGGTTGCCTTTTTTTTTTAAGATGTGGGGTAGGCGAGCAATTGCCTCATCTTTGATAATAGCAGATCGATTAAGTACACTGTTGAAGTGCTCAGAATACAGTTCCAGAATCTGTTTCTTTTCTGTCAGCAGCTTTGTTCCATCCACGTTGAGCAGAGATGAGGAGTTGGATTATTGAGTTTCATATACAGCCTTTACTGCAGCATAGAAGCACTTGAGATCATGGCTGTCTGCACAGCACTGGATATCTTCAGCCTTGTTGCTAATCCAGCTGTCCTGCATCTCACCTAGTTTTATCTGTACCTTTCTTTTTGTGCTGATAAATGCATCAATCTTGGCTAGTGACATGGGGTCATTTTGATGCCCTTTGTACTGTTGATCTTTCTCTTCTAGGAGTGCCTTTATTTCTTTGTAGTTTCCATCAAACCAATCTTGTTTACCTTGGGCTGCTAATACAAGATGCTCTAGGGCAGTATTGTAAATAGTATCTAAGAATCCTCCACTGTTCTTCAAGCAGGTCTCGTCTTCCTGCAGTGTGTCTGGCAGTCTGCCGTCAAGGTCATTGGCAAATTCCCCTGCAACTGTTCTGCTTTGCAGCTTGAAGACATTCAGTCTCTTTGTCATCTTGTGCACTTGGGGTCTCCTCGACAGCAGAATGCAAAGCCTGCACTTAGACACAATGAGGCTGTGGTCGGTTAAACAGTCGGCACCACACATGGCTCTCGATGCTCTAAAGTCCATCCTATACCTCTTCCTAGCAATGACATAGTCAATGAGATAACAGTGCCTCAAGCGTGGGTGTATTCACGATGTCTTCTTGCAATTGGGAAGACGGAACAGAGTGTTGCTGATGACAAGGTCATGTATGGCAAATGTCTTAAGGAGCAGAAGGCAATTACTGTTACACTTGCCAATGCGTGTCTCCCAATGACTCTTCCCAATCTCTGAGTATAATAAGATTGTCTGACTGAGGGATTACATTGATAACTGTGTTAAGTTTGTCATAGAACTTATCTATAAAGTCATTTGCATTGGTCGTGGTGAGAGCATAGGCTCTAATCAGCATAGCACGCTTGTTTGTAAGTGGGAGCTGAAGTGTCATTGTCACGATTGGCTGTAGCCGCCGCAGACGCGGCCCAGCCCATAAACGCCCCCATGCCGACCGATCATGACGGCGTGGGGCACGCGTCCCCCAGGGACTCAATATGGACCCTCTATACCACAAGGGGGACCTGGGCCTACCCGAAATAGGGAAGGGCAGAGATGGGTTCTGTGGCAGCTGAGCATGTGGACAAGGAAGAGACACGTAGGACTTGAGTACACCACACAACTTCAGGTATAGAGACAGTAAAGTTTACTAAAGTAATAAAGTAAAGTCACACAGTACATAAACCAAACATGATTATGCCAGGCTCCCGATTCCACATCTCCCAGAAGAGTACCACCCAGTGGACCCCAAGGCATCACCGGATCACAGAGGCACACATAGGCGGGACATCGGGACATCAGGACACAGGCAGGACATCAGGGTACACGAGGTCATCAGTATGCAGGCAGGACATCAGGTACCAAGACATACGAGGTCATCAGGATGCAGGCTGGACAACAGGGTACATCAGGTCATCAGGACGCAGACAGGACATTAGGACACCAGGATACACAAGGTCATCAAGATGCAGGCAGGACATCAGGACATAAGGGTCACCGGCAGACAGCGTCGGACTGGAGTACCTTGGGCCCACCAGAGAAAAATCATTCTTGTGGCCCACCATCATACTTCCCAACCTTTGAAGAAGGGAAAGAGGGACAAAGGCTGCGGCACGCTGTGCCTGCTGCAGCAAATTTTAGGCCACGCCACGTTGCACCACAGACTGTCCAGGAGTTGGTGGATGCTTTAGTCCAGGTGTGGGAGGAGATCTGTCAGGAGACCATCTGCCGCGCTCATCAGGAGCATGCCCAGACGTTGTAGGGAGGTCATACAGCATACCTCCCAACTTTTGAAGACAGGAAAGAGGGATAAAGGCTGCGACCGCGGCAAATTCTAGGCCACGCCCCGACCACACCCATTTCACAACTAATCACACCCATGTCCACGCCCCAACCTCACCCATTTAGCACTGCTGATCACACTGACTGGTACTGAGTGCACAGTGGCTGGCATTATGGGCACAGTGGCTGGTACTGAGGAAAAGAAAGAAAGAGCAGCGAGAGAGAAAGAAAGGAGAGAGAGAAAGAGCAATCAGAGAAAGAAAGAGAGGAAAGAAAGGTTTAGCCATAATCACAGATGCAGATTCTTTACTGTAAGAGCAGTGAGACTATGGAACTCTCTGCCGTCTAATGTTGTAATGAGTGATTCCCTACTAAAATGTAAGAAGGGACTGGATGCCTTTCTGAAAAGTATAATATTACAGACTATATTCACTAGTTTCCTAGATATTGCGTTGATCCAGGGAACTAGTCTGATTGCCGTATGAGGAGTCGGGAAGGAATTTTTTTCGCCAATGTGAAGCTTACTGTTTGCCACTTGGGGTTTTTTTTTGCCTTCCTCTGGATCAACATGTTAGGGCAGGTTAGGATAGGATATGGGTTGAACTAGATGGACTTAAAGTCTTCCTTCAACCTTAATAACTATGTTACTATGAGAGAGAGAAAGAAAGAACAGAGAGAAAAAAAGAACAGAGAGCGAGAAAGAAAGAACAGAGAAAGAACAGAGAGCGAGAAAGACTAGAGAGAGAGCAAAAGAAAGAATAGAGAGAGAAAGAGAGAAAGAAAGACTAGAGAAAGAAGGAATAGCGAGAAAGAAAAGAGAGAGAGAAAGTAAGAGGGGAATGAAAGAAAGAACAGAGAGAGAAAGAGGGGAAAGAACAGAGAGAAAGAAAGAACAGAGGAGAGAGAAGAAAGAAAGAAAGAACAGAGAGAAAGGAAGGACAGAAAGAAAGAACAGAGAGAAAGAAAAAAAAGAACAGAGAGAAAGAAAGAAAAAAAGGGGAATGAAAGAACAGAGAAACAGAGAGAGCAAGAAAGAAAGATTAGAGAGGGAAAGAAAGAACAGAAAGAAAGAAACAGAAAGAGAAAGAAAGATTCTATAAAGATACTACAGCAGCCCGGCTTTCATTGTAGTGCCCACCTGAGCCTCCCGATGCAGGACATATCATGATCCGCTCACATGGCCGACATCCCCGATTCCAAGGCGATCCCGCTGTCCATGCTGTCAGAGGAGGACAAGGTGATGGATCTGAAGCATTCCCTGAAGTGCCTCCATGGTTCCGTCACAATCTCCTCCCGAAATTTCCTCATTTCCGGTCAGCTTCCAAAACGTCACTTCCGGTAGAACGTCATGTGCGAATGTTAAAGTGTTCCTCGGGGCTCCACCGTGTACTCCTGTGTGGGCGGGAAAAGCAAGCTCCCGGCCGGGACAGCGGGGCAGACTCTCAAAATCGGGACTGTCCCGCTGGATTCGGGACGGTTGGGAGGTATGAATGCGCCCCACCACACACCTTGTACACGCACGGCTCCGCACAGCTCATACACACATGGCTACACTCCGTAAACCTCGTACACAAATGGCTCTGCTCCGCTCCGTACACAAACGGCTCAGCTCTGTACACTTCGCACACACAGGTCTCCGTTTCGTACACCCGTACACAAGCGACTCTGCTCCGTACACACACGGCTCCGTAAACTTCATACACACAGGGCACCGTTCTGTACACTTTGTACACACACAGCTCTGCTCCGCACACCCCATACACATGTGGCTTCGCTCCGTACACTTTGTACACACATGGCTCCGCTCCACTCACCCCATACACATGCAGCTCTGCTCACGACACGGGACCTCCATATACAGTGATGGACACATGGCCCCCATACACAGTGACGAACAGACACTGGCCCCCATACACAGTGATGGACGGACACGCATACACAGTGATGAACAGACACTGCCCCCCATACAGTGATGGAGAACACGGGGCCCCCCATGCACCATGACGAACAGACACTGGCCCCCATACTCAGTGATGAACAGACATGGGGCCCCCGTACACAGTGATGAATAAACACTGGCCCCCATACACAGTGATGGATGGACACGGGGCCCCCATACACAGTGATGAACAGACACTGGCCCCCATACAGTGATGGAGGACACGGGGCCCCCCATACACCGTGATGAACAGACACTGTCCCCCATACTCAGTGATGGACGGACACGGGGCCCCTGTACACAGTGACGAACAAACACTGGCCCCCATACACAGCAATGAACAGACACTGGCCCCCATACACAGTGATGGACGGACACAAGGCCCCCATACACAGTGACGAACAGACACTGGCCCCCATACACAGTGATGGACGGACACGCATACACAGTGATGAACAGACACTGGCCCCCATACAGTGATGGAGGACACGGGGCCCCCCATACACCGTGACGAACAGACACTGGCCTCCATACACAGTGATGGACGGACACAGGGCCCCCATACACAGTGATGAACAGACACTGGCCCCCATAGACAGTGATGGACGGACACGAGGCCCCCATACACAGTGACGAACAGACACTGGCCCCCATACACAGTGAAGGACGGACACGGGGCCCACATACAGTGACGGATGGACACGGGGCCCCCATACACAGTGACAGATGGACACGGGGCCCTCATACAGTGATGGATGGACACGGGGCCCCTATACACAGTGAAGGACAGACACGGGGCCCCCATACACAGTGACGGATGGACACGGGGCCCCCATACACAGTGACGGACGGACACGGGGCCCTCATACACAGTGACGGATGGACACGGGGCCCCCATGCACAGTGACGGACAGACACGGGGCCCCCATACACAGTGACGGACGGACACGGGGCCCCGTACACAGTGACGGACGGACACGGGACCCCCATACACAGTGACGGATGGACATGGGGCCCTCATACACAGTGACGGACGGACACGGGGCCCTCATACAGTGATGGATGGACACGGGGCCCCTATACACAGTGAAGGACAGACACGGGGCCCCCATACACAGTGACGGACGGACACGGGGCCCCCATACACAGTGACGGACGGACACGGGGCCCTCATACACAGTGACGGATGGACACGGGGCCCCCATGCACAGTGACGGACAGACACGGGGCCCCCATACACAGTGACGGACGGACACGGGGCCCCCGTACACAGTGACGGACGGACACGGGACCCCCATACACAGTGACGGATGGACATGGGGCCCTCATATACAGTGACGGACGGACACGGGGCCCCCATACACAGTGACGGACGGACACGGGACCCCCATACACAGTGACGGACGGACATGGGGCCCTCATACACAGTGACGGACGGACACGGGGCCCCCATAGACAGTGACGGATGGACACGGGACCCCCATACACACGGACGGATGGACCCGGGACCCCATACACAGTGACGGACACTGGCCCCCATATACAGTGATGGACAGACACACACACTCCACAATGAGCTTCCATCACAGAGCACCAGAAATTCATCACTTATTCACTTAGTTAACAGTGTTTACCAGAAGCTGCCTGCAAAAATCTCCACAGCACAGAGCACTGCCCTAGAACTGGAAGCCCCACCCATCAGCCATTACCAGCCAATTGCAATTTAGTAAAAAGCACCAATAGCAGAAGAAGTCTTAACAGATTGTGCCTTTCTTTTGTGAAAAACGAACTGTAATTGGTCGGACTCGGAGGCAGGCAATGGTGGTGGGTCAGTGAGTCAGTAGTGCAGTGTGCTGCTAATATAGATAACTGCTGCTGGTGCTGGCAGGTGCTGTGACCCGAGTTATCATGTGCTGAAACTGTGTCTGTGTTTGTGCTATGGAATGAGCGATTAGTGTCAGTGTGACACTGTAGGAGATGGCTGCAGGGTTGCAGCTTCTCTTACAATCTGATGGTATTGGTGCACACACTTCACAAAGCAGACGCAGATGGGTTAAGAAGGAGGCAGGCAGGGGCTGGGGGCGGGGCCCACCGGAGGTTTGTCCGGTGTCCGGTCCCTCAGTCCGACCCTGCCGGCAGACATCAGACAGGAGTCGTTCAGTTCCGGACATCCGATGCGACCTACAAGCACCACAGCGGTCATCAGGCTCCAAGCTCCAGGCAGCGGTCATCAGGTTCCAGACTGCAGTCGTCAGGCTCCAGGCATCGGACCTAGGAAGGAACCCAAGCATGATTGCTGGGCCTGTCTGGAGCTAGCACCACATGGTAGTCAGAGCACAAAGTAGTAAATGCTCAGCAGAACACCGGTTACAAGAGACTCAAAGTCACTGGGTATGAGGCTCCAGACACAGATGGATTCCAGGAACATAACACAGCAGACACAGTTCAGACAGGGTCAGGTACAGGACAGGTACAGGATCAAGGATTCAGGCCTGGATATACCACCTCCAGGACAGGTGCAGGAACAGGACCAAACAGGAATCAAGACAAGGACTTTGGTACCAAAACATAGACAGGAGAGGTGCAGGAACACACAACACACATAGCAAAGTTCAGGAGCTTTGTGAGTAGCTCAGGCCCCGCCCATAGGGCAGGGGAAATTTATATAGGAGCTGACCCTCAGCAATTGGCTGGGGACAACATTTCAAATACACACACCAACCCTGATAAAAGCAGGGGAGGTGTGGCCGCGCATGCCCTTAGCCCAAACAGAAACCATTACAGCACAATCAGTGCAGGAACTGCGGCTCAGGGCCCCTGGCAGCGGCTGCATGCCCAGTCACACATGGAAAGTCATGCACCAGCTGCAAATGACCTCGCAACCCACGGACAGCTTCCACAGCGACAACCAGGGACCGCACATGCGGATAATCATGCAGCAGAGCAAAGACCTAACCACCCATATATGGCTATGCAGCAGAGCAGGGAACTGAGCAGGCTCTATACACGTAACAGCCAGCAGTATCCCAGCTCAATTAGGAGGAAAGGAGCAAAGAGTTAAAGCAAAGACATGCATTGTCACACCGACAACCAGGTACAGACAGAACGGCGTGACATTATCCACTCCTAAAGCCCCCCTTTTGAAGTCTAAAAAAATACACAGAAACTTTCCTTGGGATAGGTGGTAAGTCCCAGTTCACAAACAGCAGAGTTCATTGCTCCAGAAATCCAAAACCACCAACCAGGTGCAGGGTAGAGCAATCTAGTCTACTACCAGCTGGGATCCTAGCCATCTCATCCGCTGACAAAGCAGGGCTTGGAAACAGTCCTACCGTCTATACATGCTAAGCTGAGTCCAAGGCCTGAGCTTCTGTCACGATTGGCTGCAGCCGCCGCAGCCGCGGCCTAGCCCATAAACACCCCCACGTCGACCGATCACGATGGTGTGGGGCGTGTGTCCCCCAGGGACGCAATATGGACCCTCTATACCGCAGAGTGGGACCCGGCCCTACCCAAACTAGGGAAGGGCAGAGACCGAGGTTCTGTGGCAGTTGAGTATGTGGACAAGGAAGAGACACGTAGGACTTGATTACAACGCACAACTTCAGGTATAGAGAAAGTAAAGTTTACTAAAGTAGTCACACAGTACATAAACCAAACATGACTATGCCAGGCTCCCGATTCCACACCTCCCAGAAGGGTATGACCCAGTGGACCTCAAGGCACCAATGGATCACTGAGGCACACATAGGCGGGACATCAAGATATCAGGACACAGGCAGGACATCAGGGTACACGAGGTCATCATGACGCAGGCAGTACATCAGCACACCAGGACACACGAGGTCATCAGGATGCAGGCAGGACATCAAGGTACACGAGGTCATCAGAACGCAGACAGGACATCAGGACACACGAGGTCATAAGGACGCAGGCAGTATATCAGGACACCAGGACACACAAGGTCATCAGGACGCAGGCAGGACACCAGGACACACGAGGTCATCAGGATGCAGGCAGTACATCAGGACATAAGGGTCACTGGCAGACATCAGAGAGGAGTTGTTCGGTTCTGGACATCCGACACGACCTACAGGCACCACCGCTGTCATCAGGATCCAAGCTCCAGGCAGCGGTCATCAGGTTCCAGACTGCAGTCATCATGCTCTGGGCATCGGACCTAGGAAGGAACCCAAGCGTGATGGTGCTAGAACCGCAGGATTGCTGGGCCTGCCTGGAGCTAGCACCGCATGGTAATCAGAGAACAAAGTAGTAAATACTCAGCAGAAACACAGGTTACAAGAGACTCAAAGTCACTGGGTACGAGGCTCCAGACACAGAGGGATTCCAGGAACATCACACAGCAGACACAGTTCAGACAGGGTCAGGTATAGGATCAAGGAATCAGGCCTGGATATACCACCTCCAGGACAGGTGCAGGAACAGGACCAAACAGGAATCAAGACAAGGACTTTGGTTCCAAAACATAGACAGGAGAGGTGCAGGAACACACAACACACATAGCAAAGTTCAGGAGCTTTGTGAGTAGCTCAGGCCCCGCCCATAGGGCAGGGGAAATTTATATAGGAGCTGACCCTCAGCAATTGGCTGGGGACAGCATTTCAAATACACACACTAACCCTGATAAAAGCAGGGGAGGTGTGGCCGCGAATGCCCTTAGCCCAAACAGAAACCATTACAGCACAATCAGTGCAGGAACTGCGGCTCAGGGCCCCTGGCAGTGGCTGCATGCCCAGTCACACATGGAAAATCATGCACCAGCTGCAAATGACCTCGCAACCCGCGGACAGCTTCGACAGCAACAACCAGGGACCGCACATGCGGATGGGTCTTACAGCAGAGCAAAGACCTAACCACCCATATATGGCTATGCAGCAGAGCAGGGAACAGCAGGCTCTATACAGGTAACAGCCAGCAGTATCCCAGCTCAATTAGGAGGAAAGGAGCAAAGGGTTAAAGCAAAGACATGCATTGTCACACCGACAACCAGGTACAGACAGAACGGCGTGACAGTCATCAGGTGGTCGTTGATGTCATCCAGAAGCTGGGCAAGTTTACGAACAAGGTGAGATTTAATAGCAAATCTCACTCCTGTTGCTCGTCGTTCAGCACTTATCTCCTAAATGAACATGCTTGGTGATACTCAGATATCACTCGAGTATCTGGGTGCTCTGGTATGCTCGGCACTCGCCGAGCATTGACTGGTGCTCGGTTTTAATGCTTGAATCCCCGCCATGGATGTTTAGCGCCTGTTACTCAGCCAATAAACATGCAGGGATTGCAGTCACTGTAATGCCGTAGCCATCTTGTTTGTGGCATTACTGTGATTGGCTTGCCTCATTATCTCATCTGAGGTTCTAAAAGGACTGGCGCCGCAGCGCTCGGCTCACTGATGCCATTGCACAGCTCAGGAACAGTTGTAATTGGAAATAAGTGAACCTTTTAAGGTTTGACTAACATAATCAAACCTCATTGACTTCAATGAGAGGCAAAACCAAACAACATCTTCAAGGGGGCTAAAAAGCTGCCAAAACAGCTATAATTAGGGGCAGACCCATCAATTGCACTATAAATAAATAATTTTAAAAAAAATTGACGTGAGTTCTCCTGCATTTTTGATAACCAGCCAGGCAAAAAGGACAGCTGCGGGCCGCAACCCTTAGCTGTCAGCGTTAGTAATGCTTGTGATCAAGAATAGAGGAGTCCCCACTCTGTTTTTCTTATTATTTAAATAAAACTGCAAAGCTACAGCTGGGGGATGGTATTCTCAGGCTGGTAAAGGGCCATTGATATTGCTCCCCCACAAGTCTAAAAATAGAAGCCTGCAGTTGCCCCAGAAAAGGTGCATCTATTAGATGCAGCAAATCAGGGGCATTGCCCGGATCTTCTCACTTGTCCTGTAGCAGTGGCAAGTGGGGTTCATATTTGTGGTGTTGATGTCACCTTTGTATTGTCTGGTGACATCAAGCCCATGGATTAGTAATGGAGAGGCGTCTTTAAGACGCCTCTCCATTACTAATTCTATAGTTGTTTTTTAAATATGCACACAGCCAGAATAAAGTCCTTTAATTGAAAGAATGACACAGACTCCTTAAATGAATCTAAATGAAACCATACTCATGTCATCACAGATTCCACTGAAGCCATGGACTTCTGTAATAAAACAAAAAAAACAAGCAACCATACCCTCACCTGTCCATTTTTCTGTCCCCACGCCGTAATCCATGTCTGGGGATAAACAGTTTTCAACCTGGACTGTGCCAAGATGTGACTGTCCAGACTGAGAACCATTGAGGAATGAGCTGCTGAGAGTGCAGCCTCAGTGACTAGTGGTGACATCATCAAGGTTACTGTAGGCACTAAGGATGCTTTCCCAGCCAGGCCTCTGAACTGCATTGACCTCGGTGAGATAAGCTTTTGTCACTGTGCTAGCGGACAGGTGAGGGATACCAGAAACACTGACGTCTGAAAGAGCCCTTAGTGAACTCGGTCATTTACCGAACTTTGGCCGACTTTTGTCGATTTTTAGGAAAAAAGCTCTAGAATCTAAACATGAATCCGAATGTGCAACGTCTGTGCCGAATTTAAGATTGGCCAACTTTTTCCAAACAAGTTCATACATCTTTAGTTAGGATTGGAGGGAGAGTGTAGTTGTCCAGGCCTGTGTGTGCAGTTTCATTAATCAGAGTTCTCTATTGATGCTGCTGCTGCTGATGATGATGATGCTGAACCATCATATTAAAAGTCCTTCTAAGGACTCATCTTGCTCTTTTTCTGTTCCTATGTGATACATTTAGCTTAGGGACATCAACTGGAGCAAAGAGAGTGTCTGAATACAGCCTCTAGGCAGGGCTTATGGCTCTACAGTCCGTTACTAAATATATAACTGCTGCAATGACCAACATTTTTTTGGAGGGTGAAAAAATTGACTATATTGTTATCCATACAGTTGAATGTGCTTTGTGTAAAATTATGGTGGTTTAAAATTTGTAAAAACCAGATGTCCTCCTAGAGTTCACTTTTTTTTTTTGTTCCAAAAATTGACTCTTGTCATTCATGCAGTTCAACATGCTTTGTGTAAAATTATGGTGGTTTAAAATTTGTAAAAAACTGTTTGGCCTGCTACAGTTCACAACATATTTTTATTCCAAAAATTGACTGTTGTCATTGATACAGTTTAACGTGCTTTGTGTGAAAATTATGGTGGTTTGACATTTTTTAAAAACTGCTTAGGCTGTTACAGGTGACCAAATGTTTTTTTAATTAGAAAAACTTAGTTTTAATTTATCAAGGAAACTTGGTTTCTAGAGATTTAACAATTACAAAATGTGTAAAGTGTGCAGAAAGGGACAGGGAAGTGGAAGTGCTGATGATGGCGAGGACGTGGGGCAAGTGGAAGGCGGCTGTTGCTGAAGCACGAACAATATATCCATCCATGGCACATAGCTTCCTGTCTCATTATGCAGGGGGGCACAGGACACCACTTCTGAAGCCACACCAGTGCGAACAGGTGGTTGGTAGGATAGCAGATAATGCTTCCATTATGATTGCCGGCAACACCCAGGCTTCCACAAGGTCCAGTCTTAACGCCTAAGGGTCTGGATCACTTAATCCTCGCCCTTAGGCTAGAGTCACAGCAGCGTATCACATCCGATGCGAGAGCATCGGATGCGATATGCAAATGACCCTCGGCTTGTGCTCTGCTGCGAGCATGAGCCAAGTGTCATGCTACTGTGCTCCAATCCTCTTGCACAGCTGCAGAGTAGGCAGAGAAATTAATTTCTCCATCTCCTCAGCTGCCGGTGTCGGCATATATATCGCACCACACTCAGCTGATTTCCGAGTGCTGTGTGTTGTGTCACTCGCACACATAGACTGGCTGCAATTGTTCTCACATGCTGATTCAGCATGAGAAAATAATCGCAGATCTGATCTGCCTCATAGAGTAACACTTGACCGACAGCTATGCAATGTTTTATTGCATTGCACTTAGCCGTATTGTACCGTAGTGTGACTCCAGCCTTATCCTCATTCTTCCCAACATACTGAGTCCCAGGAGACCAGTGATCCCACATTAGGACACTCATTTCTTAATTGTGGCCTCTCACCCTGCATGTTCCAAGAGGGACAGGAGGACATGTTATTTAGTGATGCACAAAACTTAGAGCAACCACGGTCACAAAAACATGACGGTGGGGAATGGCAAATTTTGTCTAAGGAGATAGATGATGATGAGACACAGTTGTCGATAACTCAGGTTGTTGCTAAGTCTCCAAGTCAGGAAGACTCGGGTGCGAAGTTGGAAGGCGAGGTTGATGAAGTCACTGATCCAACCTGGGAAGTTGACATGCACAACGAGTCCAGCAGCGCAGCACCGAAACAGTCAGGAAGAGGCAGTGGGGTGACCAGAGGGAGAAGGAGGGCAACTGTTCCGCAGAGCACCGACAGTCATGAATTTCTCAAAGAGTTAGGTGTTCCCCAGTCTGGGACTTTTTTTAAAGAGAGTTCTGAGACAAATAAATGGTCACATGCTACTTGTGCCATATTAAGATCAGCAGGGCCTGACCACTAAGAGCCTAACCACAACCAGCATGATCAGGCACATGTCATCTAAGCACATGACTGGGTGGGCTAAATGCCTTGGGCACAATTGATGCCAGCGGGTGACACCACTGCCTCTTCCCCTGTGCTAGGTGCTTGCCAAACCCCTTTCCATGACACTGACGTGAATGCCTCCCGCCCTGCATGTGTTCTTACACATTCTAAGGCACTTCCAAATCCTTGCCCCAGCACAGCGTTCAGCTTCAGATGTCCCTACCCTAGACCATGAAACAAGAAAAAAAGTTTCCAGCCACTCACCCACAGGCCCAAACTCTAAATAAGCACATTTCCAGGCTGCTTACTGTGGAAATGTTGTTGTTTAGGCTTGTATACACAGTGGATTTCTGCCGACTCACAGTGGCAGCTGTCCCTCGGAACTCAGTCCCCAGCTGCCACTATTTCTCCCGATGTGACGTGCCCGTCATGTACCAGCACGTGTCCAGGAACATGATCCGTGTCCTTATCAACACACTTATTGGAATTGTCCATTTAACAACTGACACGTGGACAAGCGCTTTTGGCCAGGGATGCTACATTTCCCTGACTGCACACTGGATGAACATTGTGGAGGCCGGGGCAGAGTCCCACTATGGCACAGCACATGGCCTACTGACACCGAGGATTGTTGACCTTACTTCTATAAGGGTTTCCTACAACGGTTCCTGCACTCCATCCTGCTCCTCTTCTTCCTCCATCTCCGATGTGTTATCTCAGAGCACACTGTCCACATCACCTGAAACTGGAAGCTCTGCAGCGCTACTTTAGCGAAGCAACAACAGGCAATGCTGAAGCTAATTTGTCAAGGAGACAAACTGCACACCACAGCAGAGTTAATAGAATCAAAGAATCATAAAATGTTAGAGTTGGAAGGGACCTCAAGGGTCATCGTATCCAACTTCCTGCTTAATGCAGGATTCACTAAATCATCTCAGACAGATGTCTCTCCAGCCTCTGTTTGAAGACTTCCATTGAAGGAGAACTGACCACCTCTCATGGCAGCCTCTTCCACACATTGATTACTCTCACTGCCAAAAAGTTTTTTCTAATATCTAATCTGTATCTTCTCACTTTCAGTTTCATTCCATTGCTTCTCGTGTTTCCATGTAACAAAAGATTATAAGGATGATCTATTTACACTGTGACATCCCTTCAGATATTTGTAGACAGCTATTAAGTCACTCCTTAGCCTTCCTTTTTTTTGCAAGCTAATCATTCCCAGAGTTATTGAAAGGAATAACAAACCAGACCGATCTGTGGCTCTCGCCAGTTTACTTGCAACTAGGCAAGGTAGTGTGAGATAATGGCCGTAACCTGGTGACGGCTGTGAAGCTTGCTATGCTTACACAGCACCATGCTTGGCCCACGTGCTCAACTTCGTAGGTCAGCGGTTTCTGAAAACCTATGCTGATTTGCCAGAGCTTCTGGTCAAGGTATGCTACATCAGCGCCCATTTCCCCAAGCCAGTTACAGCTGCCGCAGCTCTGGCAGTGCTACAGTATTGCATGCAAGTGCCATTTCTCTGACTGTTGTGTGATGTCACCAGAGGCGGACATATCATTGGTGCAACCTGTGCAGCCGCACAGGGGCCCAAGAGGTGAGGGGGCTCATTTATACCTTCAAAGCAGGTGCAATTTTGCATTTTTTTAGGAGATCTTGGGCTGCAAAGGGCCCATGTATTGTTCTTGCACAGGGGCCCTTTTCTGACTTTGTCCACCAGTGGATGTCACCACATGCTGGAAGTCCACGCTGCACATGCTAACAAGGTTTTGTGAGCAGCAGAGGCTAGTTGTGGAATACTACCTCCAACATGCCTGTCGGTATTCCAGTCAGCTTCCACACATAACAACTGAAGAAAGGGCATGAATGTCTGACATTTGTGTGGTTCTCCAAGACTTTGAGGACTCCACAAGAATGGTGATTGACAATGACACCCTAATCAGCTCAACAATCCCGTTTCTGAGCCTACTTAAACAGATGCTGCTGACAATTAAACATGAACCTTTGCATGCGGACCAGGTGGACATGGAGGAAGACATAAGACATGGATATATAACCCAGCCCAGTCTCATCTCACCTACTCAGCGCTAATTGGGTAATAATGAGGAGGTGGAGGCTGTGGAGGAGGAGGAGGATCAGAAGCTGGTTTCTAGCGCAACAGATGCTAGTACCCACACAAGCTTTGCCCTGTCTCTCCAACGTAGATTGGCTGAGGAGGGGAATGAGGAGAAAGAGAGGGATGAGGAGGAGATGGAGAGTCATCATCATGGTGGACCAAAACAATAAAAAGCTGGTCGGCACTCCATGTGACTCTCACATTATATTCATCTTGGGTAAAAAAGAGTACTGGTTGGTCTCCCTGCTTGACTCACTCTACAAGGAGAACCTTGCATCTATCCTTCATGAGTCGGAGAGGTCTACTAAAATGGTGCTATACCAGAAGGCCATTGAGGAAAATATGTTGAAAAAAATCCATCAGACAATGCTAGCACATGCTTGCCCATCTAAGATGGAGAGGCAAGGGAGACACACACCAGGTACAGTTGAGGCAGGGGTACACGTCAAAGACCTGGTCCAATTTCATGACACCTTCCTAGCGTTCCATCCCTGATAACCGGGTATTTTTGACAGAGGGAAAAAATTTTAAAGCAATACCTGGCCGACAACACCAGCATACTCCCTAATTCCTTTGCGACCCTCAACTGTTCTCAAAGCTGGACACCTGGCATGAGCTGTACCTCTTTGCCTTGGAGGTGTTGTGCTGCCCTGCCACAAGCGTTTTGTCTGAGTGGGGTTTTAGTGCTGCCAGAGGGGTCAAAACAGACAGGCGCTTTTGCCTGTCAATAGAAAATGCTGACAGGCTCACTCTGATTAAAATGAACAAAGCCTGGATTAGCTCTGACTTTTCCACAACACCAGATTACAGCAGCACATAGTGTTTTTAATCTTCAATATTTGAATGAGGCACTCCAGTTGTTGCCTTCAAGGGTGTATGGCTGACCTTTCTTACATTTTTTTCTGTCTTTGCACTGTGTGCAGAGCTTTTATTAGTGTATAAGTACCACAACTACACATTCTTATTTTTTAATGAAGCTCTCCATTTGATGCCTTTAAGGGTGTATGGATGACCCTCCTTATATTTTTTTCTGGCTTTGCACTGTGTGCAGAGCCTTTATTAGTGTAGAAGTACTAGAACTGCACTTTCTTAATTTTTTTAATGAGGTACTACAGTTTGTGTCTTGAAGGGTGTACGGATGACCATGCTTATAATTTTTTTAGCGCATAGCCTTTATGAGTCTAGGATTACCACTACATAACAATTTGAATAGAATGTGTATGAGGCCCTCCTTTATGTCTAATACAAGGTGTATCTGAGTCCCTCTTCCATCAAATTTTTGGCAATTCTTGCTTCTTTCATAAATTACACTGAAGTTTCCAATTTTTTTAATAAAAATTTCAATTTTGGTTTACTTAATAATTATTTTTTAAATCCTTTTAAATGTTGTCTTATATTTCAGTCATTATACAGTAAAGAATGTTTCTTAGTATTTTATTTCCTATAAACTCCAATTTCTCTTCAATTTTGAATGGAGTAAAAAGTGTGACACCATTGTTCTCAGCAGTGATCATAGAGCTTCTAGGGTCTTCTCCATTCTGTTCAACTTCCATTCAGAATGTTTTCCATCCATTTCAACATTTTCAACGCCTCCTAGACTTTCATGTAGGGTCTGCCAGAAAAATGCATGGATTTCCCATTGACTCCCATTATACTCGGTACTTGAAACGAGCACCAGAGCATTAGGAATAGCTTGGTACGAGTAACGAGCATCTGAGCACTTTGATGCTTACTCATCACTATTGAGTACCATCATTTTTTTCTTTGTGTGTCGAGGGATACCCGCCAGCTGAGGTAGGCTGGTCAGGTCAAGGTGAAGCAGATTATGTTTGAGGAACCTTTTTATAGCAGAGGTGAGCAGAGTGATCCAAAAAAGGGCTGCTCAGACACCAAAAGGGCTGCCGAATTAGACTGCTGCTTTGGTCCAGTAGGGAGCGACCCTATGCCCTGGGCCACCTGTGTGCAGGTTAGTCGCTACAGTTTTCAGTGATTCCACACCTGCTGTTTCACCGCTCCCTCATTGCTGCAGGAGATTGAAGCGTGGTGATTGAAGTCATGACTTGCGCTTTACTTAAAGTGAGGAAGAGTTGCACAGGACGTCAACTTCACTCTCTCGTCCGTGCCTATCGAGTCCCAGTGGCAAGAGCTAATCGAGATGACTGGATACAATGATAGGTCAGGATACAATGGATGGCCAGCAGGGTCCTATATATGCCTTGCTGCACTCTCCTAGTGTTGCATAATGCTTTTCTGGGAATCATTTTTCTGTTCGTTGAATCTTGCCTGGTTTCTTCTGCACAGTGCGCTGAATCCAGAAACCAGGCACTTTAAGCATGGGTAGGCAAACCTTAAAGTCAACGTTGGACTCAAAACTGACAGCTACCCTCACCTGGTTTGGTCCACCTGATGAGGTGGAGTTCCAGTGTGTACCCACTACCATGGGCTACCCAGGATCAAAACTAGGGGGGGCAAGCCAATGTCGCATCTTATACAGGTTACATCATATACACTGTACATTATCCTGCATATTAGGTATGGAGCATTAGAACTGTTGTATATTGTATACTACAGCAGTGTATGCGACACTACGCTGTATATACCATATATTATACATGGGAGTCGCGCTCATGTTAGGAGCGGTACCAGCAAGTCCGAGGATTGCAGTGCGATCCTCGCATGAGTTATACGGCCGTCTGTCTATGCCCTTGTTATAATAATACTGAAATATTAATCTATTATTAAAGTATTAAGGAGCTCACAAGTAAAAAAAAGCCCCCTACCTCCCCTGTCCCCCACCCACACCCCAACAGCCCATTGTCTCACATGCACCCCTTAGTGTTCTGTCCCACTGACCCCACAATACCCCATCCTCTCACATTAACCCCCCCAGTGCCCTAGCCCCCACAATACCCCCATCCTCTTACATTCACCCCAGTGCCTGTACCCCTCCCCCACAATACCCCATCCTCTCACATTAACCCCCCCAGTGCCCTAGCCCCCATAATACCTCATCCTCTTACATTCACCCCCAGTGCCCTGTACCCCTCCCCCAATATACCCTCATCCTCTCACATTAACCCCCCCAGTGCCCTAGCCCCCACAATACCCCCATCCTCTTACATTCACCCCAGTGCCCTGTACCCCTCCCCCACAATACCCCATCCTCTCACATTAACCCCCCCAGTGCCCTAGCCTCCACAATACCCCCATCCTCTTACATTCACCCCAGTGCCCTGTACCCCTCCCCCACAATACCCCCATCCTCTCACATTCCCCCACAGTGATCATGACATGCCTGAGCAGAATGAATTTAATAAATTACATCCCCTCTTACCATGAAGCTTGCAGGCAGTGACTGAGGCAGGAGCAGGAAGTGTCCAGTGTCTGCACACAGAGGGCACTAGGACCCAGTGTGGCTGAGACAACCAGAGCCTGCAGGGCAGAAAGTGAAACTACAGTTGCTGCGACCAGGAAGGAAGGAAAGAAGGAGGAGCTGCTCTGGTGAGACAGCAGCTCCGTGCACTGTGCACACAGACAGGCACTACAATCTGGGGCAGAGGGAGCCGGCATAGTGCTGCTCTCTCCGCTCTCTTTCATAGTGTGCCCCTGCTTCTAGGGGGGGGCACCTGCCCCCCTGCCCCACGGTGGGTACGCCCATGCCCACTACTGCATGCTAGCAGTTACTTGGAGGTACAGGTGAGAGTTTAGAGGTACCTCCAAGAGAGGTGAGGGTTGAGTACCAAATGAGAACCAAACATGGGAAAGCTGTCCTAAAAGGACACGGCAAACCCTCCACCATGTCTCAGATTTTACTGCAATATCACTTTAGTGCTGCTTCACTGTATTACTATCACATTCATGCATGGCTGCTCACTTCATTAAAATGAATAGAAACTATAACAGTAGGAATATGCATTCTTGAATTCCTAGGTTGTTTGTGGTCTGTTACATGGATAATGCTATTTGACTATAGGTCTGGTTTTTATTTGTATACTGTCCATTATTTGCAATAATGTACAAACATTTTGATATTTGCAATAAACTACTAAACAAGAACAAGAATATAAATAGCTCAACACAACTAATATAACAAGAGGTTTCTGCAAATTCATCACAAAATGTCACTTTTACTGAATAGTGCAGTCTAAGGATTATTAACCCCTTCATGACAAATATCTTTTGTACTTTCTTGAGTTCTTTGGCTGTTAAGGCTTGCTAAAAACCTGATCTTTAGCCAGAAGCCAACTTCCTGAGAAAAAGCCCATTTATCATGTCCTGGGGTCCAGTGACGACCAAGCTTTAGTTCCTCACAGAAGGCATGACGTTTGCTTCTAGGATTTTCTGAAACTTTATTGAATTCATCTAGTCCTCCATATGCTTAAGTTTTAAGGTAACAAAGGAAGCAAAGCAGCCACAGAGTATCACCAAGTCACTGCCATGCTTCATTGAATACATCATCAAGTCACCACAATGATTCACTGTAGGCATCACCGAGCCACCGTGAAGCTTCACTTTAGGCATCACCGAGATCCTGTATGCTTCACTGTAGGCATCACTAATTCACTGCCATACTTTACTGTAGGTATCACTGAGTCACCACCATGCTTCACTGGAGGTATCATCGAGCCAACATCATGCCTCACTTTAGGCATTATCGAGTCACCACCATAATTCACAAAAGGCATTATGGAGCCACTGTGAAGCTTCACTTTAAGCATCTAGAGACCCCTTTATGCTTCACTGTAGGCATCACTGAGCCTCAACAAACCTTCACTGTAGGCATTACCGATCCACCACCATGCTTCACTATAGGCATCACCATGCTACCCCCATGCTTCATAGTAGGCAGGAAGTTCTTTTCAGTGTATGCTTCATTCTTTTTCCTCCAGATGTACTGCTGATCCACTGATCCACAGGCACAAAAAGTTCCAGTTTTGTTTCAACACTCCAAAGAACAAAATCTCAACACTTTTAGTTTCATGGTTCTTAGCAGATTAGAGTTGGTTTTTCTTGTGCTTTTGGGTCAGTAGACATGACATCTTGCAGTAAAGACATGCAGACTGTTAGAATTTTGTATGCACCTTAGTGTACAAACTGAAACCTCAGTGCTTGTTGACACCAAATCTTAGTTCAGATTTTTTGCAGTCACTGGAGGGTTTTTACCACCTGCCTCCTCAGGAATCTGGTAGCAGCCACTGACAGCTCCCTCTATCTGGCAAATCCAGGTAGTGCAACCAGTGTTACTTTAATTTTGAACTTGTGAACTCTGCTTGCAACTGTATCTCTAGGAGAATTCATTCATTTGTATTGTTTTCCTTGTTTGTGCAAGACAATGATCTTTTTATAGTTTTTATTGTGTGAAATCACCAAAACATAAAAAAGATAGAAATGTGGTATCACTGTAATCGTACTGAACCGAAGAATAAAGTTACCTTAGTTTTACCACATGTGGACAACATGAAAAAAACAATTCCTGAATTGTTGCCATTTGATCATTCTGCCTCCCAAAAATCGGAATAGAAAGCGATCAAAAAATGTCATGTGTCTGAAAATATTACCAATAAAAACATCAACTTGTCCCCAAAAAACAAGCCCTCACATGACTCTGTCAGACAAAATATGTAAAAATTATAGCTCTCAAAATATGGCGATGCCAAAACTAGGTTTTCCAATTAAAAGCATTTTTTTGTTGGTGACAGCAGCCAAACAGAAAAAAACTATATAAATCTGTTATCATTGTAATCGCACTGACCTAAAAAATAAAGTCGCCATATCACTTATACCACACAAGGAGCAGTGTGAAGAAAAATAAAATAAATTCTTTACCTGCTGTTGATTTGTTCATTCTGCCTCCCAAAGATCGCAGTAAGGCTCGGCGCACATTCATCCTAAGGTCTGCACTGAGCGCTTACCTCGTGGTTTCCATGTAAATCTCTGAAACACGTGATTCAGACGGAACCCCTGTCGGAAAATTCCCTATAATGAGGCAGATGGAGGAACTGTGGACGCCATAGAACCTGTGATCTGTCGGTGTCCATCTTTTTAGGATTGCATAAAAGCGCAGTCAGCCACTTCTGAAAAGGATACCCCTGAACAGAGGCCAGACAGAGTCCAGAGTAACTCTGCTGCCTCATTATAGTGAATGGATCCCTCGGGGTTTCATTTGATTCACATCACTCAGAGATTTAGAAGGAAACCCCCATGGAAGTGCTTAGCATAGAATACAGATAAATGTGATTCCAAACGTTATGTAAAATGTTCCTAATAAGAGCTTCAACTCAATCCACATAAAAAGCAAGTCCTCACTCAGGTCCGCCATCTGTTAACGGAAATATAGGGGGCTTCCACATTACTTGTAGCACAAAGGCTCTGGAAAGGCAAAATGGGTCCTCACCCCTCGAAAGAAATTTAGCAAATTCTGCGCTCCCAAATCCAAATGCTCCCCGCACTTCTGAGCCACACAGTGTACCTAAACCACATATAGCATCCACATATTAGGCATTTCTGAAGCAATGAAAGTCCACCTGTTATGAATGTGCAAGAGATGTTTCTGAGCAGAGGCTCCCTCTGGTGGTTACAGACAGTACTGAACCTTTCAGTGAGAAATGGCAATCTGGGTTCACTGACTGGTCTGATATAAGGGAGGTTCCCTCCTATAATGGTTGCCGGTGATCAATTGTTCTTGTCTCAATTGTGGTTCCTGGTTCATTTGGAAGTTTGCTGAGTCTTGCCTGCATCTTCTGCTATCAGATAAGATATTTTCTGCTTTTATTTTTGTGCTTGCTTTTTGCATAATTTTCTGCACTTTTGTGGAGGTCAGCCGGGTCCCCCCTGGGGCCTGTGCTCCTCTCAGTTTATCTGTAGCCACTGTTATTTGTTCATTTGCTTTTTCCTGTTTTTTCAGTGGCTGCGGCTTAGTTTTGTTACACCAGAGATCTGATTTAGGTGGTGGAGATCGTGTGATCTCAGGTGTTTTTGCAATCAGAAGAATTGGTATTTTTTAGGGTTTTTTGTTGGATTGCAGTCAGAATTCTTTCCTGTACTTTTCTGTCTAGACAGATTGGGCCCCAGGGTTTGCTCATTCTATTTTCTGTCTGTGTCTGTGCTTCTTCTTGTCTAACCGCCATTACATGTTTGGGGGCTTCCTATTTTCTTTGGGGATCTGCTCCGGGGCAGATAGCTTTCATCTTTCTGCCTTTAGGTGTAGTTATCTCTCAGGCTGTGACGAGGCGACTAGGATCAACGTAGGAACGCTCCACGGCTACCTCTAGTTGTGTGGTTAGTTCAGGTTACTGCAATCCAATAGGTTCCAGCCTCTCTGGTGTACTGCCGTTTTTGCTTTTTCTCCTCAGCTACCTAAACATAACACCCACCTAACTTATGGGTGCATGTCTCCAGAAGAATGAGTTCAGCATAACATACTGGTCACTATAAGGTTTTGGTCACTGCAAAGTACTGGTCACTACAACGGCAGTCTCAATTTTCACTCAGCAACATTCATTGCTGCTTGTTTCTGGAAAACACCCATGGAGTCAAAATTGTCACTACACCTGTAGATTAATTCCCAAAGAGGTATAATTTCCAAAACGGGGTCACTTGAGGGAGGAATTCTGCTCTTCTAGCACTTAGGGACTCTGTATATAGAGTCCACAAACTATTCTACGAAAATCTGTGCTCCAGGAGGCAAATAGCACTTTGTCCCTCCCGAGGCTCTCCGTATGGCTAAACAGTACTGTACAGCCACATATGGGATAATGCCATATTCAGTAGAATTTGTGGGAAAAATTATAATTATTGTGCCAACTTCTTGTGTGAAAATGTAAAATCTGGGGCTAAAACAAAATTTTGATGATAAAAATGTACCGTATATACCATGTATAAGCCAAGATTTTCAGCCCATTTTTAAGGGCTGAAAGTCCCCCTCTCGGCTTATACGCGGGTCATATACGGGGGTCGGCGGGGGAGGGGGAGTGGGGGTGTCGGATCATACTCACCCCTCCACCGGCGCGTCTCTGCAGCCCCCCTGCTTCTCCCACGATCTCCGGCTCCTTCCTGCAGCAGTCACATGGCACCGCTCATTGAAGTCATGAATATGCACATATTCATGACTTTAATGAGCGGTAGCACGTGACCGCTGCAGGACTGAAGCGCTGCGGAGAGCGCCGGGAGAAGAGGAGAGGCTGCAGGGACGCGCGGCGGAGGGGTGAGTATAGTGATATTTACCTGTACCTCGGTCCACCGCAGCGCTGCTCCCTCGGTCTGACTCCTCTGGCTGTGAATGTTCAGGCAGAGGGCGCGATGACGTCGTTAGTGCGCGCAGCGCCCCTGCCAGGTCATTCACTGCCAGAGTCAGACCTAGGGAGCAGCGCGCTGCGGTGCAGAGAGGACAGGTAAATATCACAAGTGCCGGGGTCCTGAGCGAGCGGTGACACCGGCACCTGACCCCCATAGCGCGCCGGTGTCACCACCTGCTCAGGACACCGGCACCTGGCCCCCAGCGGCGAGAGGTGAGTATGTCTTTTTTTTTTTTTTGCAGCAGCAGCATATGAGGCCTATACTATGGGGCATAATTGTGCAGCATATGGGGGCATATTCTGGAGCATATGGGGGCATAATATGGAGCATATGGGGGCATAAGCTGTGGAACATATGGGGCATAATCTGGAGCATATGGGGGCATAATATGGAGCATATGGGGGCATAATATGGAGCATATGGGGGCATAAGGTGTGGAACATATGGGGCATAATCTGCAGCATATGGGGGCATAATCTGTGGAACATATGGGGGCATAATATGGAGCATATGGGGGCATAATATGGAGCATATGGGGGCATAATCTGGAGCATATGGGGGCATAATCTGTGGAGCATATTGGGCATAATCTGTGGAGCATCATATGGGGGCATAATCATTTTTCACCCTAGGCTTATACGCGAGTCAATAAGTTTTCCCAGTTTTTTGTGGCAAAATTAGGGGGGTCGGCTTATACACGGTCGGCTTATACATGAGTATATACGGTAATTATTTTTTCTTCACTTCCCAATTGTATAAAATTCTGTGACACACTTGTGGTGTCAATATGATCACTGCATCCCTAAAGGAATTCGATGAGAGGTGTAGTTTGTAAAATAGGGTCACATATGGGGATTTCTGCTGTTCTGGCAACTCAGGGGCTCTCCCAGTGGGTCATGGCAGCCGCAAATCATAACAGTAAAATCTGCACTATAGTATGGCGCTTATTCCCTACTGAGCTTTGCACTGAGCTTCAAAAGTAGTATTCCCTCACATATGGGGCATCAGCATACAGAGGAAAAATTGCACAACAAATTGTATTGTGCAATTTCTCCTGTTATCCTTTTGAAAATAAAAAAATGGGGCTAAAATAACATTTTTGTGGGGAAATTGTTATTTTTTAATTTTCATGGCTTAACCTTATAAACTTCTGTGAAGGACTTAGGGATTCAAGGTGTTCACCACATATCTAAATACATTCCTTGAGGGGTTTAGTTTTCAAAATGAGTAGTGTTGAGCGATACGATACCGCAAGTATCGGGTATCGGCCGATATTAGCTCTATCGGCCTTTCGATACTTAGTTACGATATTTTCGTCTTATCGGATACCGGAATCGGAATTGTCACTGTCACTGTCAGTGTCCGTCGGTCGGGTCTGTCAGGAGTCAGCGGCACTTACCTGGCAGAAGATCTCCGGCGGTCACGGGCTGGACTGCTTCATGGCCGCCATCATCTTTCCCCGGCGGTCACATGCAGTTTCTCGCGATAACTGCAGTGACTGCTGGGTAATCCCGGCCGTAAAGCAGTCAGTCCGATGATGTCACCGCCGGGGAAGCAGGTAATCAGCTGTGCTGCGTTGCGATGACAGGCTCTGCCTGTCATTGCGATGTAGCAGAGCTGGATCGTCGTGGGACTGTCGTTACTATGGACTGCGTCGGACAGGTGGTATACTGTTGGTTTGTTTTTTTTTCTTTTTTTACAGGAGATCGATGGCGTTGCAGGAATTATTATTAGGGGAACAGATAGGGCAATCTGTCACAAAGACAGGGATCGTCGAACAGTGTGCTGCCTACCTGGCGCTCGAGTCCGACACATCGCTGATCGGGTTGACAGATTACTGGGAGGGGCTGGTGAGGACCCAGCGGTCATGGTGCACATTGGCACAAATGACAAAGTTAGAGGTAGGTGGAAGGTCCTTAAAGACGATTTCAGGGAATTAGGCTGCAAGCTTAAAGCAAGGACCTCCAACGTGGTATTTTCTGAAATACTGCCAGTACCACGTGCCACACCAGAGAGGCAACGGGAGATTAGGGAGGTTAATAAGTGGCTCAAGAATTGGTGTAGGAAGGAGGGGTTTGGGTTCCTGGAGAACTGGGCCGACTTCTCAGTTGGCTACAGGTTCTATGCTAGGGATGGGCTGCACCTCAATGGGGAGGGTGCAGCTGTGCTGGGGAGAAAATGGCTAGAAGGTTGGAGGAGTCTTTAAATAGGCTAGGGGGGAGGGTATTCATTTTATAGCAGGGGAAGGCAGTGCAGATAGAGACCTGGGCACAAATAATGAAATTGGGGGTGGGGGTGGCATGGGGGGTGGGGTTAGAACAGTTAATAATTTAAGAAAGAATAGAGGTTCAGAGAGATACATAAAGTGCATGTATACTAATGCCAGAAGCCTCACCAACAAAATGGAGGAATTAGAATTAATTTTGTTGGAACATAATTATGACATGGTGGGGATATCTGAGACTTGGCTGGATGAGAGCCACGACTGGGCGGTTAATTTACAGGGCTATAGTCTGTTTAGAAATGACCGTAAAAATAAGCGAGGTGGGGGGGTGTGTTTATATGTAAAATCATCCTTAAAACCCATCCTGCGTGATATCTGTGAATCTAATGAAGATGTAGAGTCTCTGTGGGTGGAGATTAGGGGAGGGGGGAAAAATAATAAATTACTGATAGGGGTTTGTTATAAGTCTCCTAAAATAATGGAAGCAACAGAGAATATCCTCGTAAAGCAAATAGATGAAGCAGCAACTCAAGGAGAAGTCATTATTATGGGGGACTTCAACTACCTGAAATACATTGGGGAACAGAAACCTGCAGTTCCAGCAAAGGTAATAAGTTTTTGGCAACTATGAGAGACAATTACCTTTCACAACTAGTTCAGGACCCAACAAGAGGGGGGGCACTGCTAGACCTAATATTATCCAACAGGCCAGACCGCATATCAAATATAAGGGTTGGGGGTCACTTGGGTAATAGTGATCACAAAATAATAAGCTTTCATGTATCCTTTAATAAGATGTGTAGTCGAGGGGTTACAAGGACACTAAACTTCAGGAAGGCAAATTTCCAACGGATAAGAGATGATCTTGGTGCAATAAACTGGGACGATATCCTGAGACATAAAAATACACAAAGAAAATGGGAGACGTTTATTAGTATCCTGAATAGGACCTGTGCACAGTTTATACCCTATGGGAATAAACATGCTAGAATTAGGAGGAAACCACTATGGCTAAATAGAGCTGTAAGGGGCACAATAAGGGAAAAAAAGAAAGCATTTAGGGAATTACAGCAAGTAGGTAGTGATGAGGCATTAAATAAATACAGAAGACTGAATAAATTCTGTAAAAAGCAAATCAAGACAGCAAAGATTGAGGTAGAGAAACTCATTGCCAGAGAAAGTAAAAATAATCCCAAAATATTCTTTAACTACATAAATAGCAAGAAACTAAAAAATGATAGTGTTGGTCCCCTTAAAAATAGTCTGGGTGAAATGGTGGATGAGGATGAGGAAAAAGCCAATATGCTAAATGACTTTTTTTCAACTGTATTTACACAAGAAAATCCCATGACAGATAACATGATCAGAGATAAAAAAAAATTTCTCCATTAAATGTCACCTGCTTAACCCAGCAGGAAGTACGGCGGCGTCTAAAAATCACTAAAGTTGACAAATCCCCGGGCCCGGATGGGATACACCCCCGAGTACTGCAGGAATTAAGTACAGTTATAGATAGACCTTTATTTTTAATCTTTAAAGATTCCATAATAACTGGGTCTGTACCACAGGACTGGCGTATAGCAAATGTGGTGCCAATATTCAAAAAGGGGGCAAAAACTGAACCTGGAAATTATAGGCCAGTGAGCTTAACATCTACTGTGGGTAAAATCCTGGAGGGTTTTTTAAGGGATACTATATTGGAGTATCTGAAGCTGAATAACCTCATGACACAGTATCAGCATGGGTTTACGAGGGACCGTTCTTGTCAGACTAATCTGATAAGCTTTTATGAAGGGGTAAGTTCAGGACTGGACCAAGGGAATGCAGTGGACGTGGTGTTCATGGACTTCTCAAAAGCTTTTGATACAGTGCCACACAAAAGGTTGATACATAAAATGAGAACAATGGGGATAGGGGAAAATATGTGTAAGTGGGTTAAGAACTGGCTCATGGATAGAAAACAAAGGGTGGTTATTAATGGAGCACACTCGGACTGGGTCACGGTTAGCAGTGGGGTACCACAGGGGTCAGTATTGGGGCCGCTTCTCTTTAACATATTTATTAATGACCTTGTAGGGGGCATACAGAGTAGTATTTCAATATTTGCAGATGACACTAAACTCTGCAGGGTAATAAATACAGAGGAGGATAATTTTATATTACAGGAGGATTTATGTAAACTAGAAGCTTGGGCTGATAAATGGCAAATGAGCTTTAATGGGGATAAATGTAAGGTCATGCACTTGGGTAGAACAAATAAGATGTATAATTATGTGCTTAATTGTAAAACACTGGGCAAAACTGTCACTGAAAAAGACCTGGGTGTATGGGTGGATGACAAACTCACATTTAGTGGCCAATGTCAGGCAGCTGCTGCCAAGGCAAATAAAATAATGGGATGCATTAAAAGAGGCATAGATGCTCATGAGGAGAACATAATTTTACCTCTATACAAGTCACTGGTGGACCACACTTAGAATACTGTGTGCAGTTCTGGTCTCCGGTGTATAAGAAAGACATAGCTGAACTGGAGCGGGTGCAGAGAAGAGCGACCAAGGTTATTAGAGAACTGGGGGGTCTGCAATACCAAGACAGGTTATTACACTTGGGGTTATTTAGTTTGGAAAAACGAAGGCTTAGGGGTGATCTTATTACAATGTATAAATATATGAGGGGACAGTACAGAGACCTTTCTAATGATCTTTTTACTCTTAGACCTGTGACGGGGACAAGGGGGCATCCTCTACGTCTGGAGGAAAGAAGGTTTAGCCATAATCACAGACGCAGATTCTTTACTGTAAGAGCAGTGAGACTATGGAACTCTCTGCCATCTAATGTTGTAATGAGTGATTCCTTACTAAAATTTAAGAGGGGACTGGATGCCTTTCTTGAAAAGTATAATATTACAGGCTATATTCACTAGTTTCCTAGATACAGCGTTGATCCAGGGAGCTAGTCTGATTGCCGTATGTGGAGTCGGGAAGGAATTTTTTTCCCCAATGTGAAGCTTACTGTTTGCCACTTGGGTTTTTTTTGCCTTCCTCTGGATCAACATGTTAGGGCAGGTTAGGATAGGATATGGGTTGAACTAGATGGACTTAAAGTCTTCCTTCAACCTTAATAACTATGGAATGAATGTATAATAAAATTAATGAAAACTGTGTTGTCTCTTTTATTTCATTAAAAGACTTTTTTCTTGCTTTGTCTTTTTTTTATACATTTAATAACTTTGGGATTAATAATGGACCGGTGTCTTATTGACACCTCTCCATTATTAACCGGGCTTATTGTCACCGTGCAATCAACGGTGACATTAACCCCTTATTACCCCACTTGCCACCGCTACAGGGCAGTGGGAAGAGCCGGGTAAAGTGCCACAATTGGCACATCTTTTGATGCGCCAAATGTGGGGCTGCTGTAGCCTGGTATTATCAGGCTGTTGAGGGCCAAAATCCATGGGCCTTGACAGTCTTTTAATACCAGGCCGCAGCAGTCTGCATTTTACTTGGCTGGTTAACAAAATAGGGGGACCCCTACGCCGTTTTTTTTTCGAGGGGATCCCCTATTTTTGTTAACCAGCCAAGCTAAGCAGACTGCTGTGGCCTGGTATTATCAGGCTTGCAAGGTCCATGTATATTGGATCCTTACCAGCCTGAAAAACCAGGCCTCAGCGGTCTGCTTCATCTGGCTGGTTAACAAAAATAGGGGGGACCCCACGCCAATTTTTTTCGAGGGGATCCCCTATTTTTGTTAATCAGCCAAGATATGCAGACTGCTGTGGCCTGGTATTATCAGTCTGGCAAGGTCCATGGATCTTGGCTCCTTAACAGCCTGAAAATCCAGGCCTCAGCGGTCTGCTTCATCTGGCTGGTTAACAAAAATAGGGGGGACCCCACGCCAATTTTTTTCGAGGGGATCCCCTATTTTTGTTAATCAGCCAAGATATGCAGACTGCTGTGGCCTGGTATTATCAGGCTGGCAAGGTCCATGGATCTTGGCTCCTTAACAGCCTTAAATACCATGCCTCAGCAGCAGGGGAGTACTTAGAAATCATGGGGCCCCATAGCAAAAGTCTGAATGGGCCCCCCCCCAAAAAAAAAAAACCAGAGCCATTGTAAATGTAAAGTGCCAGCACAGTGAGGGGACACATTAAACAAAAAATGTATTATGCCCCATAGATTGTGCCCCCATAGATGCTCCATAGTATAGGCCCTTATGCTGCCGCAGCTGCTGCAACCAAAAAAAAAAAAAAGACATACTCACCTTTCGTCGCTGGGGGCCAGGTGCCGGTGTCCTGAGCAGGGGGTGACACCAGGTGCCGATGTCACCGCTCGCTCAGGGCCCCGGCACCTGAGATATTTACCTGTCCTCTCTCCACTGCTGAGTGCCGCTGTCTTCGGGGTCCTCCAGCAGTGAATGATCAGGCAGAGGGCGCGGCGCGCACTAATGACGTCATCACGCCCTCTGACCTGAACATTGCAGCAAGAGGACGCGATCAACGGTGGAACGGGACAGGTAAATATCCCTTATACTCACCCTTCTGCCGGCGCGGTCTGTGCAGCCCCTGCTCTTCTCCCACGGTCTCCGCCGCCAGTGTTCAGCAGTCACGCGGGACAGCTCATTAAAGTCATGAATATGTGCGTATTCATGACTGTAATGAGCGGTACCACCTGACCGCTGAACACAGGCGTCGGAGACCGTGGGAGAAGAGCAGGGGCTGCAGAGACCGCACCAGGAGGGGTGAGTATATAGAAGAGCTGCGCTCCCCCTCACCCGCCGACCCCCTGGTAGTACTGTGTCAGCACAGCTACCCGACCGTCGAGGGCCCCCTCACCTGTCCGGGCCCCATAGCAGCTGCTTGGTCTGCTTCATTCACGGTACGCCACTGCTCAGCAGTCTGCTTCATCAGGCTGGTTAACAAAAATAGGGGGGACCCGACGCCATTTTTTATTCGAAGGGAACCCCTATTTTTGTTAATCAGTTCCCTCTGACGTCACTGATTGTGTCCCTGGCTGACCTGAAGTGAAAGTGGAAAGCAATCAATTAAGCTTTCCACTTCCTCTCCTGTCAGCCAGGAGAGGAACTCATTCATTTGGGGGTTTACTGTGAGGCTGCAGCATTAGCTGCGGTCCCTGCAGTAAACATTAACCCTTTCTGAAGGATTACACCGTGGGACCTGACTGTGCATGGGATAGGTAAGAATAATTTTGCTTTTTTATTTTATTTTTATTACAGGAAATGGTTTTTGCAGTCAAATAAAAGATGGTCAAAAACATGTGTCTTTATTTCATTAAAATGATTTTTAATTAAAGTGTGTGTGTTTTATTTTTATTTCATGCAATAGGATTAATAATTGATAGTTGTCTAATTGACAGCTCTCAATTATTAACCTGGCTTAAGGTCACCTTTCAATTGCAATGTGGCTTTAACCCCATATTAACCCATTCGCCACCGCTACAGGGCAATGGGAATAGACGGGCAAAGTGCCAGAAAGGACGAATCTAATTATAGATTTGTCTTTTCTGGGGTGTCTGGGGGCAGATGTTAGTAGCCAGGGGGGGCCAAAAATAATGGTCCCTCTCTGGGCTATTATTATCTGCCCCCATTCGCTGGCTTTGTCTGTCTGGTTGCGAAAATAGGGCGGGAGCCCACGCATTTTTTTTAAACAATTTTACACCTCATATATATATATATATACATGTCATTGAATTTGTGACACATATATAATATATTTATATTTATAGTTCATACACTTCTACATAGTATAATAGCCGCTAATTCAATTGACGGCTTTTGTGAAAATGCAGAACCCGACATGAAATGACACTTGGTGTACATAGGGTTAACCATGTCTTTTCATGTCCTTTGCTATCTGATTTGCACAAACAATTACATCAGTCTATGTGTGCAAAATTTCACACCTGTAGGGGTTAAATTTAAAGGTGTAAATTCGTAGCAAAAAAGTCCGTTTTTTTTACAACGAATTTACACCTTTAATTAACCCCTACAGGTGTGAAATTTTGCACACATAGACTGATGTAATTGTTTGTGCAAATCAGATTGCAAACAGACATGAAAAGACATGGTTCACCCTATGTACACCAAGTGTCATTTCATGTCGGGTGCTTCTGTCTTTTCACAGAAGCCGGCTTTACCCGGCAATTGAATCAGAGGATATTTTACTATGTAGAAGTGTATAAACTATACATATATGTATATATATATGTCACAATGACATGTATATATATATATATGTATTCTATGTGTGTATATTTAGTGTTTACAAGGAAATAAAGGTTTTTTTTAGTTGCGATATTTTGTTCCCATAGACTTACATGGGACTTCCGGTATCGGAATCGGATATCGCCGATATTTAGTGATATCGGCGATACCATTCCGATCCGATATTTTTAGATATCGAGCAGTATCGCTCAACACTAAAAATGAGGTCACTTATTGTGGGTTTCCATTGTTTAGGCACATCAGGGGCTCTCCAAATAGGACATGATGTCCACTAATGATTCCAGCAAATTTTACATTCAAAAAGTCAAATGATGCTCTTTCCCTTCCGAGCCCTATTGTGCGCCCAGAAAGTAGTTTTCTCCCACATATGAGGTATCAGTGTACTCAAGAGAAATTGCATTACAAATTGTATGGTGAAATTTCTCCTGTTACCCTTATGAAAATGTAAAATTTGGGGCTAAAAAAACATTTTTATGGGGAAAAAGTGATTTTTATATTTTTACGGTTCAACATTATAAACTTCTGTGAGGCACCTGACAGTTCAAGGTGCTCACTACACATCTGTCATGTGTGCATTGCCACGAAGATCGTCGCGGTTGCACGTTTTGACTTCTCACAACTGAGTTGCTGTTTCTTTGTGTTTGGCAGCTAGGGAGTTAATTCTGTCTGTGCTCGGTGCTGGGACTGGGTGCAGTTTCTCCCGGCTGCAATTGATTATTTGTTGATTGGTTTCCTTTAAATTCCTGGTTGTCTGCTTTGGGAGTTGCCAGTGAAATCCTTCATGTAGACCACAGATAGGAATGAATCTGTATAGACTTTAGTTGAGAGCTCCTTAGCTGTTTTAAGCTCAACTTGTTTAGAGTTTATTTCCCAGACCATTTATGTTCCTTCGGTGTTTGAGTGTGTATGCAAGTGAGTGCTATCCTGTCTGTCTTATATGTCTAATCTGTGTATTTAGCTGAGATCAGCCCATATCCCTTTGGTGGTAATCAGGGTCCTTCTTAGGACTGATTACAGGGTTCAGGGTCTGACAGGAGACAGGGTTAGGCTGGAGACTTGGACCTCTGAACCATTATCAGTCCCTCCAAGGAAAGGGATTAGTTAGGACCCCAGTGTAGGGTCAGGTTAGACCCCGGTCCTCCTCTTTCCTGTTACAGCTCATCAAGTCCTCAAGATTAACCCTAAGTTCTGCAGAGATTGTGTCAGGTAAATCTATTTTATACTTACATTCTGTTGTTGCTAAACTATATGTTGAATTGAGTGTGGTTCCTGTATAAATAGTTTACTGACATTGTATTCATATCATTAGACAGCGTGACATTCAAGATTAACCCTAAGTTCTGCAGATATTGTGTCAGGTAAATCTATTTTATACTTACATTCTGATGTTGCTAAACTATATGTTGTATTGAGTGTGGTTCCTGTATAAATAGTTTACTGACATTGTATTCATATCATTAGACAGCGTGACATTTTCACTGGCCATAAAAAATTATCTCTAGTTACCATGGATCCAGTAGGCCAGCTGGCTCTGCAGTTGCAGGGATTATCCATGGAGCTGACGGACATTAAGTCCAAAGTTTTGTCTCCCCTGGAGCAAACCAGAGTTGAACCTAAATTAGCTCTTCCAGATAGGTTCACTGGTGGGCGAGACAAATTTTTTACCTTCCGGGAGGCATGTAAATTGTATTTTCGGCTTCGGCCGCGATCATCAGGGAGTGATGAGCAGAGAGTGGGAATTGTTATCTCACTTCTTCAAGGGGACCCTCAATCCTGGGCATTTTCCCTTCCTCCGGGATCCCCGGCTCTACAGTCTGTAGATCAATTTTTTACTGCTCTGGGATTGGTATATGATGACCCAGATCGGGTCTCTCTTGCTGAGACCAAATTACGTAAAATACAGCAGGGAGATCGTCCGGTGGAGGAATTTGCTTCTGAGTTTCGTAGATGGGCCACGGATACTCAGTGGAATGACCCAGCTCTTAGGAGCCAGTTTTGTCATGGGCTTTCTGACAAATTAAAAGACGTTTTGGCTCAGTATGAGTCTCCTCCTTCTCTGGAGGCTGCTATGGCCCTAGCTATCCGTACTGATAGACGGCTTCGGGAGAGGGGTGAGGTAACTCCACTCCCTGTTGTTACTCCACCTACTACTAAAGTCCCTTATGTTGAGGTTCCCTTGTCTGTTCGGATGAGCCTATGCAGTTGGGAGGGACATATTTTCGTAGTAGGGGATTGGCGGCACGCCGCAGGACTAGAAGGTGTTTTTTCTGTGGGAAAGAGGGACATTTTGTTGGAGAATGTCCATCCCGTGTCTTGTTAAGTAAAAAGTCGCCGGAAAACTGCTAATCCCAGGTTGTGTGGTGGACGACAACCTGGGAGTATGTATTTCATCCGCCGGTTCTTCTCAGTTCCTTGTACCAGTGGAGGTGGTGGTTGGTACTAGAGTGAAGAGATTGTCTGTTCTTCTGGATAGTGGTTCCGGGGCTAATTTGGTTGACGCTCAGTTTGCTCAGGCTCAAGGTATGCATCTTAATGTATTGGTCAAACCGATCCCTATTTTTTCTATTGACGCCAGGCCTCTCGGCCAAGGTAGCTTTGTTCATGAGGTTCATAACATTGACCTTCGGGTAGGGGCAATACATAGGGAACAATTATCTTGTTATGTGTTGGAAGGTCTACCTACGCCCATTGTGTTGGGACTTCCTTGGCTGGTTAAACATAACCCTGTGATTAATTGGCAGTCCAGAGAGATAAGCCAATGGGGTGAGTTTTGCAAAAACAACTGCATGAACACAGTCATCAGTGCGGTCGTGCCTAGTACATTGCCTCCTTTTTTGGAGGATTTTGGGGATGTTTTCTCTGAGGAGGGGTGTCGGGAGTTGCCTCCTCATCGTGTGTATGACTGCTCTATTAATCTACTTCCTGATGCTAAGTTGCCTAAAGCTAGGTTGTATAATCTTTCTGGTCCTGAAAGACAGGCTATGAAAGATTATATTTCTGAAAGTCTGGCCAAAGGGCATATTAGACCTTCATCTTCCCCTGTGGCCGCGGGGTTCTTCTTTGTGAAGAAAAAAGATGGAGGCCTACGCCCTTGCTTGGATTTCCGCGAACTTAATCGGATTACTGTTCGAGATCCGTATCCACTCCCTCTTATTCCTGATCTCTTCAATCAAATTGTTGGCCCAAATGGTTCTCTAAATTGGATCTCAGGGGGCGTATAATCTGATTAGGATAAAAGAGGGGGATGAGTGGAAAACGGCGTTTAACACGCCAGAGGGACATTATGAAAACCTGGTCATGCCTTTTGGTCTGACTACTGCTCCAGCAGTATTCCAACATTTTGTTAATGACATTTTTCGTCACCTTGTGGGGGTGTTTGTGGTCGTATATTTGGATGACATTTTAATTTACTCGCCAGATCTTGTGTCTCACCAGGAGCATGTGAGACAGGTGTTGCAGATCTTGCGAGATAATAAACTATACGCCAAACTGGAGAAGTGTGTGTTTGCCGTACAGGAACTTCAGTTTTTGGGTTTTTTGGTGTCAGCCTCCGGTTTCCGGATGGACCCTGAAAAGGTGAGAGCAGTGCTTGAATGGGATCAGTCAGGGGATCTTAAGGCTCTGCAGCGTTTTTTGGGGTTTGCTAATTACTACCGGAAATTTATTTGTAATTTCTCGTCTGTCGTCAAACCTCTCACTGACATGACGAGAAAAGGGACGGATTTTTCTAGGTGGTCGGACAAAGCTTGCCAAGCCTTTTCCTCTTTAAAAAGATGTTTTGCTTCGGCACCCGTTCTCATCCAACCAGATGTATCTCAGCCGTTCATTGTGGAGGTGGACGCGTCTGACGTAGGGGTGGGTGCTATATTGTCCCAGGGTCCGTCCCCTGGTAAATGGCATCCGTGCGCTTTCTTTTCTAAGAAATTGTCGTCCGCCGAAAGGAATTATGATATCGGCAATAGGGAACTTTTGGCCATTAAATTGGCTTTTGAAGAATGGCGTCACTTTTTGGAGGGGGCAGTCCACCCGGTCACCGTTATTACTGATCACAAGAACCTGCTGTATTTAGAATCCGCTAAGCGTCTGAATTCCAGACAAGCTCGATGGTCATTATTTTTTACCAGGTTTAATTTTGTCGTCACTTATCGTCCGGGGTCTAAGAATGTAAAGGCTGATGCCTTGTCTCGCAGTTTCCCAGGGGCCGGGAAAACGGACGACCCGATTCCTATCCTTCAGGAGGGGGTGGTAGTGTCGGCTGTATGTTCTGAGCTTGAGGAGGAGGTGTTAGAGGCTCAGGGGGTCGCTCCTGCAGGACCTCCAGGGAGACTGTTTGTCCCGAATCAGTTGAGACAAAAGGTTATTGAGGCACATCATAATTCTGCTTTAGCAGGACATCCAGGGAGTAAGGCTACTTTAGATCTTCTTTCTCGCCGATTTTGGTGGCCTAACACTAATAAAGATGTTATAACTTTTGTCGCGTCCTGTGGGGTTTGTGCTCGCTCTAAAACTCCTCATACCCGTCCGTCTGGGACCCTTTTACCTTTGAAACTTCCGGAGCGTCCATGGACCCATTTATCTATGGACTTCATTACGGACCTTCCTCCGTCGACTGGAATGCTGTCATACTGGTAGTTGTTGACAGGTTCAGTAAGATGGCACATTTCGTTGCTCTTCCTGCACTCCCTAATGCTAAAACTCTGGCGCAGGTGTTCATTAGGGAGATCGTGAGACTTCACGGGTTGCCTTCTGATGTGGTTTCAGATAGGGGGTCTCAGTTTGTGTCCAAATTTTGGAGGGCATTTTGTTTACGTCGGGGGATGCAATTGTCGTTTTCCTCGGCTTTTCATCCACAGACCAATGGTCAGACAGAGCGTCTGAATCAGAGTTTAGAGACATATCTCCGGTGTTTTGTATCGGAGAACCAGGAGGACTGGTCTTCTTTCTTGCCTTTGGCAGAGTTTGCTCTTAACAACAGGCGGAGCGAGTCCACTGGTAAGTCCCCGTTTTTTGGGGCATATGGTTTTCATCCCCAGTTTTGTACTTTCAATGGGGGGGGTCCTTCTGCGGTTCCTGAGGAGGAGCGTTTCTCGTCGTCACTTGCTTCTGTGTGGCGAGGTGTATTGAATAATTTGAGTACGATGGGGAACCGTTACAAACGTATGGCTGATAGGAGGAGAGTTTCTGGTCCAGATCTGAATGTGAACGATCTGGTATGGTTGTCTACCAGGAATATAAAACTTAAAGTGCCCTCCTGGAAACTGGGTCCCAGATTCATCGGGCCGTACAGGATCAGTTCCATAATTAATCCTGTGGCATTTCGTCTGGAACTCCCTTCTACGTTTAAAATTCATAATGTGTTCCACAAGTCATTACTTAAAAGGTATGTGGCACCAGTCATACCGTCACCTCTACCTCCTCCTCCAGTGTTGGTCAATGGTAACTTGGAATTTCAAGTATCAAAAATCATTGACTCTCGTCTGAATCGCCGGTCCCTTCAGTACTTGGTGCATTGGAAGGGATATGGTCCGGAGTAGAGGACGTGGGTCCCTGCGTCCGATGTTAACGCAGATCGTTTGGTTCAGACCTTCCACAGAACTCACCCGGGCAGGCCTGGCCCTGAGGGTCCGGAGGCCCCTCGTAGAAGGGGGGGGTACTGTCATGTGTGCATTGCCACGAAGATCGTCGCGGTTGCACGTTTTGACTTCTCACAGCTGAGTTGCTGTTTCTTTGTGTTTGGCAGCTAGGGAGTTAATTCTGTCTGTGCTCGGTGCTGGGACTGGGTGCAGTTTCTCCCGGCTGCAATTGATTATTTGTTGATTGGTTTCCTTTAAATTCCTGGTTGTCTGCTTTGGGAGTTGCCAGTGAAATCCTTCATGTAGACCACAGATAGGAATGAATCTGTATAGACTTTAATTGAGAGCTCCTTAGCTGTTTTAAGCTCAACTTGTTTAGAGTTTATTTCCCAGACCATTTATGTTCCTTCGGTGTTTGAGTGTGTATGCAAGTGAGTGCTATCCTGTCTGTCTTATATGTCTAATCTGTGTATTTAGCTGAGATCAGCCCATATCCCTTTGGTGGTAATCAGGGTCCTTCTTAGGACTGATTACAGGGTTCAGGGTCTGACAGGAGACAGGGTTAGGCTGGAGACTTGGACCTCTGAACCATTATCAGTACCTCCAAGGAAAGGGATTAGTTAGGACCCCAGTGTAGGGTCAGGTTAGACCCCGGTCCTCCTCTTTCCTGTTACAGCTCATCAAGTCCTCAAGATTAACCCTAAGTTCTGCAGAGATTGTGTCAGGTAAATCTATTTTATACTTACATTCTGTTGTTGCTAAACTATATGTTGAATTGAGTGTGGTTCCTGTATAAATAGTTTACTGACATTGTATTCATATCATTAGACAGCGTGACATTCAAGATTAACCTAAGTTCTGCAGATATTGTGTCAGGTAAATCTATTTTATACTTACATTCTGATGTTGCTAAACTATATGTTGTATTGAGTGTGGTTCCTGTATAAATAGTTTACTGACATTGTATTCATATCATTAGACAGCGTGACAACATCTAAATACATTCCTTGAGGGGTCTAGTTTCCAAAATTGGCTTCCTTGTTGGGGGATTTCCATTGTTTAAACACAGCATGGGCTCTCCAAACGGGACATGGCGTCCGTTAATGAATCCAGTAAATTTTACATTCAAAAAGTCAAATGTCACTCCTTCCCAAGTCCTGCTGTGCACCCAAACAGTAGTTTTCTCCGACATATGAGGTATCGGCTACTCAGGAGAAATTGCACAGCAAATTGTATGGTGCAATTTCTCCTGTTACCATTATTAAAATGCAAAATTTGGGTCTAAAAAACATTTTTGTGGGGAAAATATGATTTTTTTTATTTTCAAGGCTCGCTATAAACTTCTGTGAAGTACTTGTGGGTTTAGTGTGCTCATCATTACATCTAAATAAGTTCCCTAAAGGGTCTAGTTTCTAAAATAGTGTCACTTGTGGGGGATTTTTACTGTTTAGGCACATTAGGGGCTCTTTGAACGCGACATGGCATCTGCTAATTGTTCCAGCAAATGTTGCTTTCAAAAAGTCAAATGGCGCTCCTTCCCTTCCGAGCTCTGCCGTGCCCCCAAACAGTGGTTTTTTCCCCACATATGGGATATCGGCATGCTCAGGAGAAATTACACAACAAATTTTGGGGTCCATTTTACCTGTTACCCTTGTGAAAATACAAAAAATGTGGATTTAAAGTACATTGTTTTGTTAAAAAAATTTAAATGTTCAATTTTTTTCCACATTCTAAAAAATCATGTGAAGCACCTGAAGGGTTAATAAACTTCTTGAATGTGGTTTTGAGTACCTTGAGTGGTGCAGTTTTCAGAATGGTGTCACTTTTGGGTATTTTCTATTATTATTATTTCTTCAAATGTGAGGTGGTCCCTAAAACAATGGTTTTGTAAATTTTGTTGGAAAATGAGAAATCACTGGTAAACTTTTAACCCTTATAACTTCCTAAAAAAATAAAAATTGTTTCAAAAATTGATGTAAAGTAGACAAGTGGGAAATGTTAATTATTAACTATTTAGTGTGACATAGCCTCTGATTTAAGGTGATAAGAATTCAAATTTTAAAATTGACAAATTTTCCAAATTGTTATCAAATTTTTCACAAATAAACACAAGTTATATCGATGAAATTTTAATACTATCATGAAGTACAATATGTAAAACAATCTCAGAATCAGTGGGATCAATTAAAGCATTCCAGAGTTATTGCCTCATAAAAAGAGAGTGGTCAGAATTATACAAATTGGCCTGGTCATTAACGTGCAAACCAACTCGGGAGGGTAAAGGGGTTAAAGAAAGTATATGACAAATACTAACATTTTGTGTCATGATACATTTTTACTGTAGAAGTGTATATATATTATATATATATAATATGATATTATATATATATATATATATAATTATATACATACAGTTTACTTCTTTCAATCCTGTTGTGAAAAGGAGCTTTTATATGTGACTCCCTTCCTACTGGTTCATGTATAAATCAATAGCTGTCTGTATGGAACATTGCAGAAACACTCTCCCATAATATTTTTAATTTTACCCTTGAAATTTGAAATAAATTATGTGAATCATATTTTTGTTTTTGATAATCTGCAGTTATAAATATCTCACACAAAACTCCATTTAGAGTGTTCGGTGCATGGCATCTAATTTATGCCCTTGAAATTCCCATTTCATTTAAAGACTGTGGCCTAAAGCTGAATATTTGGTCTGAAGCCAGTTGTCAACCTTAATTGAGTACACATTGAAGGGCTAGATACTTGACCCGCTGTTTAAGATGTCGGATGTGACTCCAGCGCATTATGGGTCTGGCTCACCTGGCAGTGTATGGGTTATTTTGCTTATAAGGAGACTTTTTATTAATAGTTTTAAAAACTGGTTTACTTTGAAAATGAGAACAAAAAAATAAAAAATCTATTTGTGACTGTTGGAAATTGTTGTACTATTTGACCACCAGGGGGCGAAGATTAGGTTTTGTTTGTTTTTATATTTTAAGACACGAAGTTCAGAAAGATTTCATGGGTAGTTTAGGTTTCTTATGATTCGGTTTCTAAGTCACTTTTGCAAATGTTTATGTCATACATATCATGGCAAAATGATGATCTTTTATAAAATTAAATAACAATTCTTGATATTTAAAAATTGCATTGTTTGTGTTCAAACATAGTTATTTTTTTTTCTTGTTGCCTTGTGTTAAAGATCATATATTGTTTAAAGCTTTTATTAGGTATTATTAAACCTAATGAAGTGTCCAGTAGAGGTCCACAACAGTAACAACGAGCTTTGGGAAAGGGGAAAGGCAATATCGTCAGGAATTCTGTCCAGAGCATATTTTTTAAAGTGTAACCATTATTTCAAAATGCTTTCAATATGTCATGGGGACATTTCAGCACTTTTGTTTGTTGTGGGTTTATCAATCACAAAACAAAAGGACTGAAGTGCAGTCAAGAGCTAACTCCTCGTTACCTAAAGATAGTAAAACTCTGTCTTCTGCTCATCTTCTTTTCCAAGTTTCTTTCTTTTTTTTAGGTCTAGGGGGTAAGGTCTCTCCTTGTGGAGAGTGACATACCAGCTCTGGCATGTCAAGGTAAGGAGGCTTATTCGCCGTGCAATGCTCCTCTGGGAAATTTAATATGCAAATTGCCTCTTAAGAGAAAAAGAGGACTTGAACTCTATAGCGCCACCTATTGGAAGTAGCGATCCTACAAGTCACAATTAACCCTTTAACGAGTCTTGTAATGTGACTTAAGGCACTGTCACACTTAGCGATCGCACTAGCGATCACGACAACGACACGACCTGGCGAGATCGCTAGTACGATAGCTATGTGGTCGCTAGTTAGCTTCCAAACACAACTCATCAGCGATCTGTATAATGACCTCTGCGGTCTTGGGAAAACCTAGTCCCGCCTGCAATGCTGGTAAAGTCGTTCATAAAGGGTGTCACACTCAGCGATTCAGGCTCACCAGCGGGACACCAACGACCAAAAAACGGCTCAGAACGTTCATAAGCGATCAGCGACATCGCAGCAGGGGCACATCGCCGCTACATGTCACACACAGCTAAGTCGCTAACGAGATCGGTGACGCAGTAGCGATCTCGTTAGCGATCTCGCTTAGTGTGACAGTACCTTTAGGATAGAAGCCAAGTCATATCTCAATTTGCAGACACGGTGTTTCGGACTTTTGGTCCTCGTCAGTACAAAGTAGAGATATGATTTGGCTAGCTGAGAGGCTCTGGACTGAGGTCTAAGGGGTAATGTTATAATTCATGATGGCCATAGTTGTGGGTACAAAGATATTTGTTTTGCACACTTTAGCAAGGGCAACTGAATTGCAATGTGCGATCACAAGGCCAACCCTGCTTTGATGTAATCAGTGTCGAAACTTTGTTCCTTGTGCCCACCTGAGAGGGTGACATTGACTTGAGGTCTACCTTCAATCAATAACATAGTTTATCACAGTCCCACATTTTTGGAATCAAACCCACCAAATCTGGGCATGTCATGGTCCAAAATGGATGTGGATTGTATAAACCCCACGCAAAAGTGGGTGTTATTGCTTAAATGCAGAAAATGAAAACAGGATCTTTGGTCTGATAGTGTCCCTATTGATTATTACTTAAAGGCAAATCCGCAAAAGTGAAAATCTCTTCAGATAGTTGTATTTTCTATTGGTGGTAATGCTTCGAGAAACTTGAGATTTTTAAGGGCCCCGTCTCACATAGCGACTCACCAGCGATCCCGACAACGATGTGAACTTGTCGCTTAGTTACCGGCATACCAGCGCGCTGGTGCAGGGAGCTGGTAACCAAGGTACACAGCGGGTTTCTAGGCACCGCTCGGCGCTTAGAAACCCACTGTGTACCTTGGTTACCAGCTCCCCTGCATCAGCGCCCTGGTATCTAAAGGAACGTCGGGTCTCCAGGCACCGCCCGGCACATGGAAACCCGATGTTTACCTTGGTTACCAGCTCCGGCTGGCTGATCGCTGGTCTCCCGCCTGTCACACGCAGCGATGCGTGCTGGCCAGCGGGAGACCAGCGATCAAAAAAGAGTCCAGGCATTTCTGACACAACCAGCGATTCACAGCAGGGGCCTGATCGCTGATACGTGTCAGACATAGCGAGATCGCTTCTGAGATCGCTGTTGCGTCTAGTGTTGAGCGATACGATACTGCAAATATCGGGTATCGGCCGATATTAGCTGTATCGGGCTTTCGATTCCGAGTACCGATATTTTCGTCATATCGGATACCGGAATCGGATTTGTCACTGTCACTGTGAGTGTCCGTCGGTCGGGTCTGTCAGGAGTCAGCGGCACTTACCTGGCAGAAGATCTCCGGCGGTCACGTCCTGGACTGCTTGATGGCTGCCATTATCTTCTCCCTGGCGGTCACATGCAGTTTTTCGCGATAACTGCAGTGACTGCAGGGTAATCCCGGTCGTAAACCAGTCCGATGACGTCACCGCCGGGGAAGCAGGTAATCAGCTGTGCTGCGCCGGGATGACAGGCTCTGCCTGTCATTCTGATGTAGCAGAGCTGGATCGTCGTGGGACACTCGTTACTATGGACTGCGTCGGACAGGTGGTATACTGCTGTTTTTTTTTTTCATTTTTTTACAGGAGATCGATGGCGTCGCAGGATAAGACTGTAATAAAAGTAATGAAAACTGTGTTTTTTTTTTTTATTAAATTAAAAAACTTTTTTATGAACATTCACCCGTCCGGGTACATCAACAATTTAACTATTTACATACAGGGACCCTGTCCGGGTTATTTATAATTCTTTGGCAGGGGTGTTCCAGGTACCACCTGGTACTCTTCTGATGCTTGCCAAACATCCGAGACACCAAGGACCACCAGGACCTGATGACGTCGTGTGGCCTGTACAGTCAAGTCGTGACCCGCTATCTGTGTCTGTGTGGCCACCTCTTTCATCTCCCTCCGGGTCTGGAGCCCTATGTCCCGGACTGAACGAACCCCAGGGGGCCTAACAGGCGCCGGGTACGGGCCAGCTATAGTTATCATGTCCATAGCTGGGGCTGCTGAGGAGACCACTGAGGGAGGCTGGGGAGATTTACGGCGTGGGGTGGGCACTTGTGCAGAGGCCTGGATGTGGGAGGCTGAAGGCTCCGAGGGTCTCACAGGTTCCTGACACTCTGGGGAGTAGGGGTCGCACCTGGTAACATTTAGGGCGTACCATCCATTGTAACCCCAGTGTCGGGTGTAAGTCACCAAGTCTCCTGGCAACAGGTCCCTCCCCGGGTGTCCTTCTGGGAGGTGAGTCTCCACGTCCCGCCGGGTCACAAAAACTTCTAAATAAAGTCCAGGCTCCTGGATGAAGCCCAACCACCTTTCAATTTAAAGTTCCGTACTGCACCCTTACGCCGCGGCTCCCTCAGGGTTCCTTTATCTTTTCTCATCCGGTCCTTATCTGCCCGTCCTTCTCCAGGTTACGTTGCCGAAGCTTTTGGGATTCTCGCTGCTCCCTTTGTCGCTCTGCTTCCCGCTCCCAACGTCTCCACTCTTCCTCCTGACGCCGCCGGTTGTAATTCTCCTCCACCAGCAGCTCCATGTCTCCACCATCAAACTGCAGTTTACAATGTCCGGTTTGCGGCAGCTCTCCTGGCGCCCCCCAGTCCTGGCGGCGCTCACCTGCGGAGGAAGCAGCCGGCTCTGGAACAGATGACAGTCGGGGCTCCGGTACAGACAGGTAGACCTCTGGTGCCTGCGCGGCCTCCTCCATGAGGACGGGTGTCGCTTCTTCTGTCTCAGCGACGGGGGCAGACAGCGGGATCTGGGGTGCTGCCGGTGCAGAGTTTTTTGCAGGAACGGGTGCCTCCACTGCGACAATGTCAACCGGATCACATTGCAAGGGCTGGGATGCCCGCACGGACTCCTCTACTAGAACGGGTGCCTCACCTTCCGGTACAGACACTTCAGGTAAGAGGGATTGGCGCCGCTCCAAGTTTAGTTTTAGGGCACGCCAGCTGGCTTCCATCCTGGCGACCTCCTCCCGGTGCCGGGCCAGGCCTCTTAGGGTATCCTCCGCTTCTTGCAGCGTAGGAGGGTTTCCAGGCCGGGTGCCCAACGGTGGTTCCGTGGCGATCGGGTCGCTTCGGTGGGGGGAGAGCTCTGACTGCTCCATCCCTTCACACTTCTGCTCGTGTCCATTAGCCATCTCTGCCAAGTCACATGTGTCATTAGCATCTGGAGAGGGCCCCTCTTTTGTAGGGAGGCGGGACCTTCGTGTTAGTTTCCGCACACTGAGGAGGATGAGGAGGCGGAACTGAAGAGCTGTGGGGCACGATCTTACATTGCAGTACCATTTAGAGTGGTCGGCCATCGTTTTCGCCCACTGAGTGAGTGTACACCCACGAAGAGCACGCCCTTCTTCTTCACCAGTGCCTCGTCGTGACGCAGATATGACGGAAAAATGGCAAATACATTCTCTGATGATTTTAGCAATTCTCAAGCACAAAACCAGTTCAATTCAGGCACACAGGACTCGCTTATAGCGAGCTACAGAATCCTGTTCGTGATGCCCAAGTTGAGTCGCACAGAGCCAGAGGTTTTGGGGGTACTCGGCACCGAGCCCGTTGACTTCTATGGGGTATGTCACGGCTTTACCCGGCAATTGAATCAGAGTCTATTTTACTATGTAGAAGTGTATAAACTATAAATATATGTATATATATATGTCACAATGACATGTATATATATATATATATATATATATATATATATATATGTATTCTATGTGTGTATATTTTGTGTTTACAAGAAAGAAAGGGTTTTTTTTGTTGCGATATTTTTTTCCATAGACTTACATGGGACTTCCGGTATCGGAATCGGATATCGACGATATTTAGTGATATCGGCGATACCATTCCGATACGATATTTTTAGATATCGAGCAGTATCGCTCAACACTAGTTGCGTCCCAAAATTTGTTACTCAGCAGCGATCTCGCTAGCGATCTCACTATGTGAGACGGGGCCTTTAGACTCACCTCCTAGACTTTGACACAGCAGCATTTAAAAGGGAGTCTGCCACCCGATTTTTGCTACCCTGTCTGAAAACATCATGTTATGGGGCAAAGACCCTGATTCCCCAGCGGTCTATCACTTACTGGGCTGCTTACTGCAATTTTGATAAAATCACAGTTTTTTTCTGCTGCACTTCTCTGAATGTTCATAATACTGATCGGCAGCTTTATGTGTGCATTATGCATAAGCAGAAAGCTACCAATCAATAGTGGGGGGCAGGTTACACTGCACTCATAAATATGGAGGACTATCTGGCAGCTGGTTTACTAGTCCTCTAATGATAGTCTCCTGCTGATAAAACTGATTTTATCAAAACTAAAGCAAGCAGCCCAGTAAGTTACATGTTGTTGGAATTGGGGTTTATGGCCCTACATCATGCTGCTCTCAGGTTAGCAAAAATCTGGATTCCTTCTAAATGCTGCAGTCAGTAATTGATATGGACATTTAAATCATTAGATAGTAGTGATAAGAGCTGGCTCCAGTTCCTATTGTTACATGCAGTTACAGGCTGTGTAAGACAGCTAGTAGCTGCTGGGTATGGTGCAGGCACAAAATCAGAATGTGCTCCACACATGGAAACCCAAAGTATAATGTACACGTATGTCATATTGCCAGTCAACGACAGAAATATTCAACTGTTTGGGTTTAATGTACATGTATGCATGCAGAGTGGGAGCAGCATTATGAGATTTTAGGAAATCCACAGCATGTTAATTTAGGCAGCAGATGTTACCAATTTCACTCTTTTCAGTGAAAGCTGTATTACTCACTGTGGACTATACTGCGGCACCTCCCAAAGGGGAAATATCCATATTTGTGCACATACCCATACATATCCTTCAATAAGTGCAGTCGACCTGTCCCTTTTGCAGAAAAGAACCCTCAAAGTACTTATGATGTTTCCCCCACCATGCTTAACGGTAGGGACGATGTTCTTGGGGTTGTACTCATCCCTCTTCCTCCAAACACGGCGAGTGGAGTTGATTCCAAAAAGTTCAGCGTTTCAGTGCAAGCTATATTAATCCCTGCGGATTATACTGCAGCACCTCCCAAAGGGAAAATGTCCATATTTGTGCACTTACCCATACAGTTTCATAAGTATGATCCTTACATGCAACTGAACAGATATGTGACGCTCACTTATGACCATGGCAAGAGAATATGCCAAGAAATACAAATCTGAAAGAGATAAATTACAGTGTCAAAATTATCCAATTAAAATAATAAAGCTGAGAGTCAATGCTGTTAGCATCTATTTCGTTTTGACCATCTGCCATCTTGTTGTGGTTTTCTGGCTGCTGGTCTTTTTCCCCTGGTGCTGGGTTTGTCTAAGGTCAGGTGATTGTATCACCCTTTATTACCCAGCACCTGCCTCCCAGTCCTTGCTGGACAACAGTGTTAATCTGCTACAGTTCTGGCTAGGCGCTTTGATAGCTTTCTGCGTTTGATATTGTGCAGTTCTGGGATCTCTAGTTCTGCCTGCTTTGTTTTTTGGTTTTCCTTTCATTTCTGCAGCTTCCTCTATTTTCCTACTAGGAGATTACCTGTTTTTTGTTTCCAGTCCCTAGAACGTTCAGGGATACCCTTCCCCTTCATTTAGGTCTTTATTTGAGTTTATCCTAGGAAACGTCGGTGGGTCTAATCACAAGGAATAGGTTGCCCACTCGATCGTAGGGCTTCAGCCTAGTCCTAGTACAGGGTCAGCTTCTCCCCCTTGTGCTTTAGTCCTGAGTTGCTGATCCATAACAGTTTGTCCAGCCGCACATACAAAAAACAAAAAAAATCCTCTCCCGGATTCCTTCAATATGAACATTGTCCAAGAACTTGCTCATGCTTGCAAGGGTTAACTTTAGAAGTAGCCAGCCTGCAACAGCAGGTGAGTAATTACCTGGAGCACTCTGTGAAGAACCAAAGGTAGAATTACCTGAGTTTTTTCTGGTAAACGGCAGGAATTTTTTACGTTTAAAAATGCATGTTTACTATATTTTTGGCTTTGACCTGGATCCCCAGGGAGTGAATTACAGCGTGTGGTGATTATTATGTCTTTATTGCGAAGTGAACCCCAAATCTGGGCATTTTCATTACATCCTGCTGATCCTTGTTTGACGTCAGAAGAAGCATTTTTTAATGCTATGGGGTTGTTATATGATGATCCTGAGCGGGTCACATCAACTGAGGCAGAGCTCAGAAGGCTTAAACAGGGTTCTGGTGATGCTGAGAGGTATTGCACCCTGTTCAGACGATGGTCCGCAGAGGTCAAGTGGAATGACCCAGCGCTCAAGAGTCAGTTTTTAGCAGGTTTGAGTGAAAGGGTTAAAGATCTGTTCATTGCATATCCTGCACCTGCTACTTTGGAAACTGCTATGCAGTTAGCTATCCGTGTGGATAGAAGATTGAAAGACAGGCAGAATGAATAGAAGGCTCTTATAATGCTGGACCCAGTCTCTCAGGATAGCCCCGTCGACAGTGGGGAACCGATGCAACTTGGGGCGATGTCCTCTCATTCCCAGGAAAGAGGAAGAGGAGGTTCTCTGAGGGGCTATACTTGTATTGCGGAAAGGCTGACCATTTTATTAAGCAATGCGAGGTTCACATAAGGATGGGAAAAAAAAAGGTCAGTAGGGGCAATACTCCCGTTCGTATTGCTTTTTTACGGTCCTCAGGAGTATTTTTTCCTGGTAATACCACCTATCGTGGTCATTCCATTGATTTTCAGGTAATGGTGGATTGTGGTTCTGCACTTAATTTGATTGATCAACAATTTCTAGACAAATATAAGTTTGATTCTGAACCATTGTCATCTCCTTTTCCTGTTGTGGCGATTGATAACATTCCCCTGGAGCATGGGTGCATTTCTCAAAAGGTCACTGGGTTCCCACTTGTTGTGAATATGAAACATCAGGAGTGTATAGACTTGTTTTTACTTGCTAATTTCCCTTTTCCAGTCGTCCTGGGTTTACCCTGGTTAAATATGCACACTATTTTGCTGGACTGATCATCTAGTACTATAAGGTCCTGGGGTCAGGGGTGTTATGGTAAATGTTGTAATGTTCACATTGCTGCTGTTGTGAAGAGGGAGCTACCTGAAGCCATTCAGGATTTCTGGAAGGTATTTTCGGAAGTTGAGTCGCAAGCTCTACCACCCCATAGAGATTACGATTGCGCTATTGAGTTCGTCCCAGGTGCTACACTCCCTAAGAGTTGTTTATATAATCTGACGATTCCGAGATGGAAGCCTTAAAGGAATACCTACAGACTAGTTTATCTGCAGGTCATATGAGACCCTCTAAGTCCCCTGTGGCTTTAGGATTTTTTTTGTCAAAAAGAAGGATGGGGGGCCTTAGGCCGTATCTGGATTTTCGGGAGATTAATAAGATCACTGTGCGCAATCCTTACCCTTTGCCGCAAATTCCGGATTTGTTTAACCAACTAACCAGAACTAAGTGGTTCTCTAAGATTGACCTTCGGGGGCATATAATTTGCTGCGAGTGAAGGAGGGCAATGAATGGAAGACAGCCTTTAATACCCTGGAAGGTGATTTTGAGTGTCTGGTGATGCCTTTTGGCCTTACTAATGCGCCTGCATATTTTCAAAATTTCATTAATGACATTCTGAGGCTGTTGATCGACAGGAGTGTTATGTTATTGTTTATTTGGATGATATTTCATCTATTCACCTGATCTGGAGTCGCATTGGCATAAAGTTCACGAAGTTCTACAGATTTGAGCGAAAACACACTCTTTGCTAAATTAGAGAAGTGCGAGTTTGCGGTACAGAGTTTTTGGGGTACTTTATCTCCAGTGATGGTTTGAGATGGACCCGGTGAAGGATCAGGCAGTACTGGAGTGGCCTAGGCCCAAATGTTTAAAGTCGGTTCAAAGATTTTTAGGGTTTGCTAATTATTATAGAAAATTCATAAAGAATTTTTCTGTTATCGCTAAACCTATAACTGATCTCACCAAGAAGGGTTCTAATACTGTCCAATGGTCCACTGAGGCTGTTAAGACTTTTGAGCATCTCAAGGAGAGGTTTAGCTCTGCTCCTCTTCTGATCCAGACAGATGAGACCAAGCCATTTCTGGTAGAGGTTGATGCCTCATCAGTAGGGGTGGGGCATTCTGTCCCAGGAGGGAGAGGTTGGGGTGCCTTCCTGTGTTTTCTTTTCTAAAAAATTTTCAGAGACTGACCTCAACTATGATGCTGGGAACCGAGAGTTGCTGGCTATTAAACTCGTGTTTGAGCATTGGTGACATTTTTTGGAGAGGTCTAGACATCCGATACAGGTTTTTACTGATTATAAGAATCTAATATATCTGGATGCTGCTAAACGTTTGAATGCCCGTCAAGCTAGGTGGCACTGTTTTTTGCCCGGTTCCATTTCTCAGTAACATATATCCCTGGGACAAAGAATGTTAAGCGGATGCTTTGCCTCGTAGTTTCTCTCCAGCAGTTAATACTGAGAAGAGGAATGTATTTTGCAGAGAGGGGTGGTGGAGGCAGCATTGGGTTCTGAGTTGGAGAATAGCATCCTAGATGCCCAGAATGCTGCACCAACAAACACTCCGTATGGTAAATTATTTGTGCTAGAGCCTTGAGGAGAGCTTTGTTTGCTGATTGTCATGAGTCTCGGTTGACGGGTCATCCAGGGATTTCGGAAACTAGAAAGTCGATTGTTCGAAGTTTCTGGTAGCCAGGGTGGCAAAGAGAAATCATCAGGTGGGTGCATCAGTGTACTGTGTGCGCTAGGTCAAAGGCCTCACATGCCACGGCTGCAGGGTTGCTGTGCCCTTTGAAGGTTCCTAGTTCTCCATGGACGCATCTTGCTATGGATTTTATCACCGATCTGCCGGTCTCTGAGGTTTTTCTATCATCTGGGTTGTTGTGGACTGGTTTAGTAAGATGTGTCATCTGGTCCCGTTCAATAAATTACCCTGCGCCAAGAGTCTAGCTAAGGGATTTGTGAAAGAGATTGTCAGGCTCCATGATGTTCCCACGGACATTGTTCCGATAGAGGACCACAGTTTGTGGCTCGTTTTTGGTGTGCTTTTTGTGACAGATTAATGGTTCATTTGTCGTTTTCATCAGGTTATCATCCAGAGTCCAATTGACAGACCGAAAGGAAGAACCAGGACGTTGAGCAGTTTTTGAGATTTTTTGTAGCAGACAATCAGGAGATGTGGTCAGAATATCTACCACTAGCTGAGTTTGCTCTTAGTAATCATACGTCTTCCTCGGCTGGATGTTCTCCTTTTTTTCTGCTGTACCGGGACGCATCCATCTTTCGGTCCATTTTCAAAGATTGGGGCGGCGGTGCCTGAGGAGGAGAGTTTTTCTGGAAATTTAGAAAGGGTTTGGACCAGTGTACGCCATAATCTGAAAGAGGCGAATAGGAGGTCAAAGCAATATTTTTGACAAAAAAAAGAAGGGAAGCGTTGTTTGCAGTTGGGGACATGGTCTGGTTGTCCTCTAGGAATCTGCGTTTGAAGATCCCTTCTAAAAAACTGGGCCTAAGTTTGTAGGACCATTGAAAGTGGTTCAGGTTGTCAACTCAGCAGCGGTGAGATTAGACATCCCCTCGTCCTGGAGAATTAATTCAGTTTTTCATGTATCTTTACTGAAGAAAGTTGACACGCCAGATAAGGAGGCGATGCCGACTGTTCCTCCAGTTGATGAGGACGGCGAGTTTGAGATTTCACGCATTTTAGATTCCAGGTGGCACAGAGGAGGGTTGCAGTATCTCGTGTCCTGGAAGGGTTTTTGTCCCGAGGATAATTCCTGGGTGAAAGCTGAGTGAGGACGTCTCGGCCTCAAGGCTGATTAAGGCTTTTCACAGGAGATTTCCGAATAAGGCTCGGCCAAAGTATCAGGAGGATCCTCGTAAAAGGGGAGGTACTGTTGGAATCTATTTAATTTTGACATCCGTCATCTTGTTGTGGTTCTCTGGCTGCTGTCTTTTTCCCCTGGTGCTGGGTTTGTCTAAGGTCAGGTGATTGTATCACCCTTTATTACCCAGCACTGCCTCCCAGTCCTTGCTGGACAAAATGTTAATCCGATAGAGTTCTGGTTAGGCGCTTTGTAGATTCTGTGTTTGATATTGTGCAGTTCTGGGATCTCTAGTTCTGCCTGCTTTATTTTTTCTGGTTTTCTTTCGTTTCTGCAGCTTCCTCTATTTTCCTACTAGGAGTTTCCCATTTTTTGTTCCCAGTCCCTAGAGCATTCAGGGATACCCTTCCCCCTTCCTTTAGGTCTTCGTTGGAGTTTAGCCTAGGAAACGCCGGTAGGTCTAATTCACAAGGAATAGGTGTCACCTGTCTCTGGATACCGGAGAACCGGGGTCTATGCTGACCCTAAGCTGGGCCTGACTAATCCCTCTACCTGGAGGTACTGTTGATGGTACAGAGGTCCAGGCCGCCAGCGTAACCCTATCTCCTGTAAATCCCTCACCCACTGTAATCTAGTCCTGAGAAGGACCCTGATTACCACCACAGGGAAACGGGAAGGTAACTGCCTTCACACACAGTATAAGACGAACGAGACAGTACAAGGGTAAATAAAAGAACACCTTGCATACAAAAACTACCAATACAGAGGGAACACAAATGGGTAGGGAGATAACTAATAAAGCGAGGAGAGGAGAAACCACAACAGGTATTCTAGCTTAGACTTCTCAATACGATCCGCTCTGCTGGTCTGCATGAATGCTTTCACCGACACTCTCCCAGCAGACAGGCAGGTATTTAAAGGAAACCAATTAACAACACAGCAATTCAGTGAGCAAGGCTGGTGAGTCCAGCACAGAGAGAGAAAGAATTAACTCCCTCAGTGCCGAAAAACACCCAGCACCAGAAACTCAGCTGTGCGAA
>JARQOD010000003.1:336128444-336193392 GCA_033576555.1 Oophaga sylvatica | reverse complement strand
TTTGGGGGATTTTTTCTTTTTTGAACAATATATGGAAATATCAATACCCGTTACCCTTGATTTCTGACCTGTTTTCCAGGGTGAAAAAACGCTACTTGGTTACCAAGCTTGACCTCAGGGGCGTATAACCTTATTCGCATTAAGCACGGGGATGAATGGAAGAGAGCATTCAATACCCCTGAAGGGCATTTTGAGTACCTTGTGATGCCCTTTGGCTCACTAATGCTCCTTCCTCTTCCAGTCCTTCATGAATTACATTTTCAGGGATTTTGTGGACAAGTTTCTGATTGTTATTTGGATGATATCTTGATTTTTTCTAATGACTGGACTCTCATGTGAAACATGTTCGAACTGTGTATCCAGATTTGAGAGAGAATGCTCTGTATGTGAAGGGATCAAAGTGTCTTTTTGGCGTACAGAAGATCTCATTTCTGGATTCATTTTGTCCCATCTGTTATTGAAATGGACCCGGTTCAAGGTTCAGGCCATCTGTGATTGGTCCAACCTAACTTCATTAAAGGCTCTTCAGAGATTTTGGGTTTTGCCAATTTTATCGTAAATTTATTGGTAATTTCTCGGTTATTGTTAAACCATTAACTGATTTGACCAGAAAGGGTTCTGATGTGGTGAATTGGCCTCCTGAGGCAGTCTCTGCGTTTCAGGAACTTAAGCAGAGATTCACTTCTGCTCCTTCTGCGGCAGCCTGATGTTTCTCTGCCGTTTCAGTGGAGGTTGATGCCTCTGAAATTGGGCAGGTGCCGTTTTGTCCAAAAAGATCCAGAGACCTCTAAAAGTAACCCTTGTGCCTTTTTCTCTCGAAAATTTTCTCCTACTGAACGTAATTATGACGTGGGTAATCGGAGTTATTGGCCATGAAGTGGCTTTTGAAGAGTGGAGACATTGGCTGGAGGAGCCAAACATCAGGTGGTGGTCCTTACGGACCATAAAAATCTGGTCTATCTGGAATCTGCCAAGCGACTCAATCCTAGACAGGCCAGGTGGGCCTTGTTTTTCACACGTTTTAATTTTGTGGTTTCCTTTCTTCCTGGCACTAAGAATGTTAAGGCGGATGCCCTCTCGAGGAGTTTCCTTGCGGACTCTCCTGAGCTATCTGATCCCTCTGTTATTTTGAAGGAGGGTGTAGTTCTTTCCGCCATCTCGCCCAATTTGAGACTTGCTCTGGAGGGGTGTCAGGAGGATAGGCCCGAGCGCTGCCCTGTTGGAAAATTGTTTGTCCCGGACCAGTGGAAAAAGAGTGTGATGTCTGAGATTCATTGTTCCGCATTGGCTGGGCATCCCGGAATTTTTGGTACCAGAGACTTGGTTAGTCGGTCCTTTTGGTGGCCTACCTTGTCTCGCGATGTCAGGGAATTTGTGCAGTCCTGCGGGACTTGCTCTCGCTCCAAGCCTTGCTCTCGCTCTAGTGGTTTGTTGATGCCATTGCCTGTGCCCAAGAGACCATGGACCCATATCTCTATGGATTTCATTTCCGATCTTCCTGTTTCTCAGAGAATGACCACCATCTGGGTAATTTGTGATAGGTTTTCCAAAATGATACATCTTGTGCCATTACCTAAGTTGCCTTCCTCCTCTGAATTGGTGCCGTTGTTCCTTCAGCACGTGGTTCGTTTACACGGCATTCCTGAGAACATTGTTCTGACAGAGGAGTCCAGTTTGTTTCCAGATTTTGGAGGACTTTTTGTTCTAAACTGGGTGTTCAATTGTCTTTCTCCTCGGCATTTCATCCTCAGACCAATGGTCAAACTGAGAGAACAAACCAGACATTGGAGACTTATCTAAGATGCTTTGTGTCTGCTGATCAGGATGACTGGGTCTCTTTTTTGCCTTTGGCTGAGTTTGCTCTTAATAATAGGGCTAGCTCTGCCACTTTGATGTCTCCGTTTTTCTGTAATTCTGGGTTTCACCCTCGATTTTCTTCAGGACAGACGGAGGCTTCTGTCTGTCCAGGTGTTGACTCTGTTGTTGAGCGTATGCAGCAGATTTGGGACCAGGTAGTGGAGAGGTTGTCCCTCTCTCAGGAGAAGGCCCAGCGGTTTGCTAACCGGCATAGGACTGATGGTCCTCGGTTTAAAGTGGGGGACTTGGTCTGGTTGTCCTCAAAGAATATTCCTATGAGAGTAGCATCTCCTAAATTTAAGCCTAGGTTCATTGGACCTTATAAGATCATGGAGATTATTAATCCTGTTTCTTTTCGTTTGCTTCTTCCAGGGACATTTAAGATCCATAACGTGTTCCACAAGTCCTTGTTGAAGAGGTTTGTTGAGCCAGTGGTTCCTGCTGCTGTGCCTCCTGACCCTGTTTTGGTTGAGGGCAATCTGGAGTATGTGGTTGAGAAAATATTGGATTCTCGTTTTTCTAGACGAAGACTCCAGTATTTGGTTAAATGGAGAGGTTATGGTCAGGAAGACAATTCTTGGGTGTTTGCTTCGGACATCCATGCTAGGAGACTTATCCGTGCGTATCATAGAACTCATCCTGACCGACCTGGTTGCTCAAATGAGGGTTCGGTGACCCCTCCTCAAGGGGGGGGTACTGTTGTGAATGGGTTTGAGATGAGTTCTGAGCAGAGGCTCCCTCTGGTGGTTACAAGCGGTACTAGTGAGGATTGTGAGGACTGGGAATCAGGTGTTACTGATTGGTCTTATATAAGGGAGTCATTTTCCCATCAGGGTTGCCGGTGATCAATTGTTTTGGTCTGAATCTTCTTTCCAGTTTCCCTTGTAGCCTGCTGTGTCGTGTCTGCATCTCCTGCTATCAGATAAGACAATTTCTTATTTTGTGTTTTTGCTATATTTTTGCATTTTGTCCTGCACTTCTGTGGGGGCCTTCAGGGTCCCCTCCGGGGGCTTTTGCCCTCTCAGTTTAGTCCAGCCACTGTGTTTTGTACTTTTGCTTTTTCCAGTTTTTTTTCAGTGGCTGCTGTTTTGTTTTTGTTACACCAGAGAACTAATTTAGGTGGTAGAGGTCGTGTGATCTCAGGTGATTTTGAAATTAGTAGAGTTGGTGTTTTTTCAGGGTCTTCTGAGATTGCAGTAAGTACCCTTCCTATCCTTTTCTATTTAGATAGTTTGGGCCCCAGCGTTTGCTCATACTATTTTCTTTCTGTGTCAGTATTTCCTCTTGTCTAACCGCCATTACATGTTTGGGGGCTTTCTATTATCTTTGGGGTTCTGCTCCGGGGCAGATAGCTTTCCTATTTCTATCTTTAGGTGTAGTTAGTTTCTCAGGCTGTGACGAGGCGTCTAGGACCAACGTAGGAACGCTCCACGGCTGCCTCTAGTTGCGGTGGTTAGTCAGGGTACTGCAATCTCATAGATTCCAACTGCTCTGGTGTATTTCCTTTTTTACCTGCACTCCTCAGCTACCGTAACATAACATCATTGTCTTGTTGGAAGACAAATCTCAGTCTCAGTCTCAGGTCTTCTGCAGACTCCAACAGGTTTTTTTCAAGAATGATCCTGTATTTGGCTCCATCCATCTTTCCATCAACTTTAACCATCTTCTCTGTCCCTGCTGAAGAAAAGCAGGCCCAAACCATGATGCTGCCACCACCATGTTTGACAGTGGGGATGGTGTGTTCAGGGTGATAAGCTGTGTTGCCTTTATGCCAAACATATCGTTTGGCATTGTTGCCAAAAGTTCGATTTTGGTTTCATCTGACCAGAGCACCTTCTTCCACATGTTTGGTGTGTCTCCCAGGTGGCTTGTTGCAAACTTTAAATGATACTTATTATGGATCTCTTTGAGAAATGGCTTTCTTCTTGCCACTCTTCCATAAAGGCCAGATTTGTGCAGTGTACGACTGATTGTTGTCCTATGGACAGACTGTCCCACCTCAGCTGTAGAACTCTGCAGTTCATCCAGAGTGATCATGGGCCTCTTGGCTGCATCTCTGATCAGTCTTCTCCTTGTTTGAGATGAAAGTTTAGAGGGACGGCCGGGTCTTGGTAGATTTGCAGTGGTATGATACTCCTTCCATTTCAATATGATCGCTTGCACAGTTCTCCTTGGGATGTTTAATGTTTTGGAAATCATTTTGTATCCAAATCCGGCTTTAAACTTCTCAACAACAGTATCATGGACCTGCCTGTTGTGTTCCTTGGTCATCATGATGCTCTCTGTGCTTCAAACAGAACCCTCAGACTATCACAGAGCAGGTGCATTTATACGGAGACTTGATTACACACAGGTGGATTATATTTATCATCAGTGGTCATTTAGGACAACATTGGATTATTCAGAGATCCACAATGATTTTCTGGAGTAAGTCTGCTGCACTGAAAGTAAAGGGGCTGAATAATATTGCACGCCCCAATTATCCTCATAACCTCAAAAAAATTGTTAGTATGACGTTGTGCAATGATAGCGTACAACAAGTTTATTGAAGGAAAAAAAACAAATGAAAATGAAAATGCCTTGATAAGTTCCCCTACAGAGATAAAGCAGTGATTACTCTGATATTCAGTAGTTGCAGCTATATGTGATAAAAATATTATCTACTGATAAATACAGTTAATTACTCTTAATTAGGCGTTGGTGTAACCCTTCACAGAACGCTTTACACAATCATCACCAGTAAGAGCTGCGACGCTGCTTTGTCTCTTTCCGATAATACTTAGGTTGTATATTTTAAACATGTCTGCTTCCTGCTCCAGTTACTATGGGGATGAATATAACAGTGATGTTACCGGCTGGTTATAATTACAAAGATTCAGAAATCAGACAATACCGTAGAAGCTATGTATATCGTCTAGCGGCAGGTGCAGCTGCCAGCGTGCAGGGCACACTGACGCCGCTGTCATTATAGCAAGGGGTCCCAGCTGATCACAGTTATCAGTGAAGTAGAGGTGTTCACTTTAAATTCTAGGTCGCTTTCACAGGGTCTGGCCTTCATCACCCCAACTCCCCGACTTTATTGTTTCAAGGGGCTCTCCAGGGCTAAATATTTTGACTACAAATCCATAGGAAGGTTCATCCATATCAGATCGGTGGGGGTCCGATGCCCAGCTCACCTGTCTCAACTTCCATACAATCGCAAAATGTAAACAGAAATGTGAACCTGAGAACACCCCTGAGGTCGTTGCAAAGTGGGAGTGGGCTTATGTAAGGTGTTTCTTATTAAAAATGACGTGGCTAGTTACCAACACCAGGGCATCGGGAGGCGGTATTAACTGAAAAAAGAAATAACAATTATAGACGTGTGACCCCCATGTGGATGTGTAGAGGAGAAGACCGGGTTGTGGGTGCTGACAAGGCACTGGGTCCGGAACTGCTGGGGCCAGGCCTACTGTTGCAGGGGAGGAAGGAGATTGAGAATGGAGCAGACCTTTGACCTATGTAGAGGGGGCATGGTGAGCCAGGGAAGTATAAGAGGGTTTGCGCTTGAAAAGAGAGGGGCTTCCCGCCAGAGAAAGGAGTCGGTGAGGACGGGAGCTGGGCCGTGGGTAGAGATAGGCCACATGGCAGCGATTACGGTCAGGTGTGGCAAGGAGTCTCGGACCTCATCGGGCATGTGGAGGAACGTACGCCAAGTGGAGGATCGCAGTGTATTACTCTTTGCTGCGTTGCAGCATAACGGACTAGGAGCTCAGCGGGTCAGACTGGTAAATGCCTGCTGCCGCTAGAAGTGAGACCGACTTGTGAGGCGGGGAAGCCAGAAGAACTCAGCACCGGCCTCAGCCGGCAGCCAGCCATCCAACCCAGGAAGAGAGAAAGACATCTGAGTTACACTAAATGAAGCTGACATTTATATACTACCATCTTGAGTTACTTTTACATGACGAGGCTGTGCCGTGCCCAAAGGGAGCTGTAGGGTAGACGCGACCGCCGCCAGCTGGACCTGCTACACGTGACTGCCGGAGGCGGACCAGGTGAACACATACACAGTACCAAATCAGAAGACAAGAGCACAACAATAAATGGACCGGGTCAAAAGCAGGGGAACAGACAACAAAGCAGGCACAAGGCACAGGCACTCAGGGGTCAACTAACTCAGCGATGACAGAAGTATAACTGACAAGGAGTTGAGCCGGACAGCAGTTATATAAATCCCTCCCAGAGCCGATGAGAGGCTACAAGTATTAACCCATGGAGCACCGGCCCGCAGACTCCAAACAGACCATGACAGTACCCCCTCTCAATTGGGGGCCACCGGACCCCCAGGCTTCTCAGGAGGTCTGTCATGAAATGCCCGGACCAGACGGTCAGCATGTACTGAGTGGGCGGGAACCCATGACCGATCTTCTGGTCCATACCCATTCCAGCGAATCAGATACTTAAGGAGGGGCGTACCAGATGGGAGTCTACAATGTGTCCAACTTCATACTCCCTGTGACCCTCAACCAACACCGGGGGAGCAGCTGACCCCTCATCCACAGACCCCAAGAGTTTCAACAGCGATTTATGGAACACATTGGCAAGCTTCAGCGTGAGTAGGAGGCGCAACCTTTATGCTACTGGAATGACTCTTTCCACAATCTCATAAGGACCAATAAACTTTGGACCCAATTTAGCCGAGGGAACCTTGAGGTTGAAATTCCGTGTGGAAAGCCAAACTTTCTCCCCTACCCGAAGTGCATGACCCGAGACTCTCTTTTTGTCCGCCAAAAATTTATACCTCCCCTGAGCTTTGGAGATACTGCAACGGACTTCAACCCATAGTTCTTTCATATGCTGTACAGCCCCATCTGCCCTAGGACAACCAGAATCCAATCGGGAGATTTCCCCAAAATGTGGGCTAAATCCGTAGTTGAAATGGAAATGGAGACATACTCATGGACTGACTCACCCGATTGTTAAAGGCGAATTCAGCCAAGGGTAACGCATCACACCAGTCCTCCTGCCTAGCCAAGGAGAAACATCTAAAAATCTGTTCCAAGGACTGATTGGTGCGTTCGGTCTGCCCATTACTCTCGGAGTGGTACGCAGAGGAGAAAGACAAAGAAATACCCAATTTCTTACAGGGTACCCTCCAAAACTTAGCCACAAACTGCACACCTCTGTCAGACACCACATTTATGGGTACCCCATGCAAATGGACCACATGTAGTACAAACAATCTGGACAAGGTTTCCGACGAAGGCAGTGCAGCCAATGGTATAAAATGAGCCTGTTTTACTCCTGGACAGAGGGAGGTTGGTGATGAAGTCCATTGACAGGGGAGTCCATGGCCTATCAGGAACTGGCAAAGGCACCAGTTCCCAGGTCAGTCGGCCATGAGAGCCCTTGGAGCGCTACCACTAACCCAGGATGAAGAATGGAGGACGGTGGCTCGGGGGAAGATACAGGATCAAAACTTCGGGACAACGCATCCGCATTAACATTTTTGGAACCAGGACGAAACGTAACAGAAAACTGAAACCGAGAAAAAAAAAACGACCAGCAGGCATGTCTTGGAGTCAGTCTTTTAGCAGACTCGATGTATGCCAAATTCTTATGATCCGTAATCACAGTGATAGGATGAGCCGCCCCCTCCAAAAAATGCCTCCATTCTTCAAAAGCCAACTTAACCCCCAGAAGTTCTCTATTGCCCACGTCATAATTTCTCTCGGCTGAAGAGAACTTCGTGGAGAAGAAGGCACAGGGTTTGAGATTGGTCAAAGTGGCAGGTCCCTGGGACAACACTGCCCCCACTCCCACCTCAGAGGCGTCCACCCCCACAATGAATGGTTTGGGCGGATCCAGCTGTACCAGAATCGGAGCAGACAAAAAACATTTTTCCAACTTCAAAAAGTCCTCCTTGGCAGCCACAGACCAATTTTTTACATCTGCACCCTTGCGTGTAAGATCCGTAAGTGGCTTAACTACCTGTGAAAACCCTTTAATAAACTTATGATAATAATTGGCGAACTCCAAGAAGCGCTGGAGTCCCTTGAGATCTCGGGGTTGGACCCAGTTGGCAATAGCCTGTACCTTCTTGCAGTCCATGTGAAACCCTTCACAAGACACAATCAGGCCCAGGTAAGACAGCTCCTGTACAAAAAACGAACAACTCCAATTTAGCGAACAACTGATTTTCCCTGAGTCTTTGGCGAGCCGTTCGCACGTGCTGTAATTGAGTGTGACTGTCAGGGGAATACACCAAAATGTCCTAATAGACAACTACAAAGCGGCCTATAAGGTCAGCGAACATTACATTAATAAAGTTCTGGAATATGGCAGGAGCATTTGTAAGACCAAACGGCATAACCAGATTTTCAGAGTCCCTCCGATGTGAGGAACGCAGTTTTCCACTCATCCCCCTCCCGACCCTTATCAATTTATAAGCACCCCGCAGATCAAGTTTGGAAAACCACTTGGCCCCGACAACTGGTTACACAAATTAGGAATAAGGGGAACAGGGTACGTGTTCCTTACAGTTATCTTGTTGAGTTCCCCACAGTCAAGGAAGGGCCGTAAACCGCCATCTTTTTTCTTTACAAAAAAAGAACCCAGCCGCCACGGGAGAGACTGAAGGATGTATATGCCCTTTTTCGGAGACTTTCCACAATATACTCCTTCATGGCCAAACGTTCAGGGCCGCACAAGTTAAACAGACGGACTTTAGGCAACTTAGCCCCAGTAATTAACTCAATAGCACAATCAAAGGGTCTATGTGGCGGTAAGACCTCAGCCTCGCTTTCGGAGAACACATCTTCAAAGTCCTTCAGGTTCTCCGGAATACTCTCCAGACCGACAGACGACCCAGATACAGATTTAACGGGTTCAGACAAAAAAGTCGATTTGCAACAAAGATCGACACAGTTAGGGTCCCATTGAACAATCTTCCCCGCCTCCCAATTGATAACTGGATTGTGGCGTTGCAACCAGGGCATTCTCAGCACAAAACCAGCAGGTAGATTGTCCAGAACAAAGCAACTTATTTTTTCCACATGACCTGAGCCCACCTTAAGCGAAAAGATCTCTGTCACATAGAGAATCCCTTCTTTGGTGAGGGTGAAGAGTCAATAGCCACCACTTTAATAAGAGTCTTAAGCCTAACTGTTCCTATCTTGAATTGTGATATTAACTGAGAGTTGACCAGGCTGATGGATGACCCGCAGTCCACAAAAGCTGTAGAGAAAGAAGGACAGCCGTCCACCAACAGTTCCACTTGCAGCAACACTTTAGAAAATCAGGAAAAATGTACCTGAGGGTCTGGGTAGTCTCCTCAACAACTACCCAGACCTAGTCATTTCCCCCTGACTTGGTTGATGAGGGACAAGAGGGACAGTCCTTCCAATGTCCAGACTCCCCACAATAAAAGCACAACTGCTTCTCTCAATGGCGTCTCCTCTCATTTTCCTTGAGGGCGAGAGTGCCAACCTCCATGGCTTCAGCAGCGGGAATACCTTCAGTTGCACTGGGGAACAACAGTGTTTCCAGTTGCATCACCCCTCTTGCCCGCAGTCTACGGTCTATATACGGACAGCCTGCGTCATGGCATTCTCCAGAGAATCGGGTGGGGGTGAAGTGCCAAGGCCTCTTTCAGACGCTTGGACAGGCGTCTACGGAACAAACCCTGGAGGGCAGCATCATTCCATGAAACCTCCGCGGTCCAGCGTCTAAACTCAGTGAAAAACTACTCGACTGAGTGCTTCCCCTGACACACACTCATTACCATATCCCCAGCCAAACGCACACGGTCAAGTTCATCGTAGATATGCCCAAGGGCCTCAAAAACGCATCCACTGACATTCTCTCGGGGGCCATAGAGGGTAGAGAGAATGCCCAAGCCTGCGGGGCCTCCTTAACAGAGAAATAATGACCCCCACCCTCTGAGATTCATCCCCAGAGGAGTGAGGTCTTAAGAAAAAGAAAAGTTTGCAACCTTCCTTAAAAACCTTAAATTTCTCTTTATCTCCAGAAAAATTGTCTGGCAATTTTACCAGAGGCTCAGGAGACACTAAAGCGACATCCAGGGCAACTGCCCCCTGGAGGGAAGAACCCCCTGCACCATATCAGCCACTTGCTGCTGAGACTGGGCAAGAGTTTGCTGCTCCAAATTAAGCTTTTGAAGAATCTGAGTCAGGTGCTTTACCTGCTCAGAGAGGTTGCACATGGGATCCATAGTACCCCCAAACGCTGAAGGAAGGGGGAGGGAGGAAAAATAGTAACGGTCAGTTATAATGTCAGGACCCCATGACTGATACACCGGTCAGCGCACAGGTTCTGATTCAGGTCGGACACGACGAAGCTGCGCCAAGCCCGGAGGGAGCTGTAGGGTAGACGCGACCGCTGGCTGGGACCTCCTGGAAGGCAAGGTGGTTAGGGGCACTGTTGAGAGCTAAACAGGAGGAAAGTCAAAGTCAGGCCTAGAGTCAAAACCGTGCGGGCAAACAAAGTACAAGGGGTGTAGACAGGAGATTAGTCAGGGACGTAGCTGAAGTCGGAAACCAGGCAAACACATACACAGTGCCAAATCAGAAGACAAGAGCACAACGGTAAACGAACCGGGTCAAAAGCAGGGGAACAGACAACAAAGCAGGCACAAGGCACAGGCACTCAGGGGTCAACTAACTCAGTCGAGGACAGAAGTTTAACTGTCAATGAGTTGAGCCAGACAGCAGTCATATAAAGCCCTCCCAGAGCCAAGGAGAGGCTCCAAGTATTAACCCCTCGAGCACCGGCCGGCAGACTCCAAACATACCATGACAAGAATTACATTTGGGAAGATCGATCTTGTGTAAGCCTAGATGGGTCTACCAGGGTTTTCTCCTCTATTATCTTGATTGTATCAAGCCATCAGGTTGCTGGTTTTCTTCTTCGCCCTGTTCCTTCTATTCTTCGGTCCATGATGTCCTTCTCCAGTGATTGCTCTCTTTGTATGAGCAGAGGCGCACCTATCATGAGGCAACTTGAGTCGGTGGCCTCAGGCGGCGCCACCTGCTGATAAAAAGGAAGCGGCATCTGCGGGGGCCATTGAGATGCTGGCTTGTGCCTGCATTTGGCCGCTCTTCTCTCCCTGAGTCCTGCTATCTCCTGCTGTGCCACTGGACCTTCATACTGGGGGAATATGCACATAATACAGGTGTGCGGCAGCTTTCACCCTGGGTGTTCAGCAACTCAGAGAGGGGAGGTGTCCTGCAGGAGAAGAACACTGGCCAATGAATGCTCTCATATCACTGACAGAAGAGCTGATTGGCCAGTGCTCCTGTACTCCTGCATGGCGCGTCTTTTAAGGGAAGAAGTAAAGCCCCCATCACACTAAGCGAGATCGTTAGCGAGATCGCTGAAGCGTCACCGATTTTGTGACGCAACAGCGACCTAGCCAGCGATCTCGCTTAGTGTGACACACAGCGACGACCAGCCCCCCTGCTGGGTATCGCTGATCGTCGTTGAATGTCCTCGACCATTTTTTCATCGTTGGTCTCCCGCTGGCCAGCGCGCATCGCTGCGTGTGACAGCGGGAGACCAACGATCAGCGAGCTCCCAGCGCTGTACACCAGAAGCTGGGAGCTGGTCTCCAATGTACATATCGGGTAACTAAGCACCGCGCGGCACCTAGTTACCCGATATGTACCCTAGATACCGGCTCTCTGCTTCTGCTGTAGAGACCTGGGAGCCGGTATCTAGGGTACATACCGGGAAACTAGGTGCCGCGTGGTGCTTAGTTACCCGATGTGTACATTGGATACCAGCGTGCTCGCTGGTCCTGATCGTTGGTGAGTCTGCCCATGTGACAGCTCACCAGCGATCAGCTAACGATGTCCCAGCGATCCCATCCACGTCGTCGTATCGTTGGTGGGATCGCTCGGACATTGAAGAGTGTGACGGGACCCTAAGAGCCAGGAAGTAAGATCAGAGGAGCCTCCTGTGCTGGAAGAGGAGAAGCAGCATCAAACCACAAGGCGACAGATCTGCTGGGCAGTCACAGCAGAGAGAGTGGGTGTGGGGCTCAGCAGCTGTGAACAGGGGAAGCTGCATATGTACACCAGCCCCCACCCTGGAGCACAGAAGAGTGTGTGTCTCCATGTGTCTGTGTGTGTGGGGGGGTTGTGTGTCTGTTTCTGGGTTGTGTCTGTGTGTGTGGATTGTGTATCTGTGTGTGTGTGTGGATTGTGTCTCTATGTTGTGTGGTTTGTGGGTTGTTTGCTGTGTGTCGGTGTGGGTTGTGTGTGTGGGTTGTGTCTCTGTTGTCTGCGTATGAGTGGGTTGTGTCTGCGTGTGGGTTGCCTCTGTGTGTGTGTGTGTGTGTTGTGTCTGTGTGTGGGGGGGTTGTGTCTATTTGTGTGCTGCATGCATGTTCTGTGGAAAAACAAAAACAACCGAAGAAACATGAACAGCCAAGGAAAACCAAGCAAGGAATAATTAATAATGTGCCTTTATTAAATAATAGTTGGCAAAACATATATAGCCATAGTTAAAAACAATGTGCGCGTATCGGGATGCAAATATACAGGTCAACCAGCAGACCCAATTATATACAGGTATCACACATATTCCTCAAGTGAAAAAAAAGGAAAAAGCAATCTGTGCATAAAGGATAATGATCAAACCAATTTTAAAATATGCCTGTGCCATACAAATTATTGTGCTCATAATAAGGTGCATCAAGGAATAAAAAGTAAGGATACAAATAATAGCAAGGATTGCAATGCCTAAAATTAAAGTGCTGACTCTGAGTGCAAAAAAGAGGAATAGAATAAGGGAGTAATATACCTTTAAGGGTCGCCACGTCCCTTTGCCGCACACCCGACTCGTGTTTTGGAAAGACTTCCTTTGTCAGGAAAGACTTCCCCCTATATATGTTTTACCACCTATTAGTTAATAAAGGCACATTATCAATTATTCCATTATTCCTTGCTTGGTTTTCCTTGGCTGTTCATGTTTCTTCGGTTGTTTTGGTTTGTCCTCTTATCCTCAGTGGTCTCACTGCTTTCACAGTGGTATAATATAATACTGATGCACATGTGTGTGTGTAGATAGATAGATAGATAGATAGATAGAATAGATAGATAGATAGTTTAAGATAGATAGATAGATAGAGATAGATGTATAAAAAATATTTTTTTTTCTATATAAGCGTTCTATCTGGTGCTCCTAAATTAATTTTATGCATGTTCTGTGTATATGATGTGTACCTGCTGTGCATCTGTTATATAGCATGTGTGTACTAAGGACATGTATGAAGTGTGTGTCTGTGTGACTGTATGATGTATGTAAAGAGTATGTGTTGTCCAGTATATGTGTGCTGTATACAAGTATATAATGTAATTTAACCCCTTCACCACCTTTGACGTTCATATACGTTAAAGGTTGTACACTTGCCTTTGATACAATCTCACACGCTTGGCAATATACTATATGGAGGACTCTGGGGAATGGATTATAGTATATGGAGGACTATGGTGATGCATTATACTATGGGGTACATTATGTTATATATATGGAAGACTATGGGGGTGCATAATAATATATGGAGGACTATATGAAGCCAATTATACTATATGGAAGTAATTATAATATTTCGAGGGCTCTGTAGGGGGCATGATAATACTTGAAGGGCTATGAGGAAGCCTTTATACTTTATGGAGGGCTGTGTTGGGGGCCATTATACTGTATGTAGGTCCTTTATACATAATGGAGGGCTATGGGGGCTCACAGTTGGGGATCATACTGTCGCGGGATAGTTGAGGGGGTACAGTTAAGTCATCATACTGTGCGTGTAGATGAATCATTGTGGGTGGTCATAGTGTTTGTGGGGCACCTTTCTTGGCATCATACTTTATGGGGGCAATGAAAGAGGAATCTGGGGGCTTCAGTAGGAGGAAAATTACTTTGTAACGGCAGCAAAGTTGTGAGGTGTGTACGTATGTGACCCAATTTTTTTTTTTTGGTGGGGGAGGAGCAATAAGAACTCTGCTTTGGGGCCCCATGATGTCTTTGTACACCCTGGTGCAGGATGCATTGTCCCTTTCACATACGTCTCTGCTGCAGGACTGATTGCCCATAACTTACACACCATGTCCAGTGCTGCCCCTCGGTACATACAGGCATTCGACCATGTTTCTCCTGAGCATCGGTTGGTTGGTTGCGCTCGTCCCCCTTCCTGCTCCCATATCCCTTATTCAACCCAATAGGGAGGCCCCTGTTATTAGCTCCGGACAGCCCGTGTGCGGCGCTTGTGATTGGCTAAGCAATTTGGGAGAAGGAGGCGTGGTTTGTTGGGGAAGACGCGCTATTTTACCTGCTTAGTGCAGTGGCTGATTGTTGATGTTCAGACTGTAGGTCGTTGCATGTGGTGTGTGGACGGCGCTGCATGGTGGACATGTCTGACTAATTAGTGCCAGGCTGGAGCCACATTGGAGCTGCCCAGAGTTTTTTAGGCATGTGCCAGAGATAGGTTGGCAATCAGTGCTGCCTCCTGTGCTATAAGGATGTAGGACTCTGTCTGCCTACAGGACCACAGCTCTGCCAACCATCATTGTGTGTCTGTGTGCTTGTTCCAGGCCTGCCATTGCCATTAATGACTCTTGTTCTGGATTCTTCTGTGTGGTTCTTGTATGTGTGGTGATGGCGCTGACATCCTTGTATTTGGGCATCTTTTTTTTTCTATTTCACTAAATTAAAATGTCCACTATTGTCCTCATTTTTACAGGATCGATATAAATCTGTATGAACCAGATTTATTCCTACCGATTCTAAAAAAATTACTATGGGGGGTCGCCATTCTGCACTTCGCCTCAGGCAGCACAGAGGCTAGGTTCACCCCTGCGTATGAGGTGTCCAAAGTAGGCAAGTCATAGCTTGGTGATCCTTGCTTCGAGTGACATTTCAGGCTTGATTTGTTCCAATTGATTTGTTTGTTCTTTTTGCCATCCATCGTATTGAAAACATCCTTCTCCGGCACCAGATTTCGAAGGTGTCGATTCTTCTTTGGTCTTGTTTCTTTATCATCCAGGTTTCACATCCGTATGTTACCATAGAAAAGACCAAACTATGTACGAGCCGTGTGTTCATTGCCAATGAAATGCTCCTCGATTATTGAAGACCTTGTCCAGTGACTTCATTGTTGATTTTCCATAGCTATTCTCCTATTGACTTCCGGTGTCGTTGCTGCATCTTGAGGACTTAGAGGTTGAAGTGCTTTTAAACTTCCAGTTCATCATCATCCATCTCAAATGTGTCCCAATCACACCTGGCAGTATTCAATATCTTTGTCTTCTTTGTATTGAGTAGCAGTCCCATGTTCGAGCTTTCCATCTCAATATCCCAGTCTAAACAGAAGTTCACAGGATAAACGCTAAACTGGTAAAATAGAACTCTGGAGTATTTTTATAGAAGAAGCGTTAAGTATACAATTCCTATTTACAAAAAATCTTGTATTCTATCCCCTACAGCAGGACAAGTTTTATAGTCAAGTATCTGTTTTTATAGTCTAGTATCTGGTTTTAATCTGGGATAATCCAAAAATTCAGACTGTTGCAAGAGTGTAGTTAGATATCCAAGCAGCTGAAATGGAAGAAGTTGGGTTATAAAAATAACTAAGGAGTGGAAAAGAAGAAATCAATATCTACTGGTAATGCAGAAAACCCCAGATTACACCTGTCTGGTCATATAGATTCTGGTTTACCAGAATTTATTTAAGTTTGTATTGAGGTTGAAATTCTCATTATTATGAGTGTAGTATGCACTTATGTTTTGCCTGCTTTCATCTACTCATCTCCCCATAGGTTAAGAAGGATGACAAGGGTGACGTATGAGTTTAATATGTCACATCCTTGGAAAAAAAGGAGCCAAGCAAGCGCTTGTTTGGGGCAGAAAAGAGTAAAAGAAATTTTATTTCTGTTGGATTCATATGGAATCCATATTATGGACAACGGGGGTGTAGGGATTTTGTCGTTAGTAGGTGGTAGCATTCAAACAGAAATGACTAGTCCCGACCATCTCATCTAACCATTCCTAACAAACCTGGACCTGTATATTGGTACTATTAACCCTTTCAGAACCTCCTATCCAGGATTATGCTTTCCTACAGCGACCAATGGTGCAGCCTGTGCAGCCACACAGGGGACCAAGAAGTAAGGGGGTCAGTATCGACCTCCAAAGAAGTGAAATTGTACATTATAATGTGCTGCAAATGGGCCATCTTCAGTCTGTGTCTGCTGCTGATTATTGAGGTATTCTCCCATAGCATTGATACTTGGGCAGAATATAGCACAAACATTGGCCTTAGTGTTGAGTGAATTGATTCTAAGCAAATTGAAATTTTCAACAATTTGAGATTCAAGATTCCCCAAAAAATGCCTTGGCGCTTTTTTACACATTGTAGAAGATTGCATCCCCCAGATAAGATTTACATGACCTCAGGCAAGGCCGCTTGGGCTTCCCCATAATGCCTTCCAGTTATCTTATTACATTGTATAATTTAGCCAAGCTAGGTGGGGCTATCATAGCCTCTATAAAAGCTGAAAAAGGGAATGCAGCAGCCAATTTCTGGTGAATATGGTTAGTGAGAGAGCATCAGAGTTCACAGCTCAGCAATAGAGATAGGGAAAGCAAGCTCTGGGCAGGACAGGTAGCACCTTAGTTATATAGCACTATCATATTACAGTCAGTATCATGATAGTATAAATACACCGATGCTGGTCTGACGAGGAGGGATGATTCCGGATGATGTGAATTCTGCTCTTAAGATCACTAATGCATTAAAGCTGAATTATAGCTATTTCCAAAATTATGTTTCCTTAGATTCCCTATGTCTCATTTTACAAAATGTTTATAGCTCTGAAACCAGTCCAGGTGGCATATATGCAGTAACAGGTAACATAAAGGGTGTTAATACTTTTGCAAAATTGGAAATAGAAATGGTGATCCTCATTGGGAACTTGGACTGATGTGAGTCCATTATTCTTTGTATAAGGCCGGCGTCACACTCACCGTAGAAAAATACGGACCGTATTGTACGAGCGTAATAGCCAAAATGTTGCCGGCACAACAATCCGTATTTCATCCGTTGTCAGGGTGCGGCTGCGTATTTTGTGCATGTAAGCATCCGTATGCAATCCGTATGGATCCGTACAGCGTATTTTTCTCGCCGCCTTGCAAAATGGACATTTAACGGTTTTTAGGCCTGAAACTCATTCAAATCAGGTTGCAACCCCCAATCTTGCCATTTTTGTGGTGTGCTTGTGTTGGAGTACTGCTGCTTGCTTGCCAACATGTCTGACAGTCTTCAGTTCACCCCAACTGATCGAGTGTTGTACAACTGGGATTTGCCCGCCGCTTTGGGAAGCCTTACCCAGTGATCGTTGATCCGCGGAGGAGGAGGCGAATGTGGATGCATCCGCATTTGAGGCAACGCTTCAATAAAGGCCATTTTCACCGGCTGTATGCATCTCTTGCGACTCATCCAGACAAGTTTTTTCTGTTTTGTCGGATGACCATTCACACATTTGATGTTTTGTTGGTGATTGTGCGCCCTGGGATCACCTACTATGATACCAAGATGCACAAAGCTATCTCTGCAGAGGAGCAGCTTCTCCTTACGCTACGGTATGTATTCCTCACCTACATACTGTTTGTTGATGATGTGTTTTCCCAGTAGTTTCCCTTTACTCTTATGGCTGTAGCAGAAATATTCTCATAATATAGGCCATATATCACCTTCAAGTACCTGAACAATGATGTGTATGTTAAAATTAGTGAAAATGTTTACTTGGGGTAAATGGAACTTGTGATTGTTGGGACATTAAATCATGTAAGGGTTATGTATAGTGCGTTTGTTAAACCTTTGTGCATGTGTAATGATTGGTCTCTCTACTTTTGGTTACTTGTAGGTTCCTGACTACTGGCATATCCTATGCCGCACTCCATCTGGAGTTTTTGATTGGGAGGTCCACCATCTCTGGCATTGTGCATGATACCTGCTCACAACTCTGGGACAGACTGCATCAACTGGTCATGCCTGAGCCAAAGATGGAAGACTGGAAGAGGATTGCCAGGGGATTTGAGGAGCAATGCCACTTCCTAAACTGTATAGGAGCCCTTGATGGGAAGCACATCCGTGTGCGTAAGCCGCCAAACTCAGGGTCCCAATTCTATAATTATAAACAATATTTTTCAGTGGTGCTGTTGGCTCTGGTTGACAGTAACTACAGGTTTATAATTGTAGACATTGGGGCCTATGGAAGAACTGGAGACTCTAAAGTCTTCAATTCTTCCATTATGGGTCGGCGGCTGCGCACTAACGAGTTGAACCTACCACCAGCACGGCAACTTCCAGGCTCCAATCTAGAAGCTGTCCTATTTGTTGTAGTTGGGGATGAGGCCTTCCAGCTATCAAGGAATGTGATGAGGCCATATCCACGACGACATCTTGACTACCGTAGTCAGATCTTCAACTTGCGCCTATCACGGGCCAGTGTACCTTTGGCATTTTGTGTGCAAAATGGCGGGTCCTCCAGTCTGCTATTCAGCTGTGTGAAGCCAACATCAATGAGGTCATCAAAGCCTGTGTTGTTCTGCATAATTTCACCAGAATGCATGATTGTGGCCCATCAGATGTTTGGTGAAAGTGTGGTGACCAATGGGGATATGCCTACGCCCCATGTCATCCCTTTACGTCGCCCACTCTCAGGGCTGAAAACCCGTGATATCTTTACCCAATATTTTGTGTCACTTGAAGGTACTACAACATGGCAAGATGATGCATTATCTATGCTGTAATGTTTTTGTGTGTGTATCTAAAAAAAGTATTTTTTGTAGATATAGTCTCTGTCTGGTGTTAATGGTCATAACAGATGTGTTGGTGGTTGAGTACAAACAACTTATGAAAAAAGACTCCAAATTTTTTATAAAAATAGATATTTATATGTGCAAACTGCCACTTGAGGTAGTGACTACCATATTTGCTTCATATGGTATATGTATTTACATCACAATAGTGTAAGTGTGCATTCTTACACAAGTACCAAAATAAGGCATGAAAAAATTACAAATGTTTCTATACATAATAGTATGTAAACACAAAAAACAATAGTCAATATGGGTAGTGCTGATCATATGTGACCCATATGTCAGATTGGTCACATTAGACAAGTGCAAAGATGAATTTGACAACTGTGAGTGAAATGAAATATAAAAAAATAACAAACATTGCAGTAAATAATAGTATGTAAAGAAAATAACAAACGTTCGCTATGCATAGTGAAGACCATATGTTACCCATATGTTTGGTTCACTAGATTATACTACTGCAAATATGCAATAGACAACATGGAGTAAAATAAAATCTAAAAAAATAAACGTTTCCATAAATAATAAGAAATAAGCAAAATAACAAACTTTCACTATCACTAGTGAGCACCATATCTGCCCCATTTGGTTGGGTTCTAAGACTAGACTAATGCAATGATGCATTAGCCAACAATGTTTAAAATGGTTGTGAAAAAGATAACAAAATTGATATAAATTATAAGATATAAATCACCAAATAATTTTCACCTAGCCCATATCCCACCAGCTAAGTACCATATGCTCTTTGTAGGCATTCAAATGAGTGCAAATATGCTTTACACAACATGGTGTAAAAATAAATATAAAAAAATATCAAACTTTGTTTAAATCATAAGAGATAATGAAAATAACAAAGGTTGAGTATGCCTACTCAAGAGCATATTGTTACCATACAGGTCCTTCTCAAAAAATTAGCATATAGTGCTAAATTTCATTATTTTCCATAATGTAATGATTACAATTAAACTTTCATATATTTTAGATTCATTACACACCAACTGAAATTTGTCAGGTCTTTTATTGTTTTAATACTGATGATTTTGGCATACAACTCCTGATAACCCAAAAAACCTGTCTCAAAAAATTAACATATTTCAACCATCCAATAAAATAAAAGTGTTTTTTAAAAACAAACAAAAAAAACATCAAATAATAAAGTTCAGTTATGCACTCAATACTTGGTCGGGAATCCTTTTGCAGAAATGACTGCTTCAATGCGGCGTGGCATGGAGGCAATCAGCCTGTGACACTGCTGAGGTGTTATGGAGGCCCAGGATGCTTCGATAGCGGCCTTAAGCTCATCCAGAGTGTTGGGTCTTGCGTCTCTCAACTTTCTCTTCACAATATCCCATAGATTCTCTATGGGGTTCAGGTCAGGAGAGTTGGCAGGCCAATTGAGCACAGTAATACCATGGTCAGTAAACCATTTACCAGTGGTTTTGGCACTGTGAGCAGGTGCCAGGTCGTGCTGAAAAATGAAATCTTCATCTCCATAAAGCATTTCAGCCGATGGAAGCATGAAGTGCTCCAAAATCTCCTGATAGCTAGCTGCATTGACCCTGCCCTTGATGAAACACAGTGGACCAACACCAGCAGCTGACATGGCACCCCACACCATCACTGACTGTGGGTACTTGACACTGGACTTCAGGCATTTTGGCATTTCCTTCTCCCCAGTCTTCCTCCAGACTCTGGCACCTTGATTTCCGAATGACATGCAAAATTTGCTTTCATCAGAAAAAAGTACTTGGGACCACTTAGCAACAGTCCAGTGCTGCTTCTCTGTAGCCCAGGTCAGGCGCTTCTGCCGTTGTTTATGGTTCAAAAGTGGCTTTACCTGGGGAATGCGGCACCTGTAGCCCATTTCCTGCACACGCCTGTGCACGGTGGCTCTGGATGTTTCTACACCAGACTCAGTCCACTGCTTCCTCAGGTCCCCCAAGGTCTGGAATCGGTCCTTCTCCACAATCTTCCTCAGGGTCCGGTCACCTCTTCTCGTTGTACAGCGTTTTCTGCCACATTGTTTCCTTCCAACAGACTTCCCATTGAGGTGCCTTGATACAGCATTCTGGGAACAGCCTATTTATTGAGAAATTTCTTTCTGGGTCTTACCCTCTTGCTTGAGGGTGTCAATGATGGCCTTCTTGACATCAGTCAGGTCGCTAGTCTTACCCATGATGGGGGTTTTGAGTAATGAACCAGGCAGGGAGTTTTTAAAAGCCTCAGGAATCTTTTGCATGTGTTTAGAATTAATTAGTTGATTCAGAAGATTAGGGTAATAGGTCGTTTAGAGAACCTTTTCTTGATATGCTAATTTTTGAGACAGGTTTTTTGGGTTATCAGGAGTTGTATGCCAAAATCATCAGTATTAAAACAATAAAAGACCTGACAAATTTCAGTTGGTGTGTAATGAATCTAAAATATATGAAAGTTTAATTGTAATCATTACATTATAGAAAATAATGAAATTTAGCACTATATGCAAATTTTTTGAGAAGGACCTGTATGTTTCTTACAGGCATCTAGATTAGTGCACATTTCTTTTGCACAACATGAGTGTAAAGTAAATATAAAAAAAAATAACAAACTACTTTTTAAATAATAAAATATAAGTAAAATAAAAAATCACAGCTGGTGGTATGTGAGTGGTGGGGTTGGCGGGTTCCCAGCATCTCTGTGTGGTTGACTTGGATGACCACCTTGACCATCACACTGTTGGGGTGGATTTTCTGGGCCCTGAGCTAACATCTGCCCACGGTCAGGTTGGTGTGTGGGCATATTGCCATACAGATAAGGGAGATTATATTCCTGTGTAAGATGATACCCACGAGAATCATACCCCCCAATATGACCATGCTGAGCACATCCAGGTTGGGACCAGCCTCCAACAATGGATCTGTACAAGTGGCCATATTGGGAAGTCGGATTATAACCAGCCATTTGACCCTGTTGTTGCCAAGGTTGGTTCGGTGGGGGAATGGGTTGAGGTGTAGGCGCCCGTGCAGGAGGATCATCAGATCCTAATTGAGCATGCACATTTTGGTGGGGGGCAAGGCGCAGAAGGTTACGGGGTGAGAGCTGCCACCTCAAGGAATTCAAACACCTCATATGGTGTATTGGGGTGTGTGCATGCATCAATTAGTATGTGCATTGATCCTCGCACACGGAGCCTGAGCTCACGGGGTAGGGGACGAAGGTAGCGGGCAAGGCTACGGGCATAGGCCTCCTCACCCTCATTCACAGCTGCCCTTGAAAGGTAATTGAGTACCCCAGTGTCCACATGCCTACGTGTGTCTGTCCCAGTGATGTCTCGCCATCTTCTCCCACGGCGGGATATTGCAGCAGGCTGGGTGGAGCCCCCCAGAGGTACAGTGGGGCTGCTGCTGTTTCCTGCTTCATCCCCAATGGCGGATTCTGCTGCAGCTGGTGCCTCTGGTACAGGTAGAGGATGAGGGGGTTGATGTGGTCCTTGTGATTGTGAACCTTGGTGGATGCTGATGGGAGGTTGAGACGATGGGCCAGCCACCTCTTCACCTCCCCCAACAGGGTCAATAATGGCCTCTGAGTCGGAGCCTGTCTCCCTCTCAGTGAGGTTGGATTGAGTTCTGTTGGGAAATGAAAGGGGATTAGAACATGTAGGAGGGGTGAGCCTAAACTGCATATGTGTTATGTGGTGTGATGTATGTACTTACGGTCTGAGATCCAGAATAGGTGCAAGAAAACCCAGCCTGTCAAAGAAAACGTATTTTCTTTTTGTGGGTGCTGATGACCCGCTCTTGGATCTCTGCTGCTATTCCCGCCGGTATTGGTCGCGGATGCTTCTCCATCTTCTCATAACATCATCCACTGCAATGACACATATAATGTAATCAATTAGCTAGCTGCACAAAGCCAAATTCTTCTACATACACGTAATATAGTCATGGGGGCCTAGTAGTAGTATGTGACTATACTAACATTTTAGCGCCACAAAACAAAAAATTTTGGCCCAAATTCTGCGCTACAAATACGCTCTGACCATTAAGAAGTTTGGAAAAAAATCAAGTAATTTACTGATTCGCTGCTGCTCCTCGCGTGGGCTGTCGCCAAAGTGGGGAAACATCTGCCCACAGATGCGCCTCCTTGCCGCCTCTTTCCTTGCGCCGTCTGCATAATGTGCATCTCTTTGGTCCCAAATTTCGGGCCTCTCCTGCACCAACACAGTGAGCATCTCCACTTGATGAGCGTAGGCATCATGGCCGACTCCGTGGAGGGTTCTTCCGGGATGTCTGGCTCTTTTTGAGCTAATTTGCATGTGTCAGCTTCCTCCTGCATGTGTTGCACCATTTCCTGTGAACTGCAGAAGTCTCGCGTATTTCTCGTAATGTCACACGTCTGGTCCCTGTGTAATCCGTTGTTTTCTCGCACCCATAGACTTTCATTGGCGTACAACGGGCGTAATACGCGTACAATCGCAGCATGCTGCGGGTGTCTCGCACTGTAAGATACGGCCGAGAAAAATACGCATGATCAGAGCTGCCCCATAGAGAAATTTTGGTCCGTGTGTAATGCGTGGTTTTCACGCCTCTCACTCGTCCGTATTCCTCCTTAGTGTGACGCCCGCCTAATACTGCAAATATGTCACTAAAACGAAAAGTAATTTTTCTTATAATCAGATGATTGTTAAATCTGATTCTGATTCCCAAATGGCTGACATTGCAAAGTCTTTGTAAAAACAAGCAGCTTTGCGCTGTCAACCATTTGGGAATCAGAATCAGATTTAGCAATCATCAGAGAATGGAGTGAATGAGTGAAATATGCGCTGCCAGTAAAAGATGATGGACAAGGAAAAGGGAAATCTAGAAATGTGGTTTATTTATCTAAACGTTTCGAAGTGGTTTGTCCTGATGAAGACATGTGGAACTGCGAAACGCGTAGACAAATAAACTGGATTCCTGGATTTCCCTTTTCTTTGTTCATCATCTTTTACCGGCAGTGCAGATTGGACACATTCACTCCATTCTCTGATGTTTTCCGCTATAGCAGAGACAAAGCATTGGAAAGCACATAGTTTGGGCCATCGGTGCCACCATGTTGCTGGTCCATACTGTTATCTATTTAGGTGCACCCTGCCCTTGGCAAGAAGGTGCTCTGGAGGCAGGAGAATGGTGCACTCCTGAAGTTCAATCATGGGAATAAACTTTAAGTGGCAGGCAATAATTGATATTCCATCAACTGGGTTTTTATTGACTGTACACATTGTATTCTCTGAACTACATACTGGAATTGTGTCTTTAATGGCCCTTCTTTAATCCATACTTTGCATGATGTGACATTTTAAAGCTCGCCGTTTCAACATACCATACATACTGCGGGAGCCAGGACTAAAAGTGTTTAGCAGAGTTTTTCCTGATCAGCTACATAAAGATAACAGACAGTTCTAGAGTAGAGTTACAATGTTTCATGTAGTGTTTGACAAGCAGAAGGGCCTGTCCTTATACAAATATCTATCACATTGATGGATTGTGTGCAGCTTTGCGGTGCCTCGGTGCTGGGGACTCCTGTCGTTTAACACATCACAGTCAGGTCACCACTTGACAGAAGCACTTGCTGATAACTCATCATCTGGCTTACCCCCGGGGGAATTGCTTTTTTCATAACAGGTATAAGTAAATAGGCGCTGGTGTTTATGCACACTGCGGAGGAGGGAGGTATCTGGGAGATATTCAAAGTCATAAATTACTTTGGTTATGCTCCAGATTTTTTTTATTGAAAGACGCATTTAATTCTGTCTGCAGCTTCCATCTGTCTTTTTCCTTCAGCGCAATTATTTCTGTATCAAACTGGAAAGGCTTTATACATATTCAACATGAGTTTGAAGGCAACCAAGAGAGGACGTGGTAGGATTCATCCAGCACAACTATTCATTTTTTGCCAAATTAATTAAGATATACGTCTACTGCCGCTAATAACAGAGAGAGCAGGAGCGGCTGATGGGCACAAAGCAGAAGTCTGTGACCGCTTGCTGCCAGCGGCGATTTTTTTAAAGTTCCAGATATCTCCCTTATTAGACACCCTCCTTTTGATGTGGGCTCTGGCGATGAGCCCACATCTTTTCCAGCACATGTCAGCTGTTTTGAACAGCTGACATGTGCCGCTAACAGCCACATGTGGTATCGCGATCCATCCGCGGCTGTTAACCTGTTAAGTGCCACTTTCAAACTCTGACAGCAACATTTAACCCACGCTTCCGGCAAGTGCGCTGTGAAATCCCGCCCATCGGCGCCTGTGTCACATGACCGCGGGTTGCCAATGGGTTGACATGACAACCAGAGGTTTCCTGAAGACCTCTATGTTTGTCACTGCCGGATTGCTATGAGAGCCACCTGTTGGCCGGCGCTCATAGCAAGTCAGCAATTCTGCTACATACAGGCGATCTGATCATCGCTAACTGGTGTAGCAATAAAAAAGTCAAAACGCCAGAATTATGTTTTTTTTATATAAGCAACATTACATTAACATGCAATAATAGGCGATCAAAAGATCGTATATGCACCAAAATGGTATCATTAAAAACGTCAGCTCGGCGCGCAAAATAAGGCCTCACCCACATGAAAAATAAAGACGCTACAGGTCTCGGAAAATGGCGCAATTTTTTTTCAACAAACTTTGGAATTATTTTTCACCACTTAAATAAAACCTAGACATATTTGGTGTCTATGAACTTGTAATGACCTGGATAATCATAATGGCAGGTCAGTTTTGCATTTAGTGAACATAGTGAAAAAGCAAAACAAAAAACAATTGTGGAATTGCACTTTTTTTGCAAATTCACCGCACTTGGAATTTGTTTCCCTTTTTCCAGTACACGATATGTTAAAACCAATGGTGAAGTTCAAAAGTACAACTCATACAAAAAAAGGCTGCACTCAAGCATACTAAAGCATGACAACATGGAATACATGAAATTTAGAATAGCAATATGGCCTTGGAATAGAAGGAAAAACTTGAGACGCTTAGTATAAAAATTTGGCCAAACATTTTAAAGCCCACCAACCATCGTCAAGGTGGTCTCAATTCTGGTGAGTCCCTGACCTAATGTGAACATACCTCTATTAGGCTGATATCTGAATTTCTGGGTGAATATGCACCTCTGTCAGTAATGCCTGCATTTATGGGTAAAGTAGGGACCTGGTGTAATCAAAATCACCACCTGGTGGGGCGGAGTGCTCGGTCAGCAAGCTAACATTCAATAGACAAAAAAACCTGACTGGCACATCCAGACTAATGTGAACTAGGTGCAAACCAAGGGAAGCTACCCCCATGTAAAACATACAAAAAAAGGCTGCACTCAAGCATACTAAAGCATGACAACATGGAATACATGAAATTTAGAATAGCAATATGGCCTTGGAATAGAAGGAAAAACTTGAGACGCTTAGTATAAACATTTGGCCAAACATTTTAAAGCCCACCAACCATCGTCAAGGTGGTCTCAATTCTGGTGAGTCCCTGACCTAATGTGAACATACCTCTATTAGGCTGATATCTGAATTTCTGGTGAATATGCACCTCTGTCAGTAATGCCTGCATTTATGGGTAAAGTAGGGACCTGGTGTAATCAAAATCACCACCTGGTGGGGGCGGAGTGCTCGGTCAGCAAGCTAACATTCAATAGACAAAAAAACCTGACTGGCACATCCAGACTAATGTGAACTAGGTGCAAACCAAGGGAAGCTACCCCATGTAAAACATACAAAAAAAGGCTGCACTCAAGCATACTAAAGCATGACAACATGGAATACATGAAATTTAGAATAGCAATATGGCCTTGGAATAGAAGGAAAAACTTGAGACGCTTAGTATAAACATTTGGCCAAACATTTTAAAGCCCACCAACCATCGTCAAGTGGTCTCAATTCTGGTGAGTCCCTGACCTAATGTGAACATACCTCTATTAGGCTGATATCTGAATTTCTGGGTGAATATGCACCTCTGTCAGTAATGCCTGCATTTATGGGTAAAGTAGGGACCTGGTGTAATCAAAATCACCACCTGTGGGGGCGGAGTGCTCGGTCAGCAAGCTAACATTCAATAGACAAAAAACCTGACTGGCACATCCAGACTAATGTGAACTAGGTGCAAACCAAGGGAAGGCTACCCCCATGTTAAATTATACACAAAAAGGCCTGCTACTACAGCATTACTAGATGACAAGGTGAATACATGAAATTAGAATAGCAATAAGTGCACATTAGGTGGGACAGAAGAAACTTGAGAGTTAGTTTAAAATTTGGCCAAAATTTTAAAGCCCAACCTTCTTCAAGGCCATTGTATTCAATTCTGTATCCTGATCTCTTAGATGCTGAGTCAACCTTATTTAGGCTGTATACATGGGAGCTTTCTTGGTTGAACTAGTCACACTTGTCTGATGCCGCATTTATTGTCAAAGTTAGTGGACCGTGTAATCCAACCCCACCTAGGTGGTGATTTTGATTACACAGGTCCCTACTTTACCATAAATGCAGCATTACTGACAAGTCAATCACCCTGAATTAGATATCAGTCCATAGAGTATGTTCAACATTAGGTCAGGACCAAGAATAGCAACACCTACGATGGGTGGCTTAAAATTTTGCAAATTATACAAGGTCTCATTTCTCTAAAGGCATATCTATCTAAATTCATGTATACCATTTGCAATTTAGAGCTTGATGCAGCTTTGTATTTTATGGCCCTTGGTTTGATAGACATAACTTGGACTTAGTAACAGTTTGCCAAAATTTAAGGCCCACAACTCCGCCCCAAGGTGGTTAATTTGGATTACCCAGTCCTAATTGAACATAACTCATTACTGACGAAGGTGATATATGCACCATCTTCAGATATCGCAATAGAGGTAGTTGACATGGTAGTATCACAAATAGACCACCTGGATGGTGGCGGGTGCTTGAGTCAGACAAGCTCAATCATTCCAAGATATGTATCAAATCAATATCCATGTCATGCAATCTTATCAGCTTTTTGATGTTCAGGATACTAGGTTGCAACCATAGTGGAAGCTACCCATTGTAAACTATTACAAATAAAGACTCGCCTCCACAGTGGTGATTTTGATTCACCAGGTCCCTACTTTACCCATAAATGCAGGCATTACTGACAGAGGTGCTATTCACCAGAAATTCAGATATCAGCCTAATAGAGGTATGTTCACATTAGGTCAGGACTCACCAGAATTGAGACCACCTTGACGATGGTTGGTGGCTTTAAAATGTTTGGCCAAATGTTTATACTAAGCGTCTCAAGTTTTTCCTTCTATTCCAAGGCCATATTGCTATTCTAAATTTCATGTATTCATGTTGTCATGCTTTAGTATGCTTGAGTGCAGCCTTTTTTTGTATGTTTTACATGGGGTAGCTTCCCTTGGTTTGCACCTAGTTCACATTATCTGGATGTGCCAGTCAGGTTTTTTGTCTATTGAATGTTAGCTTGCTGACCGAGCACTCCGCCCCCACCAGGTGGTGATTTTGATTACACCAGGTCCCTACTTTACCCATAAATGCAGGCATTACTGACAGAGGTGCATATTCACCCAGAAATTCAGATATCAGCCTAATAGAGTATGTCACATTAGGTCAGGGACTCACCAGAATTGAGACCACCTTGACGATGGTTGGTGGGCTTTAAAATGTTTGGCCAAATGTTTATACAAGCGTCTCAAGTTTTTCCTTCTATTCCAAGGCCATATTGCTATTCTAAATTTCATGTATTCCATGTTGTCATGCTTTAGTATGCTTGAGTGCAGCCTTTTTTGTATGTTTTACATGGGGTAGCTCCCTTGGTTTGCACCTAGTTCACATTAGTCTGGATGTGCCAGTCAGGTTTTTTGCTATAAATGTTAGCTTGCTGACCGAGCACTCCGCCCCACAGGTGGTGATTTTGATTACACCAGGTCCTACTTTACCCATAAATGCAGCATACTGACAGAGGTGCATATTCACCAGAATTCAGATATCAGCCTAATAGAGGTATGTTCACATTAGGTCAGGGACTCACCAGAATTGAGACCACCTTGACGATGGTTGGTGGGCTTTAAAATGTTTGGCCAAATGTTTATACTAAGCGTCTCAAGTTTTTCCTCTATTCCAAGGCCATATTGCTATTCTAAATTTCATGTATTCCATGTTGTCATGCTTTAGTATGCTTGAGTGCAGCCTTTTTTTGTATGTTTTACAATGGGGTAGCTTCCCTTGGTTTGCACCTAGTTCACATTAGTCTGGATGTGCCAGTCAGGTTTTTTTGTCTATTGAATGTTAGCTTGCTGACCGAGCACTCCGCCCCCACCAGGTGGTGATTTTGATTACACCAGGTCCCTACTTTACCCATAAATGCAGGCATTACTGACAAGGTGCATATTCACCCAGAAATTCAGATATCAGCCTAATAAGTATGTTCACATTAGGTCAGGGACTCACCAGAATTGAGACCACCTTGACGATGGTTGTGGGCTTTAAAATGTTTGGCCAAATGTTTATACTAAGCGTCCAAGTTTTTCCTTCTATCCAAGGCCTATTGCATTCTAAATTCATGTATTCATGTTGTCATGCTTTATATGCTTGAGTGCAGCTTTTTTTGTATGTTTTACATGGGGGTAGCTTCCCTTGGTTGCACCTAGTTCACATTAGTCTGATGCCAGTCATTTTTTTTGTCTATTGAATGTTAGCTGCTGACCGAGCACTCCCCCCCACCAGGTGGTGATTTTGATTACACCAGGTCCCTACTTTACCCATAAATGCAGGCATTACTGACAGAGGTGCATATTCACCAGAAATTCAGATATCAGCTAATATAGTCACTTAGGTCAGGGACCACCAGAATTGAGACCACCTTGACGATGGTTGTGGGCTTTAAAATGTTTGCCAAATGTTTATACTAAGCGTCTCAATTTTTCCTTCTATCCAAGGCCATATTGCTATTCTAAATTTCATGTATTCCATGTTGTCATGCTTTAGTATGCTTGAGTGCAGCCTTTTTTGTATGTTTTACATGGGGTAGCTCCCTTGGTTGCACCTAGTTCACATTAGTCTGATGTGCCAGTCAGTTTTTGTCTATGAAGTTAGCTTGCTGACCGAGCACTCCGCCCCCACCAGGTGGTGATTTTGATTACACCAGGTCCCTACTTACCCATAAATGCAGGCATTACTGACAGAGGTGCATATTCACCCAGAAATTCAGATATCAGCCTAATAGAGTATGTTCACTTAGGTCAGGGACTCACCAGAATTGAGACCACCTTGACGATGTTGGTGGGCTTTAAAATGTTTGGCCAAATGTTTATACTAAGCGTCTCAAGTTTTTCCTTCTATTCCAAGGCCATATTGCTATTCTAAATTTCATGTATTCCATGTTGTCATGCTTTAGTATGCTTGAGTGCAGCCTTTTTTTATTTTTACATGGGGGTAGCTTCCCTTGGTTTGCACCTAGTTCACATTAGTCTGGATGTGCCAGTCAGGTTTTTTTGCTATTAATGTTAGCTTGCTGACCGAGCACTCCGCCCCCACCAGGTGGTGATTTTGATTACACCAGGTCCCTACTTTACCCATAAATGCAGGCATTACTGACAGAGGTGCATATTCACCCAGAAATTCAGATATCAGTCTAATAGAGGTATGTTCACGTTAGGTCAGGGACTCACCAGAATTGAGACCACCTTGACGATGGTTGGTGGGCTTTAAAATGTTTGGCCAAATGTTTATACTAAGCGTCTCAAGTTTTTCCTTCTATTCCAAGGCCATATTGCTATTCTAAATTTCATGTATTCCATGTTGTCATGCTTTAGTATGCTTGAGTGCAGCCTTTTTTTGTATGTTTTACATGGGGGTAGCTTCCCTTGGTTTGCACCTAGTTCACATTAGTCTGGATGTGCCAGTCAGGTTTTTTTGCCTATTAAATGTTAGCTTGCTGACCGAGCACTCCGCCCCCACCAGGTGGTGATTTTGATTACACCAGGTCCCTACTTTACCCATAAATGCATTCATTACTGACAGAGGTGCATATTCACCCAGAAATTCAGATATCAGCCTAATAGAGGTATGTTCACATTAGGTCAGGGACTCACCAGAATTGAGACCACCTTGACGATGGTTGGTGGGCTTTAAAATGTTTGGCCAAATGTTTATACTAAGCGTCTCAAGTTTTTCCTTCTATTCCAAGGCCATATTGCTATTCTAAATTTCATGTATTCCATGTTGTCATGCTTTAGTATGCTTGAGTGCAGCCTTTTTTTGTATGTTTTACATGGGGTAGCTTCCCTTGGTTTGCACCTAGTTCACATTAGTCTGGATGTGCCAGTCAGGTTTTTTTGTCTATTGAATGTTAGCTTGCTGACCGAGCACTCCGCCCCCACCAGGTGGTGATTTTGATTACACCAGGTCCCTACTTTACCCATAAATGCAGGCATTACTGACAGAGGTGCATATTCACCCAGAAATTCAGATATCAGCCTAATAGAGGTATGTTCACATTAGGTCAGGGACTCACCAGAATTGAGACCACCTTGACGATGGTTGGTGGGCTTTAAAATGTTTGGCCAAATGTTTATACTAAGCGTCTCAAGTTTTTCCTTCTATTCCAAGGCCATATTGCTATTCTAAATTTCATGTATTCCATGTTGTCATGCTTTAGTATGCTTGAGTCAGCCTTTTTTTGTATGTTTTACATGGGGGTAGCTTCCCTTGGTTTGCACCTAGTTCACATTAGTCTGGATGTGCCAGTCAGGTTTTTTTGTCTATTGAATGTTAGCTTGCTGACCGAGCACTCCGCCCCCACCAGGTGGTGATTTTGATTACACCAGGTCCCTACTTTACCCATAAATGCAGGCATTACTGACAGAGGTGCATATTCACCCAGAAATTCAGATATCAGTCTAATAGAGGTATGTTCACATTAGGTCAGGGACTCACCAGAATTGAGACCACCTTGACGATGGTTGGTGGGCTTTAAAATGTTTGGCCAAATGTTTATACTAAGCGTCTCAAGTTTTTCCTTCTATTCCAAGGCCATATTGCTATTCTAAATTTCATGTATTCCATGTTGTCATGCTTTAGTATGCTTGAGTGCAGCCTTTTTTTGTATGTTTTACATGGGGGTAGCTTCCCTTGGTTTGCACCTAGTTCACATTAGTCTGGATGTGCCAGTCAGGTTTTTTTGTCTACCAAAAGTACAACTCGTCCCGCAAAAAACAATCCCCCACATGACCATATTGACAGAAAAATAAAAAAGTTATGGCTCTGGGAAGAAGGGGAGCAAAAAACGAAAACACAAAAACGAAAATCCCTCCTGTAATGAAGGGGTTAGGTAACAAATAGCACACAGCCTGACATGTGACACATCATTGAAATCTGTGTTTTAACTACAGTTGAGCGAATTTGTTCAGATTCGGTTCCGAATACGATCAGCATCGAACATTGTTTTTGCAATATTCGTGGAACACAGCTGAACGTCATTAGAGCAAATGGGAGTAAAAGTTACCGAATATGTTCGGAACCAATCAAACATATATTTGGCACGAATAGTTTATCAATATGGCACGAATATGGCAAATTCAGATTCGGCAACCAAATCCAAACAAATTCGCTCAACTCTAGTTTTAACCCCTACCTGATTCTGTCTTCAGATTACACAGCAAAAACCTGCTGACTAGTGTTGAGCGATACTGCTCGATATCTAAAAATATCGGATCGGAATGGTATCGCCGATATCACTAAATATCGTCGATATCCGATTCCGATACCGGAAGTCCAATGTAAGTCTATGGGAACCAAATATCGACATTAAAAAAAACCATTCTTGCCTTGTTGGTTAATTGTACATGAAGGAAAACAACAAAGACTAATGTAGAATATATTGGGGGAGGTTGAGGAGACAATAAAGGCATACATGTTTAACCCAATGCATTGGAATAGCATTAATATATTTTTTTTTGGAAATACGTTTGGATTGACTAACAAATTGACAGTGTTGTTAACCTTTTTTCTATTTTGGCAAATATGTATGTTTCACAACTTCCATGCTCTTCACCTTTTTAACTTTTGCCAGTGCCACACTTTCTCCTTCATAATCTTCAGCAGCAGCATCATCTTTCTCATCAAATTATTCTTCATCTTCACCTTCTTAATCTTCTTCTTAAACTTCTTGCTATTCATGTTTTTGTTTACATTACTCATATTGTTATTATTAAACTAATTAATCTTCTTCATATTCAAATTCTTCATCTTCTTCCTCTTCATCTTCTTCATCATATTCTTATTTGTGACAGAGATTCCTGTACTTGTAATCTGTAAAAGTATGAATTGTTCATCCTTCCGTTCTTGCTGTCACAAAAGATTTAAATTACAACAGTATTTGTCCGTGTTCAGTTTAGCCTGCAGCAGCAGGCATTTTCCAGGGGCACCACGAGGAGGAACGGACTCACCCCCATACACTGCTTAGTCTTCTTCTGCTTAGAATTTAGAGCATATATTTTGCTCTTCATTTTGGTCTTATACTTCATGTTCTTCTGCTTTTTGATCTTCTGCTTATTGTTCTTCTGTCTCTTGTTCTGTATCTTGTAGTTTGTCTTAACCTTCTTTGTCCTGTTGGTGATCTTCTTCTGGGTAATCTTTTATTTTTTCTTTGTGATGGTGTTCAGGCTGGTTGGCTTCATGCTCGTCGTCCTTGTTGTCGTCATCTTCTTCTGGGTGGTCTTTAAGGTCGTCTAATTTCCAAGAAACAGCTGACGTTACTGGAACCCTGACGGGTATCAGATGGAGCAAGAGACAATGGAAATAACGAGGACCAGCTGACTGTGCTGGAACCTGGACGGGTAGCAGAAAGAAAAGAGGCAATGTCACAACCGAGTACCAGCTGACGTTACTGTGACACGGTAACTAAGCAGGAGGTACCTGTGCTCCAAAGCACTACCAAGGACCAGCAGACGTTGGTGGAACTCGGATACGGAGATGGAGGCACCTAGGCCAAAGGCACTGGGGAGAACCAGTTGACGGTACTGGACCCCGGACGGGTAGCAGAAGGAAAAGAGGCAATGTCACAACCGAGTACCAGCTGACGTTACTGTGACACGGTTACTAATCAGGAGGTACCTGTGCTCCAAAGCACTACCAAGGACCAGCAGACGTTGGTGGAACTCGGATACGGAGATGGAGGCACCTAGGCCAAAGGCACTGGGGAGAACCAGTTGACGGTACTGGACCCCGGACGGGTAGAAGAACGCACCCATGAAAATGTAAGTTGACAGGACGCAAGCCGTCCGCAGTTACCGAATCACACAGTCCTACAGTGGGTGCTTGTCCTATTGTCACAATGGAAACCGCCTTTATTTACATATCCCACAGCACACATAGGAATCACCTAAACTGCAGGCACCATAGAGTCGGCTAACCCGAATGCAACACGACAGCACAACTTATTGGAGGATAAATGACGTTCACACTGCCAGGAAACAGCTGTCGTGCTGTAACTAGGCTGGCCAGGAGTCAGTACCCCTGCCAATTACTTACGAGCAACAAATGGCGGTGTTATAGCCCAGGGAGTAGAGTTCAGGTGGTAGAAAGATGAACATAACAGGAGACATGGAAAACGTTGCCAAACAGTTATTTAATCTGAAAACGGACAGGCAAATTCAGGTGAGATCCATGCCTTGTTCATTTTCAGAAAAGTAAGCCGGTCTACATTCTCTGAGGATAGTCGCATGCGACGGTCTGTTACTACACCACCTGCAGCACTAAAGACACGCTCAGATAATACACTGGCAGCAGGGCAAGCCAGCACCTCCAATGCATACTGGCTAAGCTCTGGCCATGTATCCAACTTAGAGACCCAAAATTTGAAAGGGGAAGAGGCATCTGGGAGTACACTTAGAGGGAAAGCGAAGTAGTCTGTCACCATCTTACGGAAACGTTTCTTCCTGGTGACTGGAGCCGTCTCGGATGGTGTAGACCTTGCTGGCGCTGTCACAAAACTTTGCCACATTTGTAACATACAGCTCTTGCCCTGTGCAGAGGCGCTGCTTCTGCTCCCTCTTGTTGTAGAGGTGTCTACACTGCCTCGACGCACAGAGCTGCTTTGTAAAGCAGTAGCAGCAGCAGCAGCTCTCTCGGCTGGAATGTACAACAGTATGGATTGCACCAGTGTGTCTTGGTACTCCTGCATTTTACGGTCCCGGTTCACCGGTGTGATGAGGGTTTGTAAGTTGTCCCGGTAGCGAGGGTCTAGGAGGGTGTACACCCAATAATCTGACGTGGTGAGAATGTGGGCGATGCGGCGGTCGTTTCTCAGGCACTGAAGCATGAAATCAACCATGTGCTGCAGACTCCCAACTGGCCAACAAAGGCTGTCCTCTGGAAGAGGCGTCATCTCTGCCTCCTCTGCATCACCCCACCCTCGCTCTACATACTGACTAGAGCGTTGTGTACCTCCCTCTGTAGGGATTTCTTCCTCCTCCATTGACTCCTCCTCCTCATCCTCCTCACAAAGTGAGCCCTGCCCAGCCCTTTGTGAGGAACCACGTTGCGCTGACTGTCCTGAAGGTAATTGAATTTGTGACTCCTCATCCTCCACCTCTTCCAAAACCTCTTCCTTTAGTGCTTTCAGTGATTTCTGAAGCAGGCAGATAAGGGGGACAGTCATGCTGACTAGTGCATCATCTGCACTCGCCATCCGCGTTGAGACATCAAACGCACGCAAAACGTCCCAGATGTCCTTCATAGAGGCCCACTCAGTAGTGGTGAAGTGTGAACGGCGCAAATTGCGAGTTGATTGCGCCTGTTGCAGCTGATACTCCATTACTGCTGGCTGCTGCTCACACAACCGCTCCAACATATGTAACGTGGAATTCCACCTGGTGGGTACGTCACATATGATGCGATGTTCAGGAAGGCGAAATCTGACTTGCAGAGCTGCAATGCGCGATCTGGCCATGCTGGAACGTCGCAAGTGAGCGCACTCTAGGCGGACCTTGTGCAGCAGTGCATCAAGATCCGGATAGTCCCTCAAAAAACTCTGCACGACCAAGTTGAGCACATGTGCCAGACATGGTATGTGAGTGAGGTTGCCAAGGCCCAGAGCTGCCACCAGATTTCGGCCATTGTCACACACTACCAAGCCTGGCTGGAGATTAGCTGACAAAAACCACACGTCGCTCTCCTGCTTGATGGCATCCCAGAGCTCCTGCGCTGTGTGGCTTCGATTCCCCATGGAAATTAATTTCAGGACGGCCTGTTGACGTTTGGCCACGGCTGTGCTCATATCGGTCGCAACAGGTAAGCGTTCACAGGTCCATGTGGAGGTATACCATGACGGCTCGTGCAGCGATGATTCTGAGGAACTGGAGTAGGAGGAGGAATCAATGTGTACAGACTGGATTCCTGCAATCCTTGGAGTTGGCAGAACACGTACAGCGCCACTGGCAAGATCTGTACCCGGCTCCACAACATTGACCCAATGGGCAGTGAGGGAAAGGTATCGTCCCTGGCCATGGGTACTGGTCCACGCATCGGTGGTCAGGTGGACCCTGTTACTGACGGCGTTTAGTAGCGCATGTTTAATGTTTCCCTCGACATGTTTTTGCAGAGCAGGGACAGCTTGCCTGCTGAAATAAAATCGGCTTGGCACATTATATTGTGGGACTGCCAATGCCATAAAGTTCCTGAAACTGTCAGTCTCCACCAGCCTGAATGACAGCATTTCAAGGGACAGGAGTTTTGCAATGCCAGCATTCAGAGCCTGTGCTCGTGGATGGTTTGCCGAGTATGGCCGTCTTTTATCCCATGCCTGTGGTACCGATGGCTGTTTTTTGTTCTGGGAGTGTGACGATGACTGTGAACTTGCTGCTGTGGGTGGAATAACAGTTTGTCTATGGACAACAGTGACCGAGGTTCTTCCATGGAGATCCTGTGAGGAAGCCGAACCAGGTGTGTGTGAGCTGGAGGTAGAGGCTCGAACACGACCTGAAGATGTAGGTGCTGCTGTAGGTTGGCCTACATCTCCAGTGTGTCTTTGTAACTCAGCTACGTGCTTTGTCCGTACATGTTTCCACATATTTGTGATATTCAGGTTACTGATATTTTTACCTCTTTTAACTTTTTGCTTACACAGCTTGCATTGAACATAGCAAATATCATCTACAAGTCTGTCAAAAAAGGACCACGCAGTGCAAGTCATGGGAGCGCCAATTTTGACATTTTTAAGAGAACTGCTCCCAACAGGTGCCAAACTGGAGGCTACAGGCAAGTGAGTCTGCAGCCTACCTCTCCCTCCTCTTTGTACCGTTGGGACAATCTCTTCCTCAGAGCTGCTCCCACCACCTTCCTGTTGCTCACGCCATGTTGGGTCTCGGACTTCATCATCTCCACTACCCTCTTCCAACACCTGCTGCTGTTGGATAGTCTGGGCAGCACCATGCTCCACAAAACCTGGCACCTGAGTCTCATCATCATCATAAGATACGTTCTGCGGTGTGCTGTCCATCGGCACTGGCTCACCCGCCTCTTCAGATTGAGAGAGACACAGCTGTTGCGCATCACTGCATACTCCCTCTTCTTCAAATTGCAGAATGCTGCTTGCCTGTGCCCGTGTTTGCGAGCCAACAGATTCTGAGAACAGAAGCAGAGACTCAGCTGGCTCCTGTACAGAACTCTCTGACTGCCTGGGCAATTTGACAGGCGGTGAACAGACAGATGGTTGCTCAACAGTGTTGTGTTCCCGAGAGGAGGTGGAAGGAATTGAAGTCGATGCATTGGCTGCCATCCAACCAACAACGGCTTCAATTTGTTCTTCCCGCAGCAGGGGGGCACGCCGAGCTCCTACCAAAGTGCGCATAAAGGAACGCTCACGGGGATAAATGGTGGATGCTGTGTCACTGAGGGCGGCAGCAGCCACAGAATCACCAAGTCCTCTCCCTGCTGAAACTCCACGGCCACGACCACGTGCCTTACTCACTGCCTTCTTCATCTTGGTAGATTGATAAAGAAAGTCAGAAAAGTTATAAGGGCTAAGTGTGGTTATTACGCAGAGACTGAAGTGAACACTGAAACACAACTGTTCACAATCTGTGAAAGGCTACTCCTTTGTCTACTTCTATAGTGTTTGCAACCAATGTATTGGATACGGATGGAAGCGCGTCACACTAATAGATTATATTTTAAATGGAATGGAGCAGAACCAATTGGAGATAAATGAAAAGGATGAGGCACTGAGACACGCTCAGCAGAGTACAAGCAGCAGTGCTTGAACAAGTAACTGGAGCGTGATGTGCACTCAAAAAATAAAAAACACAGACTGAAGTGAACACTGAAACACAACTGTTCACAATCTGTGAAAGGCTACTCCTTTGTCTACTTCTATAGTGTTTGCAACCAATGTATTGGATACGGATGGAAGCGCGTCACACTAATAGATTATATTTTAAATGGAATGGAGCAGAACCAATTGGAGATAAATGAAAAGGATGAGGCACTGAGACACGCTCAGCAGAGTACAAGCAGCAGTGCTTGAACAAGTAACTGGAGCGTGATGTGCACTCAAAAAATAAAAAACACAGACTGAAGTGAACACTGAAACACAACTGTTCACAATCTGTGAAAGGCTACTCCTTTGTCTACTTCTATAGTGTTTGCAACCAATGTATTGGATACGGATGGAAGCGCGTCACACTAATAGTTAAATTGCATGGAGCTGCAAGAATTACACTGAAGAAAAAAAAAGAGTATGTGAGTGACACTTGCAGATGCCTACAGACAGCGTTGCATGCAGAGCAAACTGCAGCGTCACCTGCACTCACACACACCTTGCAGAGCTGTTAAAACAACACTGCAGGCAAAAGGAAGCTTTACACAGCGGTTGGTGCTAGCCTGCCTACAGCACAGTACACTAAATCGCAATCTCTAACTGTCCCTCAGAGTCAGCACAGCAGCGTTCTGTCCCTTACTGAATTCACAGCACAGTGACGCTAAAATGGCGGCGGCGCCTTTTATAGTGCATTCTGACATCATTTCAGCATCCAATCACAGCCATGACATTAGTTAACATGACCGCAGCAGTACAGGATGTGCCCACACTTCTTAGGATTCCTCATTGGCTGACTAAAATCATATTGCCTCTCAAAGAATTATGGGAACTTCCGATTCCGGTATACGATATATGGAAAATATCGAAACTAAGTATCGAAAGGCCGATAGAGCTAATATCGGCCGATACCCGATACTTGCGGTATCGTATCGCTCAACACTACTGCTGACAGATTCCCTTTGGGCAAGCTTAAAAATCATTTCACCTGACGAACAAGTGTTTTGTTAACTCATTAGGTGATCACTATTCGTAAATCCTTGTTACTTATTTTCCTATTGTGAGTCCCATACTTCCTCGTCATATTTTGCTATTTTTATGAAATTATTAATTCTGTATTTGGCAGATATAACCGGAATTAGAATATGTTTTGGAAATACCACTATTCTGATCTTCAAGTAGAGTACTTTCTTGGCAATAGTTAGACATTTTTTTAAGCTTGATACATGGACCACATATTCTTTTCCAACTGTAGACATATTTGATACACAGGCAAAATGAAATAATAAGTAATGAAATAATCATGACTGTTTTACTAAATAAAATAGATTTTCAGTCAGGTTTATTAGAGATTGCAATTTATTATATTGTACTACATACCTTAGTTGCTGCTATAAACATAACCATGTGAGACTTATAGAAAATCTAAAATTAAAATCCAAATTGTGCTACCAATTATACTGTCAAGAATCCAACATTATCCAATGCTTTCCATTGTGCCAAAAACTGCAGTGACATAACAGGACATTCTGCAGATTCCCTGGCACATGTGTTTTGCAACAAACATTCTTACTGTGGTCGGACTGGTTAGGTTCTACTCAGAGTAACATTTTCCATTTGCAAACTCTTTTTTAATTTTTATACATTATTGTTAGTGATGAGCAAATAAGCTCGGATAACGTTATCTGAGCATGCTCGGGCACTAACCGAGTATGTTCATCGTGCTCAAAAAATATGTTTGAGTCCCTGCGGCTGCATATCTAGTGGTTATTCAACAGTCACAACAAATACAGGTATTGTCTGTTTGTTCGGCAATCACTGCATGTGTTGCGGCTATCGAACACCTGGGGACACAGGGAGGTAAGAGATTTGCGGCCTCTTGTCCAGCCACCAGCTAGCACTAATCTGGATGCTGCACCAGAATCCTGTGAATCAATACGTTTAGCTCTATTCTTAACAATCCTGGATTTTGGTCTACACCCTGCAGCGAATGTCCCTCACTGCCAGCTCCCCTCTGGCATCTCCTTCTGCCAGGAGAGAAGGTAATGTTAAATGGAAGTGTATTGGGTTGTGGCCATGCACACCTCATTATTTGTCCTTCTTTCTGATCTTCTAAAGTTGGGAGGTATGGTCTCATCTATCTCAGAAGATCACCTATCTCAGAAGATCATAGCGTTTGGCTATATATACACACCTGTACTTTGCATCTCCCCCACCTCATTGTAGATTGTAAGCTCTCACGAGCAGGGTCGTCTTATTTTGCTTTAATTATTGTATTGTTAATGTTGTGACTTATGACTTGTGTTCTGAGACTGTTAAACTGTAAAGCGCTGCGGAATATGATGGCGCTATATAAATAAAGATCATTATTATTATTATTATTATTATTATTGACTACACACACACCTGCACTGGTTGGATTTACTTGCTTTCTAGATAGCGGTGCAGATTTCTCTTGTTCTTTTATTGCAAAGGTTAAGGAGTTCTGTTTGTCTCTTAAAGCTTTCCATCCAGTGTCATCTCAGCTGTTCTGATTTCTCCACTCCCCTCCGGTATAAGTACTCACCTCCTAGCCTGGGAACGTGCCAGTGATAGCTTGCTATGTCTTGGTATCGGTACAGAGGTGTGAGCTGTGGAAAGAGAAGTCACCTAGGAGTCATTTCCAGAGATTGCTGTTTGGAAGTTTGTTTGGTGTCTTCCTTTAACTCATTTTTAGTTAATCTAATCCTTCCTTTCCCTGTATATATTTCTATAGTCTGGGTGCGCACTGAGTGATTGCTGTTTCTTTTGTCCTGTTCTGTCTCTCTTTGTGTTTAGATCTTAGAGCAGGACTAGTGACCATGCTGCCCCAGGCATTAGCCAGTGCCATGCTTAGGGTAAGTCAGAGATAGGAACGCGATTGCCGCACGTGGTGAAAGAACCCTTATAGGGATGTCAGGGAGCTAAGTGTTGCTCAGGGCAAGTTTCAGTGGTTGGCCACTTAATCTTTCCTTAGTGGCAGTGCCCCCCTTCCTATCCATCTTGTCGCGCTCCATCTGGCTCTTTGGTGTAGTGTAGTATCCAGTGACTGCTCCAGATTTGTACATGGTGTTGTACATGGTGTCTGCTGGCAGCCAAGTCCTACCTTGCCATCAGAGGAGCAGGTGAATACCTGGTAGGCACTAGGCCCCCCAGGGAATGCTTAGTCCATCCAGCAGAGGGTCTACACTCGCCAGTCTGACACTCTGTTGGCATTAGATGATGGATAAGTATGTGTCTGTATTTCTCAGAATTAAGGACACCAAGAAATGGGCTACATTGAAGGTCATAGCTGCAATGCTTGGCCAAGAAAATTTAGTCAGTAGATGAAAGACATTTCTTTTCAAAATCTGAAGATGTCCAACAGTGCCATTAGCTCAGAAATGGCAACTAGTCAGACCCAGCTACACCCATGCACTGATCAGAGAAGTTTGGCCAGAAATGGTCAACATGGAAGAATTGCAGCCAAAAACCATGCAATCAGCATAGAAACAAGGCCAAGCGACTCAACTTTGAATGAAAACATAGGAACTGGTTGCAGAAAAATGGCAGCAGGGGCTCTGGACTGATGAATCAAAATGTGAAATATTTGGTTGTAACAGAAGGCAGTTTGGTCGCCGAAGGGCTGGAAAGAGTAAAATAATGAGTGTCTGCTGGAACAGTGATGCTCGGTGGAGGGTCTTGGCAAATTTGGGGCTGCATAATGACAAATAGGGTTGGGAATTTGTTCAGTATTAATTGTGTCCTCAATGCTGAAAAATACAGGCAGATACATCATGCAATATCATCATGGAGGCGTCTGATTGGCTCCACATTTAATCTGCAGTTGGTCAATGACAATAGACATACACCCAATGTTATAAAGAACTAGTTTCAGCATAAAGAAGAACAATGAATTCTGGAAGTGATGATTCAGACCCACAGAGAACAGAGCCTTGATCTCATTCATCCAGTCTGGAGTTACATGAAGAGACAGAAAGATTTGCACAAGTGTCATCCACAGAAGATCTGTGGTTAGTTCTCCAAGATGTTTGGAACAATCTCCTGCCGAGTTCCTTCAAAAACTGTGTGCATGTGACAAGTGCCCAGAAGAATTTATGCTGTTTTGAAAGCAAGAGACAGTCACCAAATATTGATAAGATTTGCATTTCTCTTTTGTTCCTTTACTTTGCATTTTGTTAATTGATAAAAATAAACTATTAACACTTCTATTTGTTAAAGCATTCTTACTTTGCAACATTTTTTCTACACCTGACAAACTTTTGCACAGACTTTTGAATTTACTTTTTATTAAAAGTGAGACATGTGAGAAAGTTGAGAAACAAGGCCCTAATATGTATGTAATGACAAATGTACAGCATGCAGCAGACTGTTGTCGTTAATGGTTGAATATAGTTGTGATCAATCATAATGAGAGTCATGATCGAAGGGGCTTCTTCCTTTCCCTTATCTAGTATAGTGGCATAAAAGTGGCATGGGCTACACATCACCCATGTGGATAGGCGGGAGGATGAATACGAGCTTTTGTTTTGGGTGTGATGTTAACAGGTTTATCCGGTGCCATTAAAAGCCACTCTCTTTCAATCAGAAGTGAGCGGAGATGGTGATATCATGACCCACACTCCTGCCGAGACACAAAAAAGATTACGTCCACAATACCTGCAAATGTCTCAGCTGGTGTGCGGATGGGAATGTCATCAGCACCATTCACTTCGGATGTGGAAGTGAACGGCTCTGGATGGTGCCAGATATCCTTTGTTAGACCTAATACCTGGAGTCCTGCTTGATGGAAGATCTGTTAAGCCCCCGTATCACTAAGCGAGATCGCTAGCGAGATCGCTGCTGAGTCACAAGTTTTGTGACGCAACAGCGACCCCGCTAGCGATCTCGCTATGTGTGACATGCAGCGACGATCAGCCCCCCTGCTGGCTATCGCTGATCGTCGCTGAATGTCCTGGACCTTTTTTTAATCATTGGTCTCTCGCTGGCCAGCGCGCATCGCTGCGTGTGCCAGCGGGAGACCAACGATCAGCGAGCTGGGAGTTGGTATCCAATGTACACATCAAGTAACTAAGGGCGGCGGCGTGCCTAGTTACCCGATATGTACCCTGGTTACTGGCTCCCAGCGTCTGCTGTAGAGCTCTAAGAGTCGGTATTCAATGTACATATCGGGTAACTAAGCATCGCACGGCACCTAGTTACCCGATATTTACATTGGATACCGGCTCTCAGTGCTCTACAGCAGACGCTGGGAGCCGGTAACCAGGGTACATATCGGGTAACTAGGCGCGGCGCCGCCCTTAGTTACCCGATATGTACACTGGATACCAGCGTGCTCGCTGGTTCTGATCGCTGGTGAGTCTGCCTATGTGACAGGTCACCAGCGACCACAAAGTGAAGCAGCAATGATCCCTGCCAGGTCGTATCGCTGTTGGGATCGCTGCTGCGTCGCTGAGTGTGACGTGGCCCTTACTGTCTGCACAAGCTAATGTGTTGTCTCCCTTCAAAGCCTAGAACTACCACCCTACCCTAGGTAAACATTACACATCTATCACTGACCCTTATCTTCTTATTAAAGCTAGCAAACAAATCATCTTCTTTTGTTTTAGATATATTGGTTTCTTTTTAACCTCTATTATAATATGTCAAACCTAAAAAGCCACAGTGATTCTGCAATATAAGCATGGCGTGGAACTATTATGGGATCTGATGGAGAAGGAGATGTCATCCCTTGCTCGAACACTATGATCAGCTCTTAGGTCTGGTATATTTTTGAGCTGGGTCTTAAGTAATATTTCTCAGTGTTTGAGAAGGGAGAGGTATTTGTCTAAGTTGAGGTATAGGAAAGGGGGTCATTTTCACTTTCATCACAAAGTATGCTCCTGCAGGCTCCATTGGGTAAATGCCATTTCAAAGTTGACTTTCAGAACCCCATTTATGCCACTCATCCAAAAGAATGTTTACTTAAACCTTCAGTTAAACATCACATCATCTTCTCTAATTACTGATACTTTTCTTCTCATTATGCTTCCAAAAGTTTTTATTTATTTCTCTGATTTCTTAAAGGAGGCAGGATGGATTGAAACAATTTATTGTAAATGATCTAGAGCAATTCCAGGCATGTGTGAAGGATGACTAATAAGCCTCTACTCTCTTGTAAGTGAGCTCATTTAAAAAAAAGTATCTTGCACTTTGCACATACAACGGCAGGATTTTACATGTGAAAGCAAAGATCGGTTCTTTCACAGCTGCCAAAATAGACAAAAACGCAGGGGATTTTAATATCCGAGTAGCCTCTGTTCTCCTAAGCCCAGGTGTGGTAATGTTTATCTTGGAAGCCATGGCCTACGTCTTTGTTTCTATTAATCCCATGAAAGCTGCAAATATAAGAAAGAGTTAAGTCATTTTAAAGCCTATTTCCTGCAATATATGGCAAAATCAATTTATTTCACTTTTGAAACTGCAATTTACATTTTGGAGAGAGATTCACTTGCTTCAAACGCAAATAGTCATCTTTAAAGAGTTCCTTCTACAACCATAATTGGCAACATTAAGAGATGGTCATCATGGAGGTCTTTGAGTGTAGCACCAATTATTTTCTAGACTGCTCCCACTTTTCCAGGTCATAATGCCTTCAAATCTATTCTATGTCCAAATAACCATCAGATCATTTATAAGAAACTGTCCAGACGTGCTGCTTTTTTGCGAGATTCTGGCCTCGCCTAGGAGAATTGACAACTCTTCCGGGAAGACTCTACTCCTGGATGTTTCAAGACAATTGGTAAATATGGTAAATATGTTCTAAAGTCGTATTGCCATTGTAATCCAAGTTTATAGAAAACAAAAACAGACAAACTACAAATCCTTATACTAAATCTCCAAAATCAATACTAAGAACAAAAAAGAATCATAGTTCCATCAATAATAGGGAACTCCAAAATGAATAGATCCTTCAAAAGCCAGGAGTGAATGACCCCAAAGTAAGACGATAATGATAATGACCTATTTATATATAAAAAATATCAAATTTTATTACACATATCTAAATAGGCAAAACATATTTTTTTTATATAAAAATACATATGATAGTAGATCAATGGTGACGAGCGACACAAATATAGATTGGAAGCACAGTGGAATATGTATTTCAGGGTAGTAAGCACATTCATGCAGTGTGCCAACAAGGTGGCCTGCACATAGTGGCACAAGGCTCCTGTGGCTAACAAATGTCCCAATGAAACATAATAGAGAAGTAACATAAGAGATCAGCGGTAAGGCCACATTCACACTTTCATTATTTGGTCAACATTTTACATCAGTATTTGTAAGCTAAAACCAGGAGTGGAACAATCAGAGGAAAAGTATACTAGAAACACGTCATCACTTCTATATTTATCACCCACTCCTGGTTTTGGATTACAAATACTGATGTAAAATACTGACCAAATACTGAACATGTGAACGTGACTTAAAGGAGTGAAAATCATATATGGATGTAAACTGATGAGTGCTTACCCATGCGGTGTAGTGTCCCTGTGTGAAGTTGCCTGTTTAGATATGTCATAAAATGTGATATTTTTATACATAAATATCTTTATCATTATCGTCTTACTTTGGGGTCAAACTGTCAAGCAGCTGTAATGCAGGGTAGTGTGTGCTCCACCTGTAGGTTACAGAGGGGAGAAGGGATTACACACTACCAGAGTAGGCCTGCACTGCAGCAGCCAAAACCACCACCAGGTGGCAGCAAAAACGTCCAAAACTGAGTCAGGAAGAATCACAGGTCTCAGCAAGTCCTCTACAGAGCAGAAACACAGGCGCCACCAAGTGGCGTGAGCGTGTTCAGGCAAGCCAAGTCAAAACCGTACGGAGGCAGCAGGACAAAAGGAATAAGCAATATGTGTGGTCAGGAGAAAGCCAGGAGGTCAGCAACGGTCAGAAGCAGATAAGACAAAGACAGAAAGCAGAAACCAGTCCGAATACAAGCCGAGTCAAAAACCAGAGAATCAAACAGACAAGCAGGGAAATGCAGGGAACAGGGCAGACAGAGGGAAACAACAGACACGGGACAAGTCAGGGATAACAGCAGGACAAATCAAGGGTTACCAGTCAGGTTCACAAGCCGAAGGTAGCAGTATAGCTCACACTGCTAGCAGGATGTGTGAGAGCTAAATAGCCAACCTGAACCCAGAATGAGGCAGAGCAAAGTTAACCCTTGACATGATCCACCCGGACCAAGGGCAGACAGACTAAACCCAGGAATGGATCATGACACAAACACTTCTTGCTTTGTGGGATCTAAACTACAAATCGTATCGATTTAAGTTCAAGACAAGTGAAAATGTTGATAAGCAGGAGAAAATGGGTTAAAATCGATGGGATATACTAGGTGTTTAAGGGGAAACTTTTTTCCTTGTGAAGAGTGCTAAGCTGGTGTAAAGAGACTTCTAGGTCATGCAATGCATCTTTGGGAAATTAAATACGCAAAAATCATCTTCAGAGAGGACAAGGACTAGAACTTTTGTGCCTCCTATTCGAGTAGCCATCTTAAAAGTCAATATTGGACCTTTAGCAATTGCTCTGCACTGATGAGGGGCAAACACCCCAAAACATGTGTCTGCAAATAGAATGTCTGGTTTGGCTTTTTATCTTAATACATCTTGACGAGGATTTTTAAAGGGTCAATATTGCCTTTTAGCATCATTACAATAGGCGGCACTAGAGTTCTACTCCTCTTCCTGTCTGAAGAAGTTTTTTGTGGGCTATACAATTAAGTCAAGATGGATTGGAGCCCTCAAAAGTGAGAGATGCTCTCTGCTGGCATGAGAAAATCACTTGGAACCCTCCAAATGGTCACCCACCCTCTTCTAACTTAAACATTTCCTTAGTGTGCTTGAAAATTATTTTTTAAGCCTCTTCATATATATTTTCCTCTAATAGACATAATCAGATTGTCATAGGGGTTAAAGAAGAACTGTCATCAAAGTTTTTATCCTTTTATTTTATTGCAATCATCATGTGTACTTACAATTGGCCATTTTGCCTTTCTATCCAGTTAAGTCTTCTCTTTTCCATTAGGTCTGTGAAATTACGTGTTTAAAAACTGACTAGCTGAATCCTTCTAAGCTCTATGTAGAAACAGGAGGTCAATTTCCCTGCAAGAGTCATTAGACACTGCAAAAGTCCCTGGCAGGGGGGAGGAAGGAGCAACTGGGTCAGGAGTTAAAGAGTGGAATGATTTCTGCAGGGAAAATAGACTTCCTGTTTCTACATAGAGCAGAGAAAAGAGAACTAGCTGGGTAGAAAGGTAAAATTAGCAATTGTAAGTACACAGTGCTGTATAATATGATGACTGCAATATATTAAGAGGATAAAAACTTATATAGGAAGAGGGTCCAGAAACATTGACTCTGCCTTCTCAGAAAAGGATCTGATGCTGAATTTAATAAAGAAAGTATAGCAACCTCCTCGTTAAACTCAACGAATGTTTAGGAACCCTAAATATTTCACCAGAACCCAAACCTCTGCCTCTGCTGTCCTTATGTCATTCTATGAAATGGAGTGATGGGAATACGCCTTCCAATAGCCTTACCGATAGTGATGAGCGAACGTGCTTGTATGAGGCGTTATCCCAGCATGTTCGGGTGCTAACCGAGTGTCTTCAGCGTACTCGAACACTATGTTCGAGTCCCTGCGACTGCATGTCTCGCTGCTGTTTGACTGCAGGAACCCATACATGGATTGTCTGTTTGTTAGGCAATTCCTTATGTGTTGTGGCTGTCAAACAGCCATGAGACATGCAGTAGTGGGGTCTCGAACATATTTTTTGAGTACGCCGAAGACACTCAGTTAGTACCTGAGGAAGCTGGGATAACGCCTCATCTGAGTGCATTTGCCAATCACTACTTCCTAATGATCACACTAAACTTTATCTTCCTCATCCCAATCACTAAAGTAAATCCTACCCGAGGATACATTTTCCAAAATACAAGACCCCCTGCCCTGGGCAGTAGCCATTATTGTCATCCTTCAAAGATCTTGTTTTACTACATAGTGAAGAAGAGGAAGGAGTGAACTGGTTTCCATTGCCGGATCAGATGACAAGGATGTCACAGCATTCTGTTACTAAGGCTCGGTAGATCCCTACTGTGGAGCTCATGCAGAACTCTAACATTTCCAGGCATGTGGCCTCCGTCTTTATTGGAAATACATAAGATTTATGCAGATGCTCAGTAAATATAAGTAGAAATAGATGAGTGTAATAATAATCGCCATCGGCTGACAGCTGTGTAATCTAAAATTAGCTTTTGTTCTATTACTGATTCCTAGCAGACAAGTGTGCGTATCACAAAACCACAAAATAACTTCCCAAGAGACACGGCCTCACGGCCCATAGACTGCGGTGACAAGTTTTTCTAAATGCACAGCAATGCTCCTGCCGGTAACTGTTTTAGGAACTATTTTAAGAGGATATTTTAGGCTTTGCAGTTAGAATTCGCCTTAGAACTTTCTCCTACTTAATGACATAATTGCAAACAATACATTGAACTGTTGGTATATAAAGAGCACGGAAGAATAATATTTTTAAGAAACCAAAAAAGAGATGCCAGAAGCAACATTTTCACTCTGCATTAGCCTTAAGAATATGGGGATTTTTCATTTTTTGCACTTTCATTTTTTTCCTCCTCTTATTTCCAGAGCCATAACTTTAATTTAATTTTTTCCATCGACATAGACATATGAGGGCTTGTTAGTTTACAGGACAAGTTATAGTTTTGAATGACACCATTCATTTTACCATATAATGTACTGGAAAACAGGAAAAAAAACTTCCAAGAGGGGTGAAAGTGGAAAAAAAACTGCAATTCTGCCATTGCTTTTGGGATCTTGAAGTTTTTAAGATATTCACTTTGCAGTAAAAAATGACCTATGTTATTCGAGTCAGTGCAGTTATGGTGATGCCAAATGTATAAGCTTTTTTTAGTTATGCTACTTAAAAAATAAATAAAAACTTGAAAAGAAATGTGGTTTCATTCTTGTGAGAGCCATTGTTTTTTTGGCGGGTGAGATGGGGGTTGATAGCATTGTATGAGGGCTTGTTTTTTGTTGAGAAAAAGCTCGCAGTTTTTGTTGATATAATTTTGGAGTCCATATGACTTTTTGATTCCTTTTTATTTAATTCTATTATTTTTTTAATTGTATTATGTTTTTCAATCTCGGCATTCACAGTAAGTGACAATATTTTCAAATATTATTAGTTTGGACAATTGAGCATTCTGCGATACCCAAAATGTTATTTTTTCATGGTTCAAACTTTGCTATTTGGATTACAGGTAAATTATGTAAGAAACTAAAATAAAACAAAAAAAACCCTAAAAATTTAAGGGGAGTCTGTCAGCCCACCAAATGCATTTCAGTCTAACTATATAGCCCTATAGCAGACTAAAATCATTCCTTTAGGGCAGGTGCAGATGACTATATAGTCTCCCATCTAAGGGTATGTTTCCACGGTCAGGAAACAGTCAGGAATTGCTGCGTGTTTGACGCTGTGCGCTGGCGCAGCGTCAAACACGCAGCGTCCAGATGTTACAGCATAGTGGAGGGGATTTCAAGAAATCCCGTCTCCACTATGCTTAGAAACACGCAGGCGGCAGACCTGCGTTAACGGACATGCGGCGCGCCTTTTTAGACCGCAGCATGTCCTATTCCCTTGTGGCGACGCTGCGTCGCTGCAAGGGAAATAACACAGGGCTGTGTAGCCCTGCGGTCATTCCGGATGTGTTCCGGAGGTATTCAATGAACACATCCGGATTGACCGCGTGTTCAGTAGGGGCGGGGCTTTGGGCGGAGCGGACTTTCCACTCCGTCCAAAGCGCTGTGGTTCCGGATCGTGGAACCACAGCCTAAGAGAATCGGGTCGATTATACAAATCACGCTCTGATCAGAGTGTGCACATAGTGTGATCCAACTCTCTTGGATGAGGAAAAGATGGAGAGAAAAAATTCTCCATTTTCTCTATTCTGTCAGTCTGTGGAAATTATACATTCTGTGCTGGAGCGGAGTGTTTCAGACATAGTTCTGTGCAGTTATAGAATTGTACTGAACTGTAAAAGAACACTTACAGACTTTTATGAAGCCATATGCAATGCCCAGTGTCGTATTAATCGTAGAGGAGGATGATATCACGTTGACCGAGCTGTGCTGCCATAAACGAGAAGCCTTTTGTGCTCCAAAATGTTTTTCCATTACATTTGGGCACTTTTTTCAATTTAAAAAACCCAAGCATTATATTTCGTTTATATTACTAAGTTTTTTTTTTTGTTTTTTTTTACCTTGAGAAAGGCGTCGATCTGGCATCAAAACGGGTTGGGACAATAAAGAACCATTTTGGAGCACAAAAGGCTTCTCAATTACCGCAGCGCAGCCCAGTCAACGTGATATGATCCTCCTCTACGATCAATGTTAAACTGGGCTTCATAAAAGTCTGAAATTGTTCTTTTACAGTTCCGTACAACTCTAGAACTACCCAGAACGATGTCTGAAACACTCTGCTCCAACGTGAAATCGTCCTCCTCTACTATTATTCATCTGGAAGAAGTTTTTCTTCTCCAGCCACAGGGCAGCAAGAATTACATGCGTCACACAACACCGCCAGGTGAACGCCTGCTCGCACCTTTTATTAACCTTTACAGGTGATACTATGTGTGTGCATTTTTGCCTCCCAAACAGTTCTTCGGTTTCATATTAAGGCATACAAAAAGTTGTTTATGCAGGATTTTGCATAAATTTGCAACAACAACAAAAATATCTCCATACTTAGTCGGATGATATATGAGAAAGCATTTTTGACTTGGAAGCGTTGCCGCTAGGGGAGATTAGCTCTAAAATAAATTGCATCACGAAACTTCACACTGGGATTCATGACCTGAATATGTACTGGACTAAGCTGTAGAGTTGAGCGATACTTTCCGATATCCAAAAGTATCGGAATCGGAATGGTATTGCCGATACCATTAAAATATCGGCGATACCCGATACCGATACCGGAAATCCAATGTAAGTCTATGGGAACAAAATATCGTAACTAAAAAAACCTCTTTCTTTCCTTGTAAACACTAAATATACACACATAAAATACATATATATATATATATATATATATATAATAGTCATTGTGACATATATATATACATATATTTATAGTTTATACACTTCTACATAGTAAAATAGCCTCTGATTCAATTGTCGGGTAAAGCCGGCTTTTGTGAAAAGACAGAAGCACCCGACATGAAATGACACTTGGTTTACATACAGTTAACCATGTCTTTTCATGTAGTTTGATATCTGATTTGCACAAACAATTACATGAGTGTAAGTGTGCAAAATTTCACACCTGTAGGGTTAATTAAAGGTGTAAATTCGTTGTAAAAAAACGGACTTTTTTGCTACGAATTTACACCTTTAATTAACCCCTACAGGTGTGAAATTTTGCACACTTACACTCATGTAATTGTTTGTGCAAATCAGATATCAAACTACAGTACATGAAAAGACATGGTTAACTCTATGTAAACCAAGTGTCATTTCATGTCGGGTTCTGCATTTTCACAAAAGCCGGCAATTGAATTAGCGGCTATTATACTATGTAGAAGTGTATGAACTATGAATATATATATATATATGTGTCACAAATTCAATGACATGTATATATATATATATGAGGTGTAAAATTGCTGAAAAAAAATGCGTGGGCTCCCGCCCTATTTTCGCAACCAGACAGACAAAGCCAGTGAGTGGGGGCAGATAATAATAGCCCAGAGAGGGACCATTATTTTTGGCCCCCCCTGGCTACTAACATCTGCCCCCAGACACCCCAGAAAAGACAAATCTATAATTAGATTCGCCCTTTCTGGCACTTCCGCATTCCATGCCCTGACGTGGCGAATGGGTTAATATGGGGTTAAAGCCACCTTGCTATTGAAAGGTGACCTTAAGCCAGGTTAATAATTGAGAGCTGTCAATTAGACAACTATCAATTATTAATCCTATTGCATGAAATAAAAATAAAACACACACTTTAATCAAAAATCATTTTAATGAAATAAAGACACATGTTTTTGACCATCTTTTATTTTACTGCAAAAACCATTTCCTGTAATAAAAATAAAATAAAAAAGCAAAATTATTCTTACCTATCCCATGCACAGTCAGGTCCCACGGTGTAATCCTTCAGAAAGGGTTAATGTTTACTGCAGGGACAGCAGCTAATGCTGCAGCCTCACAGTAAACCCCCAAATGAATGAGCTCCTCTCCTGGCTAACAGGAGAGGAAGTGGAAAGCTTAATTGATTGCTTTCCACTTTCACTTCAGGTCAGCCAGGGACACAATCAGTGACGTCAGAGGGAAATGATTAACAAAATAGGGGTTCCCTTCGAAAAAAAAATGGTGTGGGGTCCCCCCTATTTTTGTTAACCAGCCTGATGAAGCAGACTGCTGAGGCATGGTATTTAAGGCTGTTAGGGAGCCAATATCCATGGACCTTGCCAGCAGCGTCGGACTGGAGTACCTTGGGCCCACCAGAGAAAAATTATTCTTGGGGCCCACCATCATACTTCCCAACCTTTGAAGAAGGGAAAGAGGGACAAAGGCTGTGGCATGCTGTGCCTGCTGCAGCAAATTTTAGGCCATGCCACGTTGCACCACAGACTGTCCAGGAGTTGGTGGATGCTTTAGTCCAGGTGTGGGAGGAGATCCCTCAGGAGACCATCCGTCGTGCTCATCAGGAGCATGCCCAGAAGTTGTAGGGAGGTCATACAGCATACATCCCAAATTTTGAAGACAGGAAAGAGGGTTAAAGGCTGCTACGCGCGCCGCTACAAATTTTAGGCCACGCCCCGACCACACCCATTTAACAGCTAATCACACCCATATCCTCGCCCCAAGCGTACCCATTTAGCACTGCTGATCACACTGACTGGTAATGAGGGCACAGTGGCTGGTACGGAGGAAAAGAAAGAAAGAGCAGCGAGAGAGAAAGAACAAGCAGAGAAAGACAGAGAGGAAAGAAAGAAAAGAGAGAGAGAAAGAAAGAACAGAGAGAAAAAAGAACAGAGAGCGAGAAGGAAAGAACAGAGAGCGAGAAAGACTAGAGAGAGAAAGAAAGACTAGAGAGAGAGCCAGAGGCGTAGCTAGGGTTTTGGTTTAGTGGGGGCGAAACTTCTGAGTGGGCCCCTAATCAGAGAACCTGAACAAATGACCGCGCTGTTGCCAAAAATAATCTATATACAAAAAGACCAATATTGATATTACCGCCATATGGTCAGTGGTAAATAATACCAGTCCTACAGAACATATAATAGATTACAGCACAGGTACAGATAATGACTTACCGCTGATGTTCTTTCTAATGGAATTGTTCACTTTTCATGTCTTTTCCATCTGGCCCAGACCGACATGACGACTTCTCCAGCCAGGACTCGATTGCAGAGATTACAACAAAGACACATTTCACTTCTCATATTTTTAGCACTGTCACGGTCACCAATTGGACTATTCTCAACCTGCACAAACTCCTCATCCTGCTGATACCCCAATACTGAGCCGCTGCTGCCATATGTGTCCCTATTTCTGCACCTGATACCCCAATACTGAGCCGCTGCTGCCATATGTGTCCCTATTACTGCACCTGATACCCCAATACTGAGCCGCTGCTGCCATGTGTCCCTATTTCTGCACCTGATACCCCAATACTGAGCCGCTGCTGCCGATGTGTCCCTATTACTGCACCTGATACCCCAATACTGAGCCGCTGCTGCCATATGTGTCCCTATTTCTGCACCTGATACCCCAATACTGAGCCGTTGCTGCCGTATGTGTCCCTATTACTGCACCTGATACCCCAATACTGAGCTGCTGCTGCCGTATGTGTCCCTATTACTGCACCTGCTGTGTGGTTCTGTGTGACCTCTAAATTTTAAAGCACCCCTCTAGAATATACCGTAGTAATGCCGGGTGCAAGTGCCCTAGAAAACAGTGCCCACATTTTGTCCCCTAGACTGTAATAATGCCCTGTGTGCCCCTTTGACAGTCACAGTAACCCGAGTTCCCCTATAACAATAAGTGTCCACTTTACATTTAATAATGTCCCAAGTCTCCCCCTGTACATCTCCCCTATACACAGAATAATGCCCCTCACTGGATATATACTGACCCCTTAATGTCCCCAAACTATTTAATGGGTCCAATACTGTATGATGGCCCCTAGATAGCATCCATACAGCATAATACACCAGATAGTCCTCAATATAGTATAATGCACCCCCATAGGCAGCCTCATATTATAATAAACCCCCATAGGTAGAGTCTATAATATAATGCACCACCATAGGCAGCCGCTATATTATAATGCACCCCCATAGGCAGCCTCTGTAGTATAATGCATCCCCATAGGGAGTCTCTGTAGTATAATGCACCCCAATATGGAGCCTCTGTAGTATAATGCAGCCCCCATATACAGCCTCTGTAGTATAATGCACCCCCCATATACAGCCTCTGTAGTATAATGCACCCCCATTAAAAAAAAAAAAACAATACTCACCTCCCGGCTCCTGTGCTGCTCACTGTTCTCCCTCTCTGCGTCTGACAGCGGGTGCCGGCAGGTGATGTCATCGCGCCCGCTGTCAGACGCTGAGAGGGGGATTATGGGAGAGAAGGAGCGCTCGCTCCTTCTCTCTCTATGCGGTCAGCTGTATCGGCTGGATGCCGATACAGCTGACCCTCCGATGATGGCATAGCTTCCGGGCGGCAGAGCAGGGAGAGCGATTCTCCCTGCTCTGCCGCAGAATGTAACTGTATCGGCGTGCTGTGCACGCCGATACAGTTACTGTAGCGTAGCTCCGGGTGGGCCCCCTCAGAGCTCGGGGCCCGGGGCCACCGCCCCCTCTGCCCCGCGACCTATCCTTTCAAATCAGGGCCCACCACGCAGGAGCTGGGGCCCACCGGAGGTTTCTCCGGTGTCCCGGTGGCTCAGTCAGACCCTGCTTGCCAGCCTGATAATACCAGGCCACAGCAGTCTGCTTATCTTTGCTGGTTAACAAAAATAGGGGATCCCCTCGAAAAAAATTGGCGTGGGGTCCCCCCTATTTTGTTACCAGCCAGATGAAGCAGACCGCTGAGGCCTGGATTTTCAGGCTGTTAAGGAGCCAAGATCCATGGACCTTGCCAGCCTGATAATACCAGGCCACAGCAGTCTGCATATCTTGGCTGATTAACAAAATAGGGATCCCCTCGAAAAAATTGGCGTGGGGTCCCCCTATTTTGTTAACCAGCAGATGAAGCAGACCGCTGAGGCCTGGTTTTTCAGGCTGGTAAGGACCAATATCCATGGACCTTGCCAGCCTGATAATACCAGGCCACAGCAGTCTGCTTAGCTTGGCTGGTTAACAAAAATAGGGGATCCCCTCGAAAAAAAAACGGCATAGGGGTCCCCCTATTTTTGTTAACCAGCCAAGTAAAATGCAGACTGCTGCGGCCTGGTATTAAAAGACTGTCAAGGCCCATGGATTTTGGCCCTCAACAGCCTGATAATACCAGGCTACAGCAGCCCCACATTTGGCGCATCAAAAGATGTGCCAATTGTGGCACTTTACCCGGCTCTTCCCACTTGCCCTGTAGCGGTGGCAAGCGGGGTAATAAGGGGTTAATGTCACCGTTGATTGCACGGTGACAATAAGCCCGGTTAATAATGGAGAGGCGTCAATAAGACACCGATCCATTATTAATCCCAAAGTTTTTAAATGTTTAAAAAAAAGACACAGCAAGAAAAAAGTCTTTTAATGAAATAAAAGAGACAACACAGTTTTCATTTATTTTATTACACTCTCATTCCTGCGACGCCATCGATCTCCTGTAAAAAAATAAAAAAAACAAACCAACAGTATACCACCTGTCCGACACAGTCCATAGTAACGAGGGTCCCACGACGATCCAGCTCTGCTACATCGGAATGCCAGGCAGAGCCTGTCATCCCGGCGCAGCACAGCTGATTACCTGCTTCCCCGGCGGTGACGTCATCGGACTGCTTTACGGCCGCGATTACCCAGCAGTCACTGCAGTTATCGCGAGAAACTGCATGTGACCGCCAGGGAGAAGATGATGGCGGCCATCAAGCAGTACAGGACGAGACCACCGGAGATCTTCTGCCGGGTAAGTGCCGCTGACTCCTGACAGACCCGACAGACGGACACTGACCGTGACAGGAACATTCCGATTCCGGTATCCGATATGACGAAAATATCGGTACTCGGAATCGGAATTCCGATACAGCCAATATCGGCCGATACCCGATATTTGCAATATCGGAATGCTCAACCCTACTAAGCTGCAATACCTGACACTACCAATAAACAGGAGTGGTGCTGTTTAAAAAAAAAAGCCAAAATCAAGTCACGGAGCTGTGTATTCTTTGGATATATCCACTATCAGTGAGAGAGTCACTCAACATGCATGGTCTAAGCGTTATATATTTGTACTATAGTATTGATACCTCCAGGTAATCCATTGGAGAGTCATCGTCGGATGAAATGCAACAATGCAATCCCCAATTTTCAAATCATCCATCAAGCAACGTCGTAGGAGCCAAGAACATATAGAAAATAAAAGTTTCATAGTTTCCATCAATCGAGTAAGGAACGATGTGGGGAGCTGATTATAGAGGACCCCTAGAGGGATGCGTAGAATTGTTATTTATTAATTTGCGTAGCTTCAGGAAAAATGAATCTTGTGCACCTGGGCAGGCTCAAACTTGGAGCTCAACGTTGATTTCAATCCCAGTAGAAACATGTCTGAGGCAACATTAGCCTGTTAACATTGAAATCTCTCTCCACCCCTGTTATGATCTGCTTAGTGTTCTGTGTAATCCTCAGGGACAGCTTGCTGCAGTTCTGTGAATGAAAAGGTAAAAAAAGACAAAGTTTGTTTTCTGAGGAGTCAGCAGTAAAGTACAACTGAGCTCACAGTCTGACTCCTGCAGGGACAGGAAGAAGAGACGATTATTAGGAATTCCACTCATCCTTCTACTCTATAGAAACTCACCGGCTACTATAAATATTGTGCATGTCACAACATTGCATATATCATCCTGAAAGAAGCGTCTTTTTCATGACCTCAAATATGGAGGTACAATGATTAGCAACCGTGCAACATAGGTGGTTTCCTATTCACCTGTATTTGTGCCCACAGCTCATAGATCATTAAGCCTAAGGCAATAATAGCCAATTAACCGTAGTACAAGGAGGACCTGTCACCAAGTAAAAATTGGACAGTTTTTTTCATTCCTGATGTTCCTCTGAGTATACCAGTTTTTATTTTTTTATAAGTCCACCATACTGTTCCAGAGATATGGGCCTTTTTATTTCGTGTTCATTTTTATGGTCTTTACTAAGAGGGCGAGGCTTACAGTAGTAATAATGCAGAGCAGCCTAAAGACACGCCCCAGAGGATCCTAAGACACACTTCCTTGGAAAAATGTATAAAAATTAGCACTAAATGAAAAGGCTCATATCTCTGGAACAGGATGGTGGATTTAAAAATAAACAAAACCTAAACACTCAAGGAATAAAATATTAAGCCCTTTCCAACATGTGCTGTATAGATGCGGCGCTGAGGAAGCTACATTCCCACAAACTGCAGTACATATACGGCGCTGTGATCGCGCTGGCTCAAGGTGAGCACCGCCGCGATCGAGTGCAGGTGTCAGCTCTATGTGAGAGCTGAAACCCTGCAGCGATGCCCACGATCGGTGCTAGCACCAATCGCGGGCGTTTAACCCCTGTGATGCTGCTGTCAATAATGGGAGTGAGCTCTGTACTTCCACAGTTGATGTCCTATCCTGGGACAATGTAAAAATATTTTAAAAAAATCACAAAAAAAAGAAAAAATATTAATCCAATAAATACATTTATTTATGTAAAAAAATAAAATAAAAGTAAAAAAGTACACAGATTTGGTATGGCTGCGTCCAGAACGACCCGACCTATAAACTGTCCAACTAGTTAACCTCTTCAGTGAACACGGTAAAAAAAGCTATGCTTTATCATCATAGCGCCAAACAAAAGTTTCAATAAAACGCAAGATCTCCTTCTCGACTCCCCCCTCATCTCTTCTTCCCACAACCGCATACAAGACTTCTCCCGGGCTTCCCCCATACTCTGGAACTCTCTGCCGCAAAACATCAGACTTTCACCAACAACGGAGACCTTCAAGAAAAACCTGAAGACCCACCTGTTCCGACAAGCCTACAACCTGCAATGATCCTCAGTGTACTGAACCATCGCACAACCAGCTCTACCCTCTCCTAGTGTATTCTCACCCATCCCTGTAGACTGTGAGCCCTCGCGGGCAGGGTCCTCTCTCCTTCTGTACTTATGCGTCCCTTGTCTAGCACATGTTTATTGTATCTGTCTATATTTTTCCACTTTTCATATGTAAAGCGCCATGGAATAAATGGCGCTATATAATATATATAATAATAATAATAATAATAATAAAAAACAATTTACATAAAGATGGTACCACTGAAAAGGTCATCTTGTCCCGTGAAAAAAAACTGCTTTTGTCCTGATGAACAGGTCCTGCATGACCCAAAAACATGTTGATTCTTGAATCCTGTGCAATAAATCTTCCAAGGATATTTTTTCATGAGCCTTCATCAGCAGGGCATCAAGTGACACTTCCACCTGGTTTCCATTTTATATGTTCTCAAAAGTGGTTCCAATAAAAATGTCAACTCATCCCACAAAAAACAAGCTCTCACATGACTCTGTCAGCAAAAATATGAAAAAATTTTAGCTATCAAAATATTGCAATGCAGTTTTTGCAATAAAAAGCATCTCTTAGTGTGTGACAGCAGCTTAACATAAAAAAAACCCAATATAAATCTGGTATCACTGTAATCGTACTGACCTGAAGACTAAAGTTGTCTAATCACTTACATCGCACGAGGAACAGCGCAAAAAATAAATAAAACCAATTCTTCACCTGTGGCTGATTTGTTCTTTCTGCCACCCATTTATCCTCCACTCTACTCTGAGCGCTTTATACCAGGATTTCCATATAAATATCTGAAAAACGTGATTCAGACGGATTCCCCGGTGCAAGATTCCCTATAATTAGGCAGATGGAGGCACTGTGGATGACATCTGGCCGCCTATGCTCCGGTAGTGTCCGTCTTTTTAGTCGTTCATAAAATCGCAGCCGACCACAACCTCTGAAAAGAAGGTCATTGCTGAACAGAGGCTACAGTTACTCTGATGCCGCATTACAGTGAATGGATCCCTTGGGGTCTCATCTGAATCACGTCACTTGGAAATTTAGATGCAAACCCTGATGTAAGTGCTCAGAGTAGAGCGCTGAATAAATGTGATTCAAAATGTTATGTAAAATGTTCCCTACAACAGCCTCAAATCAATCCACAAAAAAAGAAAGTCTGCGCTCAGGTCCGTCATCTGTTAACGGAAATATAGGGGCTTCCACGTTACTGGTAGCACAAAAGCTCTGGAAATGCCTATGACTCCTTGCCCCCAAACAAATTCAGCAAATTCTGTGCTCTCAAATCCAAATGCCCCCTCCCTTCTGAGCACTACAGTATAACTAAACCACATATAGCGTCCACATGTTTGGCATTTCAGGAGTGATGAGAGCCCACCTAATTTAAAGGTGCATGTCTCCAGAAGCATGAGCTGGGTACTACGACATACTGGTGACTACAATGTACTGGTGAAATAAGAAACTAGATCTGAGCTGAAAAAGTAAGTTAATGTGTATGCAAAAATTTAAAGGCATATTAACACATGACCATTACACAGAGAAAACCAAAAACAAGACACAAAAAACAAATATCCAAAATAAAATAAAAAAATAAATTGCAAAAAATGAATGAAGGTAGTAATAATAATAAGGATACCCTTATTATTACTACCTTCAAGAATTTTTTGCAATTTATTTTTTTATTTTATTTTGGATGTTTGTTTTTTGTGTCTTGTTTTTGGTTTTCTCTGTGTAATGGTCATGTGTTAATATGCATTTACATTTTTGCATACACATTAACTTACTTTTTCAGCTCAGATTTAGTTTCTTATTTAGTTCTAAGTGCATCCTGTGCATATAAGGGTGTGACCGCCCTGTTTCTGAGCTGAGAAATCCATCCTGTCTAGCCTATGCTTTTACTGGTGGTTCAGTCCCTCGGTCCTTGTTCACATTACTTCACTTGACAAGTGGAAAGGTTTTTAATACAAGAGTTAGGACTGTCCCACAAGGGTTGCCTTGACGCGGCGGGATGGTTTGAACATTCTTTTGATCAAAATTATGTTTACTAAATACCCTTATTATTATTACTACCTTCATGCATTTTTTGCAATTTATTTTTTATTTTATTTTGGATATTTGTGTCTTGTTTTTGGTTTGCTCAATGTACAGGTGAAAGCAACAAACTGGGGGCAACAATGTACGGGCACCACAATGGCAATTTGCAAATTTCACTCAGCAATATGTTTCTGAAAAATATCCATTGAGTCAAAATCATCTCTACAGCTGTAGATAAAATCCCTAAGGGGTATAATTTCCAAAATGGGGTTACCTGAGGGGAGATTCTGCTCTTCTAGCATTTAGGGACTCTGTATATGGAGTCCGCACATTTTTTTAGCAAAATCTGCACTTCAGGAGGAAAATAGCACTCCGTCCCTCCTGAGTCTCGCCGTATGGCTAAGTAATATGTACAATAAATACATATGTGGCATTGGTGTACCCAGGATAAATTGCACAACAAATTTTGGGGTCCATTTTCACCTGATAACCTTGTGAAAATAAAAAAATGGAGCTAAAATAACATTTTTGTGTGAAAAAAATTAGATTTTTTTTTATTTTCATGGCTAAAGGTTTTTTACTTCTGTGAAGCAACCGGGTAGTTGAAGGTGCTCACCACACATCTAGATAAATTCCTTCAGGGGTTTAGTTTCCAAAATGGGGTCACTTATGGGGATTTCCACTGTTTAGGCACATCAGGAGCTCTCCAAATGTGACATGACACCTGCAGAACATTCCATCAAAATCTGTGTTCCAAAACGTCACTCCTTCCATTTCGAGCCCTGCCATGCGTAAAAACAGTAGTTTTCTTCCATATTTTGGGTATCGGCATTCTCAGGAGAAATTGTGCAATAAATTTTATGATCTGTTACCCTTGTGAAATTTTAAAAAATGTGGCTAAAAGAAGAGTTATGTGATTTTTTTTTATATTCACGGCTCAACATAATGAACTTCTGTGAAGCACCTGGGGGTTCAAAGTGCTCACCACACATCTAGATAAGATTCCTAAAGGGTCTAGTTTCCAAAAATGGGGTCAATTGTTGGGGATTTCCACTGTTTAGACACATCAGGGCTAATTATTCCAACAAATTTCGCATTCAAAAAGTCAAATGATGTTCCTTCCCTTCCTAGCCCTGCCTTACGCCCCAACTTATGGGTATCGGCGTACTCAGGAGAAATTGCACAACAAATTTTGAGGACCATTTTTTTCTGTAACCCTTGCAAAAAAAGTGGGTCTAAAGTACAATTTTTGTGAAAAAAGTTAAATGTTAATTTTTTTCTTCCACATTCCATTAATTCATGTGAAACACATGAAGGGTTAAATGTGTCTGTGGTGCAAGTACCTAGTGGGTCCCTGTGCAGCAATACACTTCAGCTGAAAGTGCGTGTTTGGTTGAACATTCAGCTGAAATAGGCTCTGGTATCGGCAGCCCCCTCCCACACGGTAACAGTTGCACCCTCTGCAACAGCAATTGTTACGCTCCTGGTGGTTAGTAGCTTTACAGGGTCCAAATTGCTTAGAGATTCTCTTTAACAAAGTCATCAAAGATGATCTTTGAGTGCCCTTTAGGAAAACTATCTGAATGTATAATGCTATCAAGTCAGCTTTACCTTAAACAGGGGTCTCTGCATTAAAAAAAATGACAAGTGTTGCCTTGCTATAACCCAAGCAATCAACTGTAATCTGTGGAAACTTGCACTAAGTGTTCATCTAAACAATATATTTCTATATATTGTATTCTTTATCCTCAAGGAACCCCAATAGTCCAAGTTGTGAATATTTACCATACGTTAAGAAAGGAGAAATTTAGCCAAACTGATTAAAGGTGATATCTCATATGGAACATTTATGGAATACTGATAGGATATGTCATAAAAATTTGAAAGATGTTAGTCCAGTTTTTCCAAAAAAACGAGGCTCCAATGATTATTGAAAGTGCCTCTGGGGCTCCATTCTTAGGATAGATGCAAGTTTCATTGATCTCATATGGTATCAAGCAGTCACTCAATTGTAGGAGGAGTGAAGGGTTGGGGAGCGTTTATTGCAGAAAACCAAGGATACTTCCCTGTTAAAATATGCTCAATAATAATAATCTTTATTTTTATATAGCACTAACATATTCTGCAGCGCTTTACAGTTTTGCACACATTATTATCGCTGTCCCCGATGGGGCTCACAATCTAAATTCCTTATCAGTATGTCTTTAGAGTGTGGGAGGAAACTGTAGTACCCGCAGGAAACCCACGCAAACACGGGGAGAACATTCAAACTCCTTGCAGATGTTGTCCATGGTGTGATTTGAACCCGACTTCAGCACTGCAAGGCTAACCACTGAGCCACCGTGCTGCCCCAATGGATACTTGGCATTGCACTATTTGATAAAGTAGGACTTTTTCTTCAAGGTCATGTTTCAATTAAGAATTTCCACATAGGTATGACCAAACTGGTTCCTAGGTCACCTATACACATGGTCGGACTGGTTCACCGAAGAACTGGAGGATTTTCCGGTGGGCCCAGGCTCTGACACCTCCTGGCATATTGGCCAGCAGCTGCATAGGACCCCAGCCAGTGGCGTGTCGCTAATAGCGGCTCACCAGCTGCTATGGAGCCCCTGAGTCAAGGGGGGCCCTCATGGTGCTAGGAGCAGCAGCTGGAGACAAGCGCCCGTCCCCGCTGCTAAAGAGAAATGAATATTCATGCTTTACCACGCCCCCATGGGTATAGAGAGGAGTGAATACCATTTCTCTTTAGCAGCGGGCAACCTTAGCCACAAGCTAACACTGCCCGCTGGTGATGCTGAATAGGGGCCCCGAGGTGGGCCCCTAAAGGGGGGTGAACCCTAATTGCAATCCCTGCAGCTTGGGACCAGAGGGGAGCTGCAGGGATCCGATGCTGTCCTGCTTCCTACTTGCCTGCCCGGCACTTCCTGTCTGACACAGCATGGCTGGATGACGTCATCATTCAGTGCGGCTGTTTCAGAGAGGAAGCGGCTGGGATGTGCTGCGGGGTATGGTGCAGATAGGTGTGTGTGTGTTTGTCTGCCTGCATGTGTCTATGTGGTGCAGTGCTTTGTGTGTGTGTATATGTGAGAGTGATGCGGTGCTGTCTGTGTGTGGTGCTGTATGTGTGATGGTGGTGGGGGAGGCAATGATGATGGTAATGATAGTGGTGGGAGGAGGCAGTGATGGTGGTGAGGAGGAAATGATGATGGTGGGGGAGGCAATGATGATGATGTGGGGCAATGATGGTGGTGAGGAGGCAATGATGATGGTGGGGAGGCAATGATAATGATGGGGAGGCAATGATGGTGGTGGGGGAAGGCAATGATGATGGTGGTTAGGAGTCGATGATGATGGTGGTGGGGGAGGCAATGATGATGGTGAGGAGGCAATGAGGATGGTGGTGAGGAGGCAATGATAATGGTGGTGAGGAAGCAATGATGGAGGGGTAGGCAATGATGGTGGTGAGGAGGCAATGATGATGGTGGGGGAGGCAATGATGATTATGGGACAATGATGGTGGTGAGGAGGCAATGATGATGGTGGACGAGGCAATGATGATGGTGGGGGAGACAATGATGATGATGATGGGAGGCAATGATGGTGGTGGGGGGAAGGCAATGATGATGGTGGTGAGGAGGCGATGATGATGTGGTGGGGAGGCAATGATGATGGAGAGGAGGAAATGAGGATGGTGGTGAGGAGACAATGATAATGGTGATGAGGAGGCGATGGTGGTGTGGGAAAGCAATGATGATGGTGGTGAGGAGGCGATAATGATGGTGGTGGGGGAGGCAATGATGATGGTGAGGAGACAATGAGGATGATGGTGAGGAGGCAATGAGGATGATGGTGTGCAGGCAATGATAATGGTGATGAGGAGGCGATGATGGTGGTGGTGAGGAAATGATGGTGGTGAGGAGGCATTGATGATGGTGGTGAGGGGAGGCAATGATGATGGTGGTGAGAGGCCATGATGGTGGTGGGGGAAGGCAATGATGATGGTGAGGAGGCAATGATGATGGTGGTGAGAGGAGGCAATGATGATGGTGGTGAGGGGAGGCAATGATGATGGTGGTGGTGGAAGGCGATGATGATGATAGGGAGGCAAGTGTTAGTGGAGGCTGTAATAGGTCTGCAATTCGGGAATAGAGAGGGGTAATGACCCTGCACTAGGACTAGACTCAATCCCTATGATGGAGCGGGCAACCTATTCCTTGCGAATAGACCCACCGACGATCCTAGTCTAGACTCAAGCGAAGACCTGACGGTGGGGAAGGGGATCCCTGAAAGATCTAGGGACTGGGAACAAAACACTGGTAACCTTCTAGCAAGGAAATAGAGGAAGCTGCAGAAACAAAAGGAAAAAACAAAAAGACTAAGCAAGTAGAACTAGAGTTCCCAGAACTGCACAAAGTATAACACAAAGCTATCAAGGCTCCTAGCCAGAACTCAAGCAGATTAACATTGATGTCCAGCAAGGACTGAGAGGCAAGTGCTGGGTAATAAAGGG
>JARQOD010000003.1:336030523-336128344 GCA_033576555.1 Oophaga sylvatica | reverse complement strand
AACCTCAGTGGCAAGCTGATCCACACGGCCAGACAACTGTGCAAACTCCATTGAGAGAAAAAATCCTCCCCAGCACCCAGAGATACAGAGGGAAAAAAAAATGCAACAAACAGAAAAATATCTCTGACAACTCTGACAACCTTTTTTCTTTCACAATATTTTTCCCTTCTGTGAGTACCATACAATTTTCAATTTTTTGGCCGGTGATACTGTTATGTTTCGGTAGCTGAGGAGTGCAGGTAAAAAAGGCAAAACACCAGAGCAGTTGGAATCTATGAGATTGCAGTACCCTGACTAACCACCACAACTAGAGGCAGCCGTGGAGCGTTCCTACATTGGTCCTAGACGCCTCGTCACAGCCTGAGAAACTAACTACACCTAAAGATAGAAAGAGGAAAGCTATCTGCCCCGGAGCAGATCCCCAAAGAACATAAAAAGCCCCCAAACATGTAATGGCGGTTAGACAAGAAGAAATACTGACACAGACAGAAAATAGCATGAGCAAACGTTGGGGCCCAAACTACCTAAATAGAAAAGGATAGGAAGGGCACTTACTGCAATCCCAAAAAACCCTGAAAAGCACCAACTCTACTAATTTCAAAAACACCTGAGATCACACGACCTCTACCACTTAAATTAGTTCTCTGGTGTAACAAAATCAAAACAGCAGCCACTGAAAAAACTGGAAAAAGCAAATGTACAGACATCAGTGGCTGAACTAAACTGAGAGGGCAAAAGCCCCCGGAGGGGACCCTGAAGGCCCCCACAGAAGTGCAGGACAAAATGCAAAAATCAAGCACAAAAAACAAAAAGAAGAAAATGTCTTATCTGTTAGCAGGAGATGCAGACACGACACAGCAGGCTACAAAGGAAACAGGAATCAAGGATTGAGACCAGAACAATTGATCACTGGCAACCCTGATGGGAAGGCGACTCCCTTATATAAGACCAGTCAGTAACACCTGATTCCCAATCCTCACAATCTTCACTGGACAGTCCAGTACCGCTTGTAACCACCAGAGGGAGCCTCTGCTCAGAACTCATTTCAAGTCCATTCACAACACCACTGCCTCTACCTTTTGCAGAATATCAGTCTGTCCATGATGTTTTTTCTGGAGAGAAGTGGCTTCTTTGCTGCCCTCCTTGAGACCAGGCCTTGCTGCAAGAGTCTCCGCCTCACAGTGCGTGCAAATGCACTCACACCTGCCTGCTGCCGTTCCTGAGCAAGCTCTGCACTGCTGGTAGCCCGATCCCGCAGCCTAAATACTTTTAAGAGATGTTCCTGGCGCTTTCTTGGGCGCCCTGGAGCATTTTTGGCAACAATGGAACCTCTCTCCTTGAAGTTCTTGATGATGCGATAGATTGTTGACTGAGGTGCAATCTTTCTAGCTGCGATACTCTTCCCTGTTAGGCCATTTTTGTGCATTGCAATGATGACTGCACGTGTTTCTTTAGAGATAACCATGGTTAACAGAAGAGAAACAATGATGCCAAGCACCAGCCTCCTTTTAAAGTGTCCAGTGGTGTCATTCTTACTTAATCATGTCCTCATCAACACCCACACCTGTGTTAATGGAGCAATCACTGAAAAGAGGTTAGCTGGTCCTTTTAATGAAGGGCTGCAATGATGTTGAAATGTGTTTTGGGGGATAAAGTTCATTTTCTAGCCAAATATTGACTTTGCAAGTAATTGCTGTTAAGCTGATCACTCTTTATAACATTCTGGAGTATATGCAAATTGCCATTAGAAAAAGTGAAGCAGTAGACTTTGTAAAATTAATATTTGTGTCATTCTCAAAACTTTTGGCCAAGAGCAGTTTGGCGATAGACAATGCCATTTCCAGCATGATGGAGCACCTTGCCATAAAGCAAAGGTGATAACTAAATGGCTCAGGGAACAAAACATAGAGATTTTGGGTCCATGGCCTGGAAACTCCCCAGATCTTAATCCCATTGAGAACTTGTGGTCAATTATCAAGAGACGGGTGGACAAACAAAAACCTAGAAATTCTGACAAAATTAAAGCATTGATTGTGCAAGAATGGACTGCTATCAGTCAGGATTTGGTCCAGAAGTTGATTGAGAGCATGCCAGGGAGAATTGCAGAGGTCCTGAAGAAGAAGGGTCAACACTGCAAATATTGACTTGCTGCATTAACTCATTCTAACTGTCAATATAAGCTTTTGTTACTCATATGTTTGCAATTATATTTCTGTCTGTGATTAAAACATCTGTCAAACACACATAAAAACCAGAGGGCAGCAGATCATGTGAAAATATAATATTTGTGTCATTCTCAAAACTTTTGGCCATGACTGTACTCAGACACCAGACTTCTTGCTGTTAACCAGTTAATGTTTTCTTGTCCACCACACTGCAGTGTCAAAAGAGGAAGACAGCGAGACAGGCAGCAACATCGCATCAGAGAGCTCCTGACCTCGAAACAGAAACTCCTCAGATCCTGGTATTGTAACCTAATATTAAGAATAATATTTTATTCATTGATATTGCGCTATTAACTCCACAGCACTTTACATACATCATCAACACTGTCTCCATTGGGTCTCACAATCTAAACATCCTATTTGTATGTCTTTTGAGTGTGGTAGGAAACCACTGTCTTTGAAAGAGCTACATGGCCATACACATAGATTCGGCCTCATTCATTCCCTATGGGACTTGCAAACATGTGCGGCACTTGCGGTGAGTAGTGTTGAGCGATACTGCTCGATATCTAAAAATATCGGATCGGAATGGTATCGCCGATATCACTAAATATCGTCGATATCCGATTCCGATACCGGAAGTCCCATGTAAGTCTATGGGAACAAAATATTCGCAACAAAAAAAACCCTTTCTTTCGTTGTAAACACAAAATATACACACATAGAATACATATATATATATATATATATATATATATACATGTCATTGTGACATATATATATACATATATTTATAGTTTATACACTTCTACATAGTAAAATAGACTCTGATTCAATTGCCGGGTAAAGCCGTGACATACCCCATAGAAGTCGACGGGCTCGGTGCCGAGTACCCCCAAAACCTCTGGCTCTGTGCAACTCAACTTGGGCGTCACGAACAGGATTCTGTAGCTCGCTATAAGCGAGTCCTGTGTGCCTGAATTTGTGCTTGAGAATTGCTAAAATCATCAGAGAATGTATTTGCCATTTTTCCGCCATATCTGCGTCACGACGAGGCACTGGTGAAGAAGAAGGGCGTGCTCTTCGTGGGTGTACACTCACTCAGTGGCGCGAAAACGATGGCCGACCACTCTAAATGTTACTGCAATGTAAGATCGTGCCCCACAGCTCTTCAGTTCCGCCTCCTCATCCTCCTCAGTGTGCGGAAACTAACACGAAGGTCCCGCCTCACTACAAAAGAGGGGCCCTCTCCAGATGCTAATGACACATGTGACTTGGCAGAGATGGCTAATGGACACGAGCAGAAGTGTGAAGGGATGGAGCAGTCAGAGCTCTCCCCCCACGGAAGCGACCCGATCGCCACGGAACCACCGTTGGGCACCCGGCCTGGAAACCCTCCTACGCTGCAAGAAGCGGAGGATACCCTAAGAGGCCTGGCCCGGCACCGGGAGGAGGTCGCCAGGATGGAAGCCAGCTGGCGTGCCCTAAAACTAAACTTGGAGCGGCGCCAATCCCTCTTACCTGAAGTGTCTGTACCGGAAGGTGAGGCACCCGTTCTAGTAGAGGAGTCCGTGCGGGCATCCCAGCCCTTGCAATGTGATCCGGTTGACGTTGTCGCAGTGGAGGCACCCGTTCCTGCAAAAAATGCTGCACCGGCAGCACCCCAGATCCCGCTGTCTGCCCCCGTCGCTGAGACAGAAGAAGCGACACCCGTCCTCATGGAGGAGGCCGCGCAGGCACCAGAGGTCCACCTGTCTGTACCGGAGCCCGACTGTCATCTGTTCCAGAGCCGGCTGCTTCCTCCGCAGGTGAGCGCCGCCAGGACTGTCGGGCGCCAGGAGAGCTGCCGCAAACCGGACATCGTAAGCTGCAGTTTGATGGTGGAGACATGGAGATGCTGGTGGAGGAGAATTACAACCGGCGTCAGGAGGAAGAGTGGAGACGTTGGGAGCGGGAAGCAGAGCGACAAAGGGAGCAGCGAGAATCCCAAAAGCTTCGGCAACGTAACCTGGAGAAGGACCGGGCAGATAAGGACCGGATGAGAAAAGATAAAGGAACCCTGTGGGAGCCGCGGCGTAAGGGTGCAGTACGGAACTTTAAGTTAAAAGGTGGTTGGGGCTTCATCCAGGAGCCTGGACTTTATTTAGAAGTGTTTGTGACCCGGCGGGACGTGGAGACTCACCTCCCAGAAGGACACCCGGGAAGGGTCCTGTTGCCAGGAGACTTGGTGACTTACACCCGACACTGGGGTTACTGTTATGTTTCGGTAGCTGAGGAGTGCAAGTAAAAAAGGCAATACACCAGAGCAGTTGGAATCTATGAGATTGCAGTACCCTGACTAACCACCACAACTAGAGGCAGCCGTGGAGCGTTCCTACGTTGGTCCTAGACGCCTCGTCACAGCCTGAGAAACTAACTACACCTAAAGATAGATATAGGAAAGCTATCTGCCCCGGAGCAGAACCCAAAGAACATAGAAAGCCCCCAAACATGTAATGGCGGTTAGACAAGATGAAATACTGACACAGAAAGAAAATAGTATGAGCAAACGCTGGGGCCCAAACTATCTAAATAGAAAAGGATAGGAAGGGTACTTACTGCAATCCCAGAAAACCCTGAAAAGCACCAACTCTACTAATTTCAAAATCACCTGAGATCACACGACCTCTACCACCTAAATTAGTTCTCTGGTGTAACAAAATCAAAACAGCAGCCACTGAAAAAACTGGAAAAAGCAAAAGTACAAAACTCAGTGGCTGAACCAAACTGAGAGGGCAAAAGCCCCAGGAGGGGACCCTGAAGGCCCCCACAGAAGTGCAGGACAAAATGCAAAAATATAGCACAAACACAAAAGAAGAAAATGTCTTATCTGTTAGCAGGAGATGCAGACACGACACAGCAGGCTACAAGGGAAACTGGAATAAAGGATTCAGACCAGAACAATTGATCACCGGCAACCCTGATGGGAAAATGACTCCCTTATATAAGACCAGTCAGTAACACCTGATTCCCAGTCCTCACAATCTTCACTAGCACCGCTTGTAACCACCAGAGGGAGCCTCTGCTCAGAACTCATCTCAAACCCATTCACAACAGGTTACAATGGATGGTATGCCCTAAATGTTACCAGGTGCGACCCCTACTCCCCAGAGTGTCAGGAACCTGTGAGACCCTCGGAGCCTTCAGCCTCCCACATCCAGGCCTCTGCACAAGTGCCCACCCCACGCCGTAAATCTCCCCAGCCTCCCTCAGTGGTCTCCTCAGCAGCCCCAGCTGTTCCTGGGGTTGTGGGAGAGAGATCTCTTCCTGTCTGACGGATTGGGGTCAATTGAGCGTGTCTTATTGTGGGCACGCTATATTGACGATATCTTTTTTGTCTGGCAGGGCACCTCCATCGACCTTCTGCAATTTATATCAGTTTTGAACAGCAATGACATGAATATACGACTTACCCCGGTGTGGGATAAGGACAATATTGATTTTTTGGATGTGACTATTCGAAGGGATAATACGGGGATGATTAAGACGGATATTTTTCGGAAAACAACTGCTACTAACACTTTGTTACATGCATCATCATGCCATCCACAACACATGATCAGGGCTATTCCTGTGGGACAGTTTCTCCGATTACGGAGGATATGTTCCACTGATGAGGATTTCAAAATTCGGGCAGATGAATTAAAAACTCGCTTTCTAGCCCGTGGCTACTCTAGACGTTCACTCAAAAAGGCGTACCATCGCGCCAAATACTCCAATCGTAATGATCTTCTTTATGGTATCCAAACACAGGATAAGCAGGACATGTCTAGGTTTGTGACGGCCTACCATCCACAGCATCATCTTGTTCGAGCAGCTCTTGAAAGAGCGTGGCCAATCTTAAAGGTGGACCCGATAATTAAGAAATTCCTACCGGATCGCCCAATGGTTACATTCCGTAGGGCACGGAATTTACGAGATATCCTGGTTAAGAGTCATTATTCATACTCACCTATGCCCACTTTTTTGGATAGTTTTACTCTTGTTGGTGGATGTGTTCCGTGCGGAAAGTGTGTCGCCTGCCCCAACATTGTACGTAGTACAACCTTTCTTAGTGCTGATGGTTCGCGAGAATATAAAATCAAACAGCGTATTACGTGTGTGTCGCGGTATGTGATCTATTATGCCACATGTCCGTGCGGACTGATTTATGTGGGTTTAACGACCAGACAACTTAAGGTACGCGTTCGTGAACATGTTCTGGGGATTCAGGCGGCCTCTTCCTGCGCTGATGCATCCACCCTCAAGACGTTGCCGCGTCATTTCTTTGAGTTCCATCAATGTGACAGTACTCAGCTTAGAGTGCGTGGCATTGAGCTGCTCAACATTAATATTAGGGGCGGCAATTTTACTAAGAGGCTAGGGCAATTGGAGTCTAAATGGATCTGGACACTGGATACCATATGCCCTAAAGGCCTTAATGAGAATATTTCATTTGCCCCATTTCTTTAATCCCCATTCCTGCCCATATTGATGTACACTTTTGGTGTCAGCATTGTTTTTATATTTTTACTAATGTTTTTTATCTTTTGTAGCTTTCATCATTTGTTTCTATCTGGTGATTCTCATGAGATGTGACATCGCTTCTATCAACACAGCAATTTTTGAAGAAATTGAGGACATCTATTATGTAGCTTACTATACATTGATCATGTGTCATGTTTTCTGTGTTTGTTGTGTGTATTGTTTATTTTTTATATTATGTTTCTTATATTATGGTTATATGATCACACCATGCCTGATGCTTTTTGTTTTTTGTTATTTTTTGCTTTTTATGATATATGTGTATATGGCATTGTGACGTGCGTAGTGTTTTGATACATGATATATTAAGCATATGTTGTATGTTTTTTTCTATATGCTATATACCACATTGTTTTGCTTTGCTCGCTGATACTCTGTTTTATTATGTATGTGTATTGTACCATTATAGGTTGTTTGTTATATGGGGGATGTGTATATACATGTATGTATGTAGATGGGGCGATTAGTGTCCACTCGTCTGTTTAATATCGTTCTTATATATCGGTTGTGCCCTCATCAGCAATTTTGCTGGTAACTGCCGCCGATTAGTGTATTTGTATGGTATGCACTTCCTCTATGCACCGCTTATCCTGTGATGGTTGATATATGAGACATATATATACAGTGGGCTGTTATTACATACTTGGGGATTTGCCCTTGTTAGAAATGGCCATCGTCACTTCAGTTTTGTTGTGCGCATGCGCCGACTTCCCTACCTTGTGACTCGCATTTTTCCCTCTGGATGTCCATCTTCCGGTCACGTGGGGCCCCACGTAGTTCCGGTGATGGCGTCCATGGCGGATGCGCGTCCTGCAGGTGGGGAGGCCGGTCCATGCGGCGTACTAAGCAGCGGGTAACTGATTTATGATTCATGGCATGTGTGCAGTATATGTTTTTTTGCCGCGATGTCACCTGTTGGCAATAATGTATCTAGTATATAAGAAAGTATAGGTAGTGCCATAATAGGCCCCCTGAGGAAGGAGTGTGGCTCCGAAACGCGCGTTGGGGTGGGCTGGTGGTCCGCATCCTATTCACCATTGCAGGTATATTCCAGCTATGTTTGGTCATAGGGTATTAGTATTGCGCTATTGAGCATTATGATATGTCTGTGATTATCCTCTGACTATGACAGCGTTTATGTAATGTGAATTATTGGTGGGTAGATGGACCCCTGTCCCTTGATTTGCGTTTTCTGTGCTGGCACCACTGTGGCCATCTACTTTCTCGTTCACCATGCACTTGTCTTTGTTTGTTGCTTTAATTGTTATAAATAAAGGTTATTTTATATGAATTTCCACTGCTTTTTTCTTTTCTTTTTTCTATGCGTAGTTGTTGCAGTGTTTCATACATTTCCTGGTGTCCACACATATGTGCTTTGATGTCACGACTAGCATAATAATTTTCTTGTGATTTGGTACATTTACATATGTGTGATGGTTGGTGTTGTTGCTATTTCTTACATATGGACATGATAATGATAGCTGGCCCGTACCCGGCGCCTGATAGGCCCCCTGGGGTTCGTTCAGTCCGGGACATAGGGCTCCAGACCCGGAGGGAGATGAAAGAGGTGGCCACACAGACACAGATAGCGGGTCATGACTTGACTGTACAGGCCACACGACGTCATCAGGTCCTGGTGGTCCTTGGTGTCTCGGATGTTTGGCAAGCATCAGAAGAGTACCAGGTGGTACCTGGAACACCCCTGCCAAAGAATTATAAATAACCCGGACAGGGTCCCTGTATGTAAATAGTTAAATTGTTGATGTACCCGGACGGGTGAATGTTCATAAAAAGTTTTTTAATTTAATAAAAAAAACAACACAGTTTTCATTACTTTTATTACAGTCTCATCCTGCGACGCCATCGATCTCCTGTAAAAAAATGAAAAAAAAAAAACAGCAGTATACCACCTGTCCGACGCAGTCCATAGTAACGAGTGTCCCACGACGATCCAGCTCTGCTACATCAGAATGACAGGCAGAGCCTGTCATCCCGGCGCAGCACAGCTGATTACCTGCTTCCCCGGCGGTGACGTCATCGGACTGGTTTACGGCCGGGATTACCCTGCAGTCACTGCAGTTATCGCGAAAAACTGCATGTGACCGCCAGGGAGAAGATAATGGCGGCCATCAAGCAGTCCAGGACGTGACCGCCGGAGATCTTCTGCCAGGTAAGTGCCGCTGACTCCTGACAGACCCGACCGACGGACACTCACAGTGACAGTGACAAATCCGATTCCGGTATCCGATATGACGAAAATATCGGTACTCGGAATCGAAAGCCCGATACAGCTAATATCGGCCGATACCCGATATTTGCAGTATCGTATCGCTCAACACTAGCGGTGAGACAAAAAAACACTGATAGTAGCGATTTTTTTTCTGTTGCTGCAAGTATCGGATTTGCGGGATCGCGTCAAAACCACAAGTGTCGCACATGTCTGCAAGTCGCATAGGGAATGAATGAGGCAGAATGCAGTGTTGCCATAAGTGATCCGTTACGTGGCAGATGAGGAAAAACTGCCGGATCTGCAGCGAATGCAAAAATCGCTGATGTGCAAATAGCCTAAGGGTGAGTTTCCACGGTCAGGAAAGCGGCGTGTTTGGCGCTGTGCGCTGGCGCAGCGCCAAACACGCAGCGTCCAGATGTTACAGCATAGTGGAGGGGATTTCAAGGAATCCCGTCTCCACCATGCGTAACAATACGCAGGTGGCAAACCTGCGTAAACGGACATGCGGCGCGTCTTTTAGACCGCAGCATGTCCTCGCGTATTGCGGCGACGGTGCGTCGCCGCAACAGAATTAACACAGGGCTATGTAGCCCTGCGCTCTTTCCGGAGGTGTTCCGGAGGTGTCCTGAACACCTCCGGAAAGATCGCGCGTCAGAAAGGGGGCGGGGCTTAGACGGAGCGGAATTTCCGCTCCGTCCAAAGCGCTATGGTTCCGGACCGTGGAACCATAGCCTAAGTCACTGCCGACATTGTCTGCATTAGTCATACTCACCAATGGGGGAGGCAGAACGAAAAATGCCTAGGGCAGCAGAAACTCTAAATACGGCCCTGTTTACGACCACTCTTTGGGTCCGATCACTAAGCCAGTTATGAATTACGGTATATATAAGTAGGTTCTACTCCTGCACTTATTAACACATGTGATAAAGTAATGCACAGGAATTTGTAATTGTAAGAGGCTGATGGACAGATCTGTGCACGTTCCTCCATCGGCAGCCATTTTGGGGACAGGAGAGCTGAGTAGTCTGTAAGGAAAGCTGAATTACAGGAGAACCTTTAATGCTTATTTATTGTTTATATCTCATTGACCGGACACTCAATCGTTATTTTTTTCCCTATGTGAAAATAGTGGACTGATAACTATCAGTATGAAAGATCAGATTTTCATCACTGTCTGGTCCATGTGTTCATTTTTTACCATCATTAAAGAAAATTTCAAGCTTCTACTACCAGTATCAGTAAAAAATGGACAAGAACTCAAATGACTTACAGATGGCATCTGCATGCCATCTGTTTTTTCACAAACCCATAGACTTTAATGGGCGAGTTTGATCTGTGACATAGTTCCAAAATGAACATGTCTGTTTTGAGAACTCTTTTAAAAAGGTTTTCCCATATTTGAAGATATCTACATTCTAAGTGATCTTGATTTCTGGAACCCCAACTGATCACAGGTACGTTGTGGTAGAACGCAGCTATTGCTGTGGCATTCAAAGTCTATGGAACTGACATAAAAAACCTCATCATGGGGTATTTTTCTCTTTCTGGAGAATGGGTTGAAGTGGGTGAACAGAATTAAATGTTCTTATTTTAACTTTACTAAACATGTTATCTTCAACCATTATGATAAAAATGTCACTCACCTATCCTGGTTCAGGCACCAGCTCTTGGCCCATTCCCCTAGGGTCAGTTCATTGTATGTGAGTGCATGCCGGGTTATTGCTGTGACCCAGCAACTACCTTTGATGTAATTAATTACTCAAGACCTTTTAAGACCGACTCAGCCAGCTATGTGCTGTATGAGTATTCATTAATCTTTGCATTCAATTCCACATATACTTTTGCAGTTTACCTCTCCATGCATTTCTCTCAGATGACTTTTCATCTGTTCAGCAAAATCCTGCTTGTTTTTTCTTCTACCTGTATTCACTTCTTAGCTCAGATTTGCATTAACTATTTATCTGCTGTAAGAATAAAAAACTCTTCTCTGCTTATTACTGTGTGCTGTTAACACTACAACACTGTTGCAACACTGGATAATCTCTGCAAGAAAATATCCAGTTTGACTGTTCATTAACTCTGCCTTTGGTTGACCATTTGCTTGCTGATTGCCTACATCTCTGCCATTGATCATATGTCTGCTTATAACACAAAACTCTGCTGTTAACCATTTGTTGTATGTAAATCACATTTTATGTGTATAGCCACATTCCTGGCTCTATATCTTTGAGTATTTATTATTCTGTTATCTGCCTGCCTTCCAGCATTCCCTGCTGTCCTGGTATTTGCTGATCCATGTGTAATCCGACGAGTTCAGCAATCTGTGTTATTGCTAGTGTTGAGCGATATTGCTTGATATCTAAAAATATCGTATCGAAATTGTATCGCCGATAGCACTAAATATCGTCGATATCCGATTTCGATACCGGAAGTCCCATGTAAGTCTATGGGAACAAAATATCGCAACAAAAAAAAACCCTTTCTTTCGTTGTAAACACAAAATATACACACATAGAATACATATATATATATATATATACATGTCATTGTGACATATATATATACATATATTTATAGTTTATACACTTCTACATAGTAAAATCAACTCTAATTCAATTGCCGGGTAAAGACGTGACATACCCCATAGAAGTCGACGGGCTCGGTGCCGAGTACCCCGAAAACCTCTGGCTCTGTGCGACTCAACTTGGGCGTCACGAACAGGATTCTGTACCTCGCTATAAGCGAGTCCTGTGTGCCTGAATTGCACTGGTTTTGTGCTTGAGAATTGCTAAAATCATCAGAGAATGTATTTGCCATTTTTCCGCCATATCTGCGTCACGACGAGGCACTGGTGAAGAAGAAGGGCGTGCTCTTCGTGGGTGTCACTCACTCAGTGGCGTGAAAACGATGGCCGCCCACTGTAAATGGTACTGCAATGTAACATCGTGCCCCACAGCTCTGGAGTTCCGCCTCCTCATCCTCCTCAGTGTGCGGAAACTAACACGAAGGTCCCGCCTCCCTACAAAAGAGGGGCCCTCTCCAGATATGACACATGTGACTTGGCAGAGATGGCTAATGGACACGACGAGCAGAAGTGGGAAGGGATGGAGCAGTCAGAGCTCTCCCCCCACGGAAGCGACCCGATCGCCACAGAATCACCGTTGGGCACCCGGCCTGGAAACCCTCCTACGCTGCAAGAAGCGGCGGATACCCTAAGAGGCCTGGCCCGGCACCGGGAGGAGGTCGCCAGGATGGAAGCCAGCTGGCGTGCCCTAAAACTAAACTTGGAGCGGCGCCAATCCCTCTTACCTGAAGTGTCTGTACCGGAAGGTGAGGCACCCGTTCTAGTAGAGGAGTCCTTGCAATGTGATCCGGTTGACGTTGTCGCAGTGGAGGCACCCGTTCCTGCAAAAACCGCAGCACCGTCAGCAGCACCCCAGATCCCGCTGTCTGCCCCCGTCGCTGAGACAGAAGAAGCGACACCCGTCCTCATGGAGGAGGCCGCGCAGGCACCAGAGCACTACCTGCCTGTACCGGAGCCCCGACTGTCATCTGATTTAGAGCCGTCTGCTTCCTCCGCAGGGGAGCGCCGCCAGGACTGGGGGGCGACAGGAGAGCTGCCGCAAACCGGACACTGTAAGCTGCAGTGGAGTGGTGGAGACATGGAGCAGCTGGTGGAGGAGAATTTCAACCGGCGTCAGGAGGAAGAGTGGAGACGTTGGGAGCGGGAAGCAGAGCGACAAAGGGAGCAGCGAGAATCCCTAAAACTTCGCCAACGTCACCTGGAGAAGGACCGGGCAGATAAGGACCGGATGAGAAAGGATAAAGGAACCCTGAGTGAGCCGCGGCGTAAGGGTGCAGTACGGAGCTTTAAATTGAAAGGTGGTTGGGGCTTCATCAAGGAGCCTGGACTTTATTTAGAAGTCTTTGTGACCCGGCGGGACGTGGAGGCTCACCTCCCAGAAGGACACCCGGGGAGGGACCTGTTGCCAGGAGACTTGGTGACTTACACCCGACACTGGGGTTACAATGGGTGGTACGCCCTAAATGTTACCAGGTGCGACCCCTACTCCCCAGTGTGTCAGGAACCTGTGAGACCCTCGAAGCCTTCAGCCTCCCACATCCAGGCCTCTGCAAAAGTGCCCACCCCACGCCGTAAATCTCCCCAGCCTCCCTCAGTGGTCTCCTCAGCAGCCCCAGCTATGGACATGATAAGTATAGCTGGCCCGTACCCGGCGCCTGTTAGGCACCCTGGGGTTCGTACAGTCCGGGACATAGGGCTCCAGACCCGGACGGAGATGAAAGAGGTGGCCACACAGACCCAGATAGCGGGTCACGACGTCACTGTACAGGCCACACGACGTCATCAGGTCCTGGTGGTCCTTGGTGCCTCGGATGTTTGGCAATCTCAAGAAGAGTACCAGGTGGTACCTGGAAGAGGCCAGCCAAAGAAGTCTAAATAACCCGGACAGGGTCCCTGTATGTAAATAGTTAACTTGTTTATGTACCCGGACGGGTGAATGTTCCAAAAAAATTTTTTTAATTTAATAAAAAAAAAAAAAAACACAGTTTTCATTTCTTTTATTACTGTCTCATCCTGCTGCGATGCCATCGATCTCCTGTAAAAAAATGAAAAAAAAAAGTATACCACCTGACCGACGCAGTCCATAGTAACGAGTGTCCCACGACGATCCAGCTCTGCTACATCAGAATGACAGGCAGAGCCTGTCATCCCGGCGCAGCACAGCTGATTACCTGCTTCCTCGGCGGTGACGTCATCGGACTGACTGCTTTACGGCCGGGATTACCCTGCAGTCACTGCAGTTATCGCGAAAAACTGCATGTGACCGCCAGGGAGAAGATAATGGCGGCCATCAAGCAGTCCAGGACGTGACCGCCGGAGATCTTCTGCCAGGTAAGTGCCGCTGACTCCTGACAGACCCGACCGACGGACACTCACAGTGACAGTGACAAATCCGATTCCGGTATTCGATAAGACGAAAATATCGAAACGAATTATCGAAAGGCCGATAGAGCTAATATCGGCCGATAGCCGATATTTGCATTATCGTATCGCTCAACACTAGTTATTGCCTTTGGTCCATTGAGCTCCTTGACCTACAGCTTAGGGAATCCACTTCACCAGGTGAGCTCAACACAAAAAAAATCCCCAAATTTCTTTAAACTTTTAAACTACATAGGATCTTTTCTTTGGGTAAATATACTGATTGACCCACATCCTCATTGGTTCATCGACCAAAAGGAAGTGCCTGGTCTAGATGTTGTAAAGGTGAATAAATAACGCATACTGTATATTATAAGGATATTTATGAAATTTAATAGAGACATGTCAGAATATCACTTGGTGAAATCAGAGATCTTGAAGAAAGAAATTGAGTACACAAACCTTATCATCACCATTCAGACATTTTCATCACTGGAAATCTCTGACACAACATTTTGAACAAAAAGCATTTGATATCAATAGAGCTCAGCTTAGATCATCTTGTCAGATATTTCCTGTTATGTAAATCTCAGATTAATTGCAAAGGGGTGTTGGGTGATTTGTAGGACCCTTCATGAAAGAATTGGGTGCTGGATGGTTCAAGCTCAAAACACCATTGATGAGATCATCTAACATGCAGCAAATTTTTGTTTGATTTTTTACTCTAAATATTTATTTATGTTCCCTAATCCCTAGGTTCTTCTGCCAAGTATCCCCTAATCCAACAGATTATGTCAAGCAAGGATCACCCATGGTCCTTAATTAAAGGCATGATTAAGTCCAGAAAAAAAATATTTTTAATTACATATTTATGTAATGCCAACCTATTAAACATCACTGTGCAAAGATTCTCATAACTTTCATCAGTCCCTGCCTACTGGTGCTTATAACTTAAATTTCAAATTAATTACGAATATTAGGCTAGGGTTACACGACAGTATTTTCTCTCATCCGATTACAGTGTATCCTATTTTGCTAATCACACTCTGCACAAACTATTAGAGGTGAGCGGTTTTGCCAAAATTTTACTTCAGCAGATTAACTCAAATTTGGTCAGGAATTCAATTTTCATTGAATTTTGTGTAATTAATTAAATGTATCTTATTATGCTCTGAGGTTTCTACAGACCCCAGAGCATGATAAACATAGAGGTTAAAAAAATATATACACCCCTCTCCCTAGCCCTCGCCCATCCCTCAGAGCAGCTCCCTGATCACATTTTCTCCATCTTCACTGTGGTCTTTGACTCCTCTGAAGGTGCGATAGACTACTGAGAAGGTGGAAGAGAACTGATTGCAACAAAAAAGGACCAGGGACCTGCTGTAAGGGAGCACCATTGAAGGTGAGTAAAGAATGTTAAAACTTTTTTTTAACCATTTTCTTACATCCTTCTGGCCCTTTTCTATCCAAAGGAATAGCAGCTGAATGGCCACTATTTTGCTGTGCTTTATCAAAATGAAAGACATCAAAATTCTGAGACCTCCCCAAATGCATGTGTGACACCCCAGGAGTCCGGTTGTCACAATGGCCTTGCCTCCCTCCGGGGGGAGTGATGTCATGCCTGGAAGCAAAGAAGGAATTCCCTTACCAGGTAGTTCCAGCATTCAACACAGTTCCTGCTCCTGGCCAGCAGGGGGCTCTAAACCCGATTTCAGGGGAGCTGCTCTCTCTGGTCAGGAGGAGGAAGTTAGGGGGAGTTATTGCCTGAATAAGGTTGAGAGAGCATGTGTGGAGAGGAGCTTGGGATAGAAGTTCTATCTGAGCTTACACCAGGTTTGAGTGCCAGTGACCAGGCACCAGAGCCCGAGGCTGTGTGGGTACTAAAACCCCGGCAGAAGAATCTGGAGGGCAGGAGACCGCAGGTCCTCTGCCGCAACTGATACTCGATGACACAGCGGCACATGTGAGCCGGAGACGCCAGACAGGAGCGACCCCTGAAACAGGCTCAAACTGCCTGTCATGCGAGTGGAATTCTACCTAAGCATCAGACAGAAAGAGCGACTTGAATAGAGTTTACTGCAGCAAGTACCTCAGAGAATAGCGCTAGAAAGGAGGCCTCACAACCCACCTGACTAAGGAAATTCCCAAATGACTGCCAGGCTGACTGGCTCCAGAACATCTGTAACCTAAGCCCCAGACTGTACCTGCACTGCTCAGTAAAAGGTAAAGGAAACAACAGCCTTTGTGTCCGTCAGTTATTTCTCCAATCCTCAGCCCTGCATCTCAACGTCCTTCTTCCCTCATAGCCAGCCATATCTGCCCTGGGGCCCCGCTCCACCAGTGGGGAGCGATAACATCTCTTCTGCATTACCATTGGCACCAGAGGAACTGAACTGCAGCGTCGGCTATCCCTTGCTGAATACCGCGGGTGGCTGACGAAACTTTCCCTTAAATCTACCCCTCATCACTGCCATTTGCATGCCCAGGGCCAAGGACCAGGTCACCGCTGTGGTGACAATCCCCTTTAAGTACTGTCAGACCCGGCCCGAGTATCCCACGGTCCTAGCGTGTGTTGCACATGGAAGGATTGGCACATTGTTGGATGCTCACCTAAGACTCCGGGAAAGTGATGCTTTCAAACTTTTCTTGTTTACAATGCCGAGATGCTCCATTGTTGTGGGATGTGAAGGACATGTATGTTGTAAATGAGGCATAATTATGTAAAAAAAAATTTTGATGAGCTAAGAAGGCTCATTATTCTCATTTGCACATGGAGACACGAGAAGCAATGGAATGAAACTGAAAGGGAGAAGATACAGATTAGATATTAGAAAAAACTTTTTGACACTGAGGGTGATCAATGAGTGGAACAGGCTGCCACGAGAGGTGGTGAGTTCTCCTTCAATGGAAGTCTTCAAGCAGAGGCTGGACAGACATCTGTCTGAGATGGTTTAGTGAATACTGCATCGAGCAGAGGTTTGGACACAATGACCCTGAAGGTCCCTTCCAACTCTAACATTCTAGGATTCTATGACCAAATATAATATTTGGCAAGCATGTGGGAACCATTGAACCACTTTGCTGTGTATAATGTACCCCCCATCACAGGCAGAGAATATAGACCTCAGTATACCGGTTGCTGTGGCCTCTTCACATGTTTTATGATTCTGCTGTAGTAATATCCTTTTCATAAAATAGATTCATCTATTTAGACACGCAGTTCAGTACCAGACACAGGTCAGATACCGCTATCTGAGGAACGTGTGAGTGATGAATCTATTTAACAGGGAACTCCACAGGTCAAGGCTCGCGTAGACTGATTATATTCATTACATTGTATAATGGGATGTCCTGGCTCCTGATATCGATGTCTCTATCTATTGAAATGTGCTATTGTTAGTCAGATTTTTCTTTTTCCCTCCCGCCTCGCGGCGTGAGACGAGCTGCCTTAGTATGGAAGACTGGTGCTCAACTGACTGCTATCCAGGAAGGAAATCATTTTCCCTAATTACCAGCTAGCTGCGGCAGCAGTCTCCAGGGAGTCAGATCATAAGACTGTTGGTCTTCAATGAAATCAATTATTTAACCCCACCGCCAGCTCCCCCCTAGCATCATCCACCTTCCCTCTAGTAATAGGCCTTATTAGAAAGAACCCCAAGCCTTGGGAATTCCCATGGGCATTCTGGAATAGCATCTTCTGTTCTAGTCGAGAGTCTGAGATCACTCAGCTCTTTAAATAATAACATTTTTCCCAATAAGACCACGTGACATCAAAGACACGTACAGCTATGAACTAATTGCTTCTTGTTCGCTGCTAGCATGTAGGTGTCACTCATAACAGTATCTCCCAAAGACACCAGCAAGCAGCAGGCAGCTGTTACACATTACTCCGCTCATCACTCGCTCATTGTTTACCTTGTCATATATCGGCTATCATCTCTGGGAATCTGAATGCAGAATAATTACGATTGACTTTTTCCATTGCATCAGAAACAATAGTATTTTCTCAATAGGTGATAACAGTGGAAGACGTGATTAACTCATAGGTAATTAGTGCACTTACTCTGTCTAGAGAGGTTACAAATGATCGGGGAAAATTCCCAAAGTTAAAAATTTGGACAACAGTACAAGAGTTTTCCTAAATTTTTACAAAGTTTACAATTGATTAGCACATGGATAAACTATATATAAATTTGGCTTAGGATCATGTAATGGTTGCACATGCGCCCCAAAAAGTCAGATTTATTCCTATTAATATATATTATGTGGCGCCCCTGAGGGTCCAGTCGCCACAGAGGTACTGCACCTCATCTAGAGGTGTGGTTCCCCACTCTCAGGTAAGGAGAGAGCACCATCCAGGACTCTAACACCTGCACCCAACACAGACTATAGCAGCAGGGCACCCTGGATGCACCCTACGGGAGGATGGTCTCATCCCAGGCTGGGTAGTAAAGGGGGTTGGGAGAGTGGGTGGAGAAAGGGAGGAGGGTGGGTGGAGGGATCCAATGGCTGGATATCCTTAAGGACAAAAATGTCCAGGAAGGATGGGAAATCTTGAAAAATGAGATTCTCAAAGCACAATCATTAACAATTCCGAAAAGAGGGAAGAATAGGAAGCATTTAACAAAACCAGGATGGATGAACACAGAACTTAAACACATGCTAAAAAGGAAGAAAGAAATGTATATCAAATGGAAAGAGGGAGGCATATCTAAAGAAGAATATAATGATGTCTGCAGAACCTGCAGGGCAAGAATCAGATTAGCTAAAGCTCCAGGTCCAGATGAATTACACCCCAGAGTATTGAAGGAGATAGCAGAAGAAATTTTTGAACCACTCTCCATAATCTTTGAAAATTCTTGGAGAACAGGAGAAGTCCCAGAAGACTGGAGAAGAGCAAATGTTGTTCCTGTCTTCAAAAAGGGGAAGAAGGTGGACCCAGGGAACTATAGACCAGTGAGTCTGACATCTATACCAGGAAAAATCTTTGAACAAATTATTAAACAACATGTATGTAAGTACCTGGACAAGAATGAAGTGATTAACCAGAGTCAGCATGGGTTTGTAACTAATAAGTCATGTCAGACTAATTTAATTTCCTTCTATGACAGAATCACTGAATGGGTGGATCAGGGAAATGCTGTAGATATATTATATATTGACTTCAGCAAAGCATTTGACAAAGTATCTCACACAATTCTTATTGAAAAAATGACTAAGTATGGAATAGACAAGGCAACTGTTAGGTGGATTCATAACTGGCTTAGTGATAGGACCCAAAGAGTGGTAGTAAATGGCTGCACATCCAGTTGGAAGAATGTATCAAGTGGGGTACCACAGGGCTCTGTCTTGGGCCCTGTATTGTTCAACATCTTTATAAATGATTTAGATGAAGGAATTGAGGGTAAACTGATTAAATTTGCTGATGACACAAAGCTAGGGGGGATAGCTAATACTAGAGAAGAGAGAGAGAGGATTCAAAAAGATATAAATAAACTGGAGCAGTGGGCAGCAACTAACAGAATGGTTTTTAACAGGGAAAAATGCAAAGTACTTCATCTGGGAAATAAAAATGAAAAAAGCGTATACAGAATGGGAGGAATAAGGCTAAGCAACAGCACATGTGAAAAAGACTTGGGTATACTAATAGATCACAGACTGAACATGAGTCAACAGTGTGATGCAGCAGCAAAAAAGGCAAATACAATTCTGGGATGTATTAACAGAAGCATACAGTCTAGATCACGTGAAGTCATTATTGCCCTCTACTCCTCTTTGGTCAGACCTCATCTGGAATACTGTGTCCAGTTTTGGGCACCACATTTTAAAAAAGACATCAACAAACTGGAGCAAGTTCAGAGAAGAGCGACCAGAATGGTGTTCGGTCTGCAAACCATGTCCTATGAGGAACGGTTACAGGATTTGGGAATGTTTAGCTTGCAAAAAAGAAGACTGAGAGGTGACTTAATAGCCGTATACAAATATCTCAAGGGCTGTCACATTGTAGAAGGATTATCTTTATTCTCATTTGCACACGGAAAGACTAGAAGCAATGGGATGAAACTGAATGGGAGGAGACACAGATTAGATATTAGAAAAAACTTTTTGACAGTTAGAGTGATCAATGAGTGGAACAGGCTGCCTCGAGAGGTGGTGAGTTCTCCTTCAATGGAAGTCTTCAAACAGAGGCTGGACAGACATCTGTCTGGGATGATTTAGTGAATCCTGCTTTGAGCAGGGGGTTGGACCAGATGACCCAGGAGGTCCCTTCCAACTCTACCATTCTATGATTCTATGATTCTAAGTAGAAGGAAGAGGGTGGATCTTAGTGAGTGGGAAGGAGACAGTAGAGTCAGAAGAGGAGGGGAGCTCAAGCTCTGAGGAGCTTGTCCCCAGACTCAGAAAGATAGTAGTAAGCAAGAGACAGAAGGAAGCTTCCAAAAGGACAGAAGTGGTCCTAGGTGCATGGATAGTGAGCAGTCCATCTGTGGGGCCCAATCCAGTAATGGAAGGACCAGGTTGCAGTGGGGTACAGGCCCCTGAGACTAGTGGAGAAGTCACCAGACTCAGCTAGCAAGCAGGAGGCAGTGGCACCTTTAGGTCCTTCAGCCACAGTTATCTTCACCAAAAAGGTAGCCATATAGGAGCAAGGGTACTTAGAGGATGTCACCTGACAAGGTCCGCGGCTACTGACTTGGGACACTGACTGTGAGGTGCTAGACAGGAAGGGCGGAAAGTCAGCACAGTGAGACCGCCAGGAAAGGAATGTATTGAGGGTAGTCCTGGAAAGGTGTATCCTAATCTACCTGGGAGTTTGCTGGATCCTCACCTGGAGGACACGGCACCTAGCGGGCATCTGCGCACAACTGAACTGTGACTAGAACATTGGAAATTGCAACCTGCTGTGTCCTCTGAATTATTCCTGCGTCACCTACCCTGCACCACACTCACCACCAACATCATCTTTAATATCTTAACTGCCCTGGGAAATAGCCCTACCTGTGGAGGGCTGCACCAATTCTGCTGCATCAACTGTCCCAGTGGACTGAATCTACAGCATCGGCTAACAGCTTTATTGCCGAGTACCACAGGTGGCATCACGAACACTTCATTACAAACTCTTTATCTTTCCCCTTTTCCACCCTCATCCCCTTTTATTGGACGCCCAGGGCCACGGACCGGGTCACTGCTGCCCTGACACTGCCCTTTTAAGAAGTGTCCCGATACCGAGTACCCCACTGCCCTGGCGGGTGATCCATATTATATTATAAAATAATTCCTGCTAAAATAAAGACAGTATAATCCCAGAGGAGACAGGGAAAAGATGTGCGAAGTGCATTACAATGGGTAACAGTGCGTCATAGATGTGGCGCAACTTGATTAAATCGGATTTGTTAGCAACTTTCTAAATAAAAACTATATAAAAAATGTAGTAGATCTTTAAGACCTGATGTGCCTGGTACACTTACTTTGAAAATTGATGGCAGTATGGCTGTATAAGAAATTGTGCAAATCGGTCTGACTGCGATCTGACAAAACATCAGATTGCACCCAACTGTTATGAGGTCATGCACACAGAGGCGAACATATCACTGGTGCAACCTGTGCGGCCGCACAGGGGCCCAAGACGTGGGGTGGCCATTTCTACATCCCAAGCAGGTGCAGTTTTGCATTTTTAGGAGCTCTTGGGCTGCAAAGGGCCCATATATTGTTCTTGCACAGGGGCCTTTTTCGGTCTGTGTCTGCCAGTGCACGCACGTCTTGATTTTTTCCCCGGACAAAACAGGTCTGGGGAAAAAATTGCTTCATGCACGATTTGCATCCGATATTTGGATCAAACTTAGGTATGCAAGTCAATAAGTCCGTGGAAAAAATCTGGCCTAACTCAGATAACATCTGAGTGAAGATTTTTACACACCGACAGAAAGGAGAAGATGGAGACATTTTTTTCTCCATCTTCCCATCCGAGGTTATCAGATCATACTATGCTCACACTCTGCTCAAACTCTGATCAGAGTGTGATTAGTGTATTTGATCCAATTTTCTCAGATGAAAGAAAAATGGTCATGTGACCCTCGGTCCGAGAAAAAAAAATTGCAGCATGCACTAATTGCATCGGACTAGCAGATCGCACTCATCCATTCATGTTTATGGGTCCATGAAAAAAATCAGACCTATCTCGCATGACATCTGAGTGCCGTCCGATTTTCTCAAACTGATAGAATAAAGAAGATGGAGACATTTTTTTTCTTCTCCACATCTGAGAAAAATGGATCAGACTCTGATCAAATTTTGAACAAACTTTGGTCAGAATATGATAACTGGACCGATTTTCTTGGATGGGAGAATACCGGTCGTGTGGACCTGGATTAAGATTTCTCTTTTGTTCCTTCACTTTCCATTATGTTTAACTGATAAGAAAAAATAGAATTGTTGATAGTCTATTTTTATTTGATAGTATTTTTTCCACAGCTGTCTAAAACTTTTGCACAGTGCTGTGTCTCTGGAGAATTTTCCAAAGTATATTATTATTATTATTATTATTTTATTTATATAGCACCATTGATTCCATGGTGCTGTACATGAGAATATATGCTGAACACTGATGCCAAACATGATGTGAACGAGACTAAAAAAGGACAGAATAAAAATAGTAAAGGAAAGATTTATCTATTAGTGAATTTTTTTATTTGTAGGTGTGCAAAATTGATTTGAACATAATCTACAGTATATTACTAGTTGTCCTTAATAATTAAGAACATATCCTAAAGACAGTATATGTCTGTTATCAGTGGTTGTAAGGAAGTGGAAGTTTTGCCCACACTCCCTCCTGAAGATATATGCAATGATGTAATGTATTATGGTGTTTTGAATGTTTAATGTTTTACATTGACAGTGAATGGGTGTATTCTACCCAGCCAGAGTAAGCTGATAGGGATAGTCAGTGTTAATAGTAGGGACTAGCCCAGAGTGGGAGGGGCTAAGTGGGAAGAGAGTAGAGAGCTTCCTGTCGGAACATCACATAGGGAAGATCCTGCAGTAGTAGCAGACCGCGTGTCTGACTGAGTAGCAGAAACTCATACAGTAAGTGCATTTGTGGCAAGAGGGAGATGACCGAAGCATGTAGTAAGCTCCTATGGGAGAAGCGACAATGAGAAGCAAGTGATTAGCATCCGGATTTGGTCCAAGCAAAAGAGGGAAAAGGGCAAAGTAACGTGACCTGGTGCATGATGCCAAGAGGGATGGTACGGCGTTATCTGTCAGTCGGGTAATGGGACCGAAAAAGGATAAGCGAGTTGATGAGGAAATACCCAGTGAAGTAGTCCAGAGGCGTCAATAAGGCAGAAAACTAAATAGCAGCCATATCGGCTTAGAAAACTTCCTTAAGGGGAGAAGAACGAGGAACCGTGGGTAGAAGTATAGGACTCTTGCTTGCTGGACTGTGGTGCAGTTAGTGGGGACAAGGTGTTTCCCGGAATACAGTGTTCTGGGCTGTGTCGAGGCAGAAGAGCTAAGTGAAGTAAAACGCGAGAGTGACTCAAGGAAAGCGAGAAGAAAGTACGTGATAATGTTCCATGTCAAAGCAGAAATGTCCATGAAGATGAATGCCTACTATTTCCTGTACATAATTTCTCATATATTATTCTTCAGTAAAATATAATAAAAATATATTTATTTATGACCTATGGTCTCCTTCATCAAACTTTGTAACAACTGGTCCTGGCCTGCTGAATACAATGGCACAATGCGGTCTGCAAGGGGCTATTGCCACCACAGCTAAAGTCCACACATCCAGCAAGGTTAATGTAGGGTGCCAGGGCGAGAAGCACAAGTACCTCCTCCACGGCTACTGCCCCGCACCACGTTACATGGTTTCCAGGAGTCCTCTGTTATTTATCTTCCTTTACATTAAACACCTATCTTCTATAGGTTTAGGCACACCACACTTGTGACCTGCTGGGACTTGCCTCCCTGCCTTCAAGACATAATCTTTATAGAGCTTTTCATCATGACTGATACTATAAGATATATGACCAATGCAAAGCACAATTTTATATTCTCTACATTAAATCCCTAGATCTCCATGTTCACCCATGATGGACCTACCCAGGTCACACATCAGTTAGACTATATAATTGAATAATGGTGGTGCTTATTTTCTTCTTCTCCAGGAACATTTCTGTTCATGCGATTCAACTCTTGAAAGGGTTATAGAGGATTAGAAGAAAAACATGTCTGCTATCATCTCCCCATCTAACTATTTTATGGCTCTTTATCTATGGACTCTATGTGCAGCGCTCTATCTCCACTATAGGTCCAACCCCAACCAAGAGGACGGACGACGATTGGGTACTGGTCAAAGTAGTACTAGCTACAAAAAAGCAATATGATCAATGACAGAAGCAGGAACCAAAAAATGTTAATGGGAGCTTGTTAACGACACTGTATATGAAGGTAGAGGTCTATGACAATCATTGGGGATCACTTGGTCTTGCACAGCTATTGGGGGAATCAGTCTATGGGGTACCTTTGCCTAGCATTGATTGACGATCTTGGAGTTGGCCCATATTTAGAAGCACTGAACGATTTGGAAAATTCTGCTTGTTGCCTATACATTATATTTCTGAGTTAAATATGCGTAAAGTATTTATATACCTAATAAAAAAAACTCTATATTGGAGCTGTAGACTAATTGACTGGATGTCAATAAGTCATTGTACTGAATGTTCTCTTGTCATTTACAGAAACATCCAACCAGAGTTCATTAATTTTATTTTGTTACTTGTAGGCTTGGTTCACACTTGCATTCTGGTTCCTATTGCCTCATCTTTATTTGCCAAATATTGTGAAATTATCACAAATCAATGTGATCTGATGACATTTATTGCAAAACAGATTAAAACTTGTCTGTTACATCAGTCACAGATCTTGGAAAGGTGCCCATACACCTTCATTATCTGTCGGTTAAGAGCTATTCCTCTGAATTCTCCCATACACAAGCATTCTTAGTTTGAGTGAGCATGCACGTGTTTTCAATAGGAGAGGGAAGTAAGCTGCTGCAAGATATTTCTAATACCAACTTAGCTTTCCTAAGAACAAAAGGAGTTAAAATTCAACGTGTTGATCATTATTTTCTTCAAAACCCTTTATTGGGGGAGAGCCTACAACCCTACTGAAATTTATGGATTTGGCTAATGTGTATGGGCACCTCAAAAACAGAATCAATGTCACCAGTGGTAACAGAACCTTAAGGCTTCCATACACATTAGACTAAAACATATTAAAACCTGTTGATAATGATGGGTTTGTCTGATCATGTTATGTTAATGGCAGCACCAGATGATTGGAAGAGATGTACGATCAGATGTCCGATTTCAGATTGCTGATTGCATTGTTCTCCTGGAGATAAGACGAATGCCAATGTGCCAGTTGGTGGCTTTCTCATAGAGAACACAGGAGTTCTCTGATGGATGACCAATCCTTTGTATGGGAGAGTTTGCTAAGATGACTGTTGGTAGTGTTGGGCGAACGTGCTCGGATAACGTCTTATCTGAGCATGCTCGGGTGTTATCTGAGTAACTTGGGCATGCTCGCATATTATGTTCAAGTCCCTGCGGCTGCATGATTTGCGGTTCTTAGAGAGCCTGAACACATGTGGGAAATCCCTAACAAACAGGCAATTACCACATGTGTTCAGGCTACCTAACAGCTACAAATCATGCAGCCGCAGGGACTCGAACATAATATATGAACACGCCCAAGATACTGGGATAACACCCGAGCATGCTCAGATAAGACGTTATCCGAACACGTTCGCTCATCACTAGCTGAATAATCAGACGAAGCATAGTTCATCAGAAAGCCATCTAATGTGTATGACCTGTCTCAGCGGAGTAAATAAAGAACTAAAATAAAGAGTACAGATATCTATACAGGTTGTAAAATGATTAATTAGGACAATAATACCATTAACCTACATAAAATATGCTAATATTGTCATCCCAGTTAATGGCAATATTTCTTTTTAAAGTGTTTATTATTATCTCTCGATACCCAAACAAGTAGACATGACCGACCGAGGAGATGATAAATACACTCTTGTTTCCAATGATAAGTAAGAGAAATGACTCACCGCAGCCCATAAGAGCCCTCCATAGTAAACAAACTACTAGTCAACCTCGAATGCTGATGTGAACGATGATTGTTTTGTACGTTATTTTCCTTCTAGAAGTACACACGTAATCAGCCATGCTCTGAGAGTGAAGGAAGCATTAAAGGTCAGGATACGCATTAGCCACATGGGATCATTCAGTTCATTATAGAAAGTACAAAAAGACAAACAGATAAAATAAAACCAACTAAAATCACCCACCCTCATATTTAAAAAAGTACAGTGGGTACGGAAAGTATTCAGACCCACTCTGCACCCCATCTTGACTGAAAAAAACAGAAATGTAGAAATTTTGCAAATTTATTAAAAAAAAAACCTGAAATATCACATGGTCATAAGTATTCAGACCCTTTGCTCAGACACTCATATTTACGTCACATGCTGTCCTGTTATGAATGTTTTAGAAATGAATTCTGAGCAGAAGATCCCTCTGGTGGTTACAAACAGTACTGAACCATTCAATGAGGATTGGCAATCAGGAATTACAGACTGGCTGGATATAAGGGAGGTTTCCCTCCATCATGGTTGCCGGTGATCAATTGTTCCTGTATTAACATTGTTTCCTGGTTCACTTGGAAGCTTGCTGAGTCTTGCCTCTTCTCCTGCTCTCAGATAAGATATTTTCTGTTTTTTGTTTTTGTGCTTGCCATTTGCATTTTTCTCTGCATTTCTGTGAGGTTGGCCAGGTTCCCCTCCCCGGGGGGCTTGGGCCCCTCTCGGTTCCTCTGGAGCCACTGTTGTTTGTTCATTTGCCTTTTCCAGTTTTTTCAGTGGCTGCGGCTGAGATTTGTTACACCAGAGAACTAATTTAGGTGGTAGAGGTCGTGTGATCTCAGGTGTTTTTGCAATTAGTAGCGTTGGCTTTTTTTAGGGTTTTTTGGATTGCAGTAAGTATCCTTCCTATCCGTTTCTGTCTAGGCAGATTGGGCCCCAACGTTTGCTCATACTATTTTGTGTCTGTGTCTGTATTTCCTCTTGTCTAACCGCCATTACATGTTTGGGGGCTTCCTATGTTCTTTGGGGATCTGCTCCGGGGCAGATAGCTTTCCTCTTTCTATCTTTAGGTGTAGTTATCCTCTCAGGCTGTGACGAGGCGTCTAGGACCATCGTAGGAATGCTCCACGGCTGCCTTTAGTTGTGGTGGTTAGTCAGGGTACTGCAATCCAGTAGATTCCAACCTCTTTGGTGTATTGCCGTTTTTGCCTGCTCTCCTCAGCTACCAAAACATAACACTGTCCATTTTCTTGTGATCCTCCTTGAAATGGTTCTACTCCTTCATTGGAGTTCAGCTGTGTTTAATTAAACTGATATGACTTGATTTGTAAAGTAACACACCTATTTACAGTACAGACCAAAAGTTTGGACACACCTCACTCAAAGATTTTTCTGTATTTTCATGACTATGAAAATTATACATTCACACTGAAGGCATCAAAACTATGAATTAACACATGTGGAATTATATACTTAACAAAAAAGTGTGAAACAACTGAAAATATGTCTTATATTCTAGGTTCTTCAAAGTAGCCACCTTTTGCTTTGATTACTACTTTGCACACTCTTGGCATTCTCTTGATAATCATGAGGTCAAAGGAACTGGCCAAGGAGCTCAGAGAATTGTGGCAAGACACAGATCTGGCCAAGGTTACAAAAGAATTTCTGTTGTACTCTAGGTTCCTAAGAGAGCAGTGGCCTCCATAATCCTTAAATGGAAGAAGATTGGGACCACCAGAAGTCTTCCTAGACCTGTCCATCCAGCCAAACTGAGCAATCATGGGAAAAGGGCCTTGGTGAGAGAGGTAAAGAAGAATCCCAAGATCACTGTGGCTGAGCTCCACAGATGAAGTCGGGAGATGGGAGAAATTTCCACAAAGTGAACTACCACTGCAGCCCTCCACCAGTCGGGCCATTATGGCAGAGTGGCCCAACGGAAGCCTCTCCTCAGTGCCAGACATATGAAAGCCAGCATAGAGTTTGCTAAAAAGACATGAAGGACTTCCAGAGTATGAGAAACAAGATTCTCTGGTCTGATGAGACGAAGATAGAACTTTTTGGTGATAATTCTAAGCGGTATATGTGGAGAAAACAGGCACTGTGCTCATCACCTGCCTAATACAATCCTAACAGTGAAACATGGTGGTGGCAGCATCATGCTATGAGGTGTGTATCAGCTGCAGGGACAGGTCAACTGGTTGCAATTGAAGGAAACATGAATGCGGCCAAGTACAGAGATATCCTGGATTAAAACCTCTTCCAGAGTGCTCTGGACCTCAGACTTGGCTGAAGGTTCACCTTTCAACAAGAAAATGACCCTAAGCACACAGCTAAAATAACAAAGGAGTGGCTTCAGAACAACTCTGTGACCATTCTTCACTGGCCCAGCCAGAGCCCTGACCTAAACCCAATTGAGTATCTCTGGAGAGGCCTGAAAATGGCTGTCCATCAACGTTCACCATCCAACCCGACAGAACTGGAGAGGATCTGCAAGGAAGAATGGCAGAGGTTTTTCTTTTTTAATAAATTTGCAAAAATGTCTACATTTCTGTTTTTTTTCAGTCAAGAGTGTACCTTAATGAGAAAAAAATGAACTTTTTTGAATTTACCAAATGGCTGCAATGAAACAAAGAGCGAAAAATTTAAAGGGGTCTGAATACTTTCCGTACCCACAGTAAATAGAAAAGTAAAAACATTTGTAGGTCCATTACGCCATTACCTAGTCCTGTTTGTATCACTTTTTGCGATGCAGACAGGGTCCAGACAAGTGTATTGTTGTCCATTGGACTTGTGGTGCCAGACAGTTTTTGCTTTTGTGGACCAATTCTGCTATGTTCTGCTATGTTCACACTAAGTTTTTTTGAGGAGAACATGCAGATCCTAATGGAAATCACTATCTATTAGGTACCGGCGTCGGTGGTGTTTTTCCAGTATCATCTAAGTTCGAATTTTCTCCATTGTTTTTGTGGTGCTGCCAGCAAATTTTATGGGGCATTTAAACTTTAAATAGTGTGTGACTTCCAAGTAGAAGCCACCCAAAGAAAGAACATGCTATTTCTTTAAACACCTTCCAAGCTTATGAAGCCTGAAGCAGTTAAAAACGGTGACAGAAGACAGAACATGTGCACAGTAATGTCGTTTTTACAATTCTGTAAATTATCTCAATTTTTTGAAGAATTTTGTTTAGTGCTTTTTCAGGCGGTTTCTAGATGGAATCCACCTGAAAAAGATATCAAGTCGAAAGGCTGCAAAGAAGGATTTGGGAAGAAACTCTTCCAAAACCGTTTCAGGAAAAGAAAAACGCATCCAAGAGAGACCAAAACAAGGAACATTTCCTCTAGTAGCCATTGTCTCAAAATAACTTTGTCTGACCAGGGCCTTAGTCAGCACATTTAATAATAATAATAATAATAATTTTTATTTCTACAGCGCCAACATATTCCGCAGCACTTTACATTATAGAGTGGACTTGTACAGAGAACAGACATTACAGCATAACAATAAACACAGATCAGTAGACACCAAGAGGAATGAAGGCCCTGCTCGCAAGCTTACAATCTATGAGGAAAAAGGGGAGACACAAAAGTTAAATGGTAACAATTGCTTTCATTGTTCGGACCAGCCATAGTGTTCGAATCGGGTGTTCATGTAATTCTGCATGAACCAGTTAACAGCTAAAGTATGTAACAGTACAGACACAGAGGGCTATTAAATGCATAAAGCAGGCGAGAACATAATACGAGGTACCTGATTATGGTAAAAAAATTTTGAATGGGCCAACAGGGATAGTTAGGTTAACGCGTTGAGGCGGTAGGCCAGTCTGAACAAATGCGTTTTTAGGGCACGCTTAAAACTGTGGGGATTGGGGATTAATCGTATTAACCTGTGTAGTGCACACCAAAGAATTGGCGCAGCACGTGAAAAGTCTTGGAGATGGGAGTGGGAGGTTCTGATTATTGATGATGCTAACCTCAGGTCATTAGCAGAACAGAGGGCACGGGTAGGATGGTAGGCTGAGACAAGGGAGGAGATGTAGGGTGGTGCTGAGCCATGGAGTGTTTTGTGGGTGAGGGTAATAAGTTTGTACTGGATTCTGTAGTGGATGGGTAACCAGTGTAATGACTGGCACAAGGTAGAGGCATCGGTATAACAATTGGTGAGGAATATGATCCTAGCTGCAGCATTCAAGACAGATTGGAGAGGGAGAGTTTGGTAAGAGGTAGACCGATTAGTAGAGAGTTACAATAGTCCAGGAGATCTTTAAACTAGAACAATGTGTGAAGGGAAGCAAAAGGCCAGAAAAATCCATACACCTGACAAATGCTATTGAGAACTCGGCTATTAAAAGTGGAAAGGAAGACCGAAGACAAAAAAAATCTAAATAATAAAAATATTGGAGGAAAAGAAACCAATCACAAACTAAAATGTTTCTATACAAATGCACAAAGCATGGGCAACAAACAAGGAGAATTGGAACTAATAACGCAGGAGAAGAAGTATGATGTCATTGGAATCACTGAAACTTGGTGGGACTATACACATGATTGGAATACAAGGCTAGAAGGATGCAACTTATTTGCAAGAAACAGACTTGATAAACGAGGAGGAAGTGTGGCATTGTATGTTAGAAAAGCGTATATCTGCACAGAGATTGAAGCTTCAGAGACTGGGAGTTCTGTGGAAACTGTTGGGGTAAGAATACAAGGAGCGAACAATGGAAAGGACACCATTGTAGGCATTTACTACAGGCCGCCTATGCAAGCTGAAGATTTGGATGAACTCTTTATGCATCATATGGCCAAGTTCTCCAAAAAATATGACATAGTGGTCATGGGAGATTTCAACTATCCAGACATTTGTTGGGAATCTCTCTCAGGCAAAACTAACAGGTCCAGGACATTCTTATCCTCTCTTGCTGACAACTTTATCTTCCAAAAGGTAGGGGGAAAACAAGGGGATCTGCTACCTTGTATCTAATCCTTATAAACAGGGAGGAAATGGTTGAGGAGGTAAGAGTGGCTGGGACCCTAGGAGGTAGCGACCATGCTATTTTAGAATTTTGGATAACTAGAGGAGGAAGACCTGTGAAGAATCAGACTTCAAGGTTAGATTTCACAAAGGCAGATTTTAAGGGACTCAGAAAGAGAATTGGAGGGATCCAATGGCTGGATATCCTTAAGGATAAAAATGTCCAGGAAGGATGGGAAATCTTGAAAAATGAGATTCTCAAAGCACAATCATTAACAATTCCAAAAAGAGGGAAGAATAGGAAGCATTTAACGAAACGAGGATGGATGAACAAAGAACTTAAACACATGCTAAAAAGGAAGAAAGAAATGTTTATCTAAAGAAGAATATAATGATGTCTGCAGAACCTGCAGGGCAAGAATCAGATTAGCTAAAGCTGACAATGAATTGAGGCTTGCAAGAGATGTCAAAAGCAATAAAAAAGGATTTTGGGGATATGTCAAAAGTAAAAGAAAAGTCAAAGATGCTATAGGATTTTTACAGGATGAAAATTATGAAATGGTAAGAAAGGATGTTGAGAAGGCCGAACTTTTAAATTCCTATTTTGCATCTGTTTTCTCTCAGAAAGGAAATGTAACATCAACTGATCTTCACTGTCCTATTAAGGGAATAGAAGAATCCAGGATATCTATAAACAGAAAAATAGTGAGGAAACACTTAGCTAACATAAATGAATTCAAGTCTCCAGGTCCAGATGAATTACACCCCAGAGTACTGAAGGAGATAGCAGAAGAAATTTTTGAACCATTCTCCATAATCTTTGAAAATTATTGGAGAACAGGAGAAGTCCCAGAAGACTGGAGAAGAGCAAATGTTGTTCCTATCTTCAAAAAGGGGAAGAAGGTGGACCCAGGGAACTATAGGTCAGAGAGTCTGACTTCTATACCAGGAAAGATCTTTAAACAAATTATTAAACAACATGTATGTAAGTACCTGGACAAGAATGAAGTGATTAACCAGAGTCAGCATGGGTGTTGTGAATACATTGGAGGCGACTTCGGAGCTGGGGCTCCCTCCGGAGGTTGCTGAGGGTAATGGCGGAATGGCTTTCAGCTGGGTCCGAATGGTCTGATATAAGTGACCTGAACTCCCAGCAGCCTTGCCGGTAATCAATCGTTCTTCAGGTCTTGCTTGGAGCTCAGCTTGCATTCCTACTTTCATTCAGATAAGTGATTTGCTGTTTTTTTTCCTCTGGTTGGATTTTTTTGCTTGTTTGCTGCCTTGCAGTAGACTTCAGCCTGGTCCCCTTTTGGGGCCTGGCGCTGCAATTGTGCTCGTTTGTGTTTGCACTTTTGCTCTGTACCTGTTTCACTTTTTGTTTGCTGAATTGCAGTGTGTTACACCAGAGATCTGATTTGGGTGGTGGAGATCGTGTGATCTCAGGTTTTTTGTTAATCAGAAGTGTTGGTATTTTTGTCAGGGTTTTTTTGGGTTGCAGTCAGAATTCTTTCCTATACTTTTCTATCTAGACAGTATTGGGCCCCAGCGTTTGCTCATTCTATTTTCTGTCTGTGTTCGTATTTTCTTCTTGTCTAACCGCCATTATATGTTTGGCGGCTTCCTATTTCTTTGGGGGTTCTGCTACGGGGCAGTTAGTTTTCATCTTTCTGCCTTTAGGTGTAGCTATCTCTCCGGCTGTGACGAGGCATCTAGGATCACCGTAGGTACGCTCCACGGCTACTTCTAGTGTTGCGGTTAGTTTAGGGTCCTGCAACCCAATAGTTTCCAGCCTCTCTGGTGTATTGCTACTTTGGCAATTTTTGCTATTTCTCCTCAGCTACCGAAACATAACACATGGGTTTGTAACTAATAAGTCATGTCTGACTAATTTAATTTCCTTCTATGACAGAATCACTGAATGGGTGGATCAGGTCAGGGAAATGCTGTAGATATATTATATCTTGACTTCAGCAAAGCATTTGACAAAGTATCTCACACAATCCTTAATGAAAAAATGACTAAGTATGGAATGGACAAGGCAACTGTTAGGTGGATTCATAACTGGCTTAGTGATAGGACCCAAAGAGTGGTAGTAAATGGCTGCACATCCAGTTGGAAGAATGTATCAAGTGGGGTACCACAGGGCTCTGTCTTGGGCACTGTATTGTTCAACATCTTTATCAATGATTTAGATGATGGAATTGAGGGTAAACTGATTAAATTTGCTGATGACACAAAGCTAGGGGGGATAGCTAATACTAGAGAAGAGAGAGAGAGGATTCAAAAAGATATAAATAAACTTGAGCAGTGGGCAGCAACTAACAGAATGGTTTTTAACAGGGAAAAATGCAAAGTACTACATCTGGGAAATAAAAATGAAAAAAGTGTATACAGAATGGGAGGAATAAGGCTAAGCAACAGCACATGTGAAAAAGATTTGGATATACTAATAGATCACAGACTGAACATGAGTCAACAGTGTGTTGCAGCAGCAAAAAAGGCAAATACAATTCTGGGACGTATTAACAGAAGCGTACAGTCTAGATAGCGTGAAGTCATTATTGCCCTCTACTCCTCTTTGGTCAGACCTCATCTGGAATACTGTGTCCAGTTTTGGGCACCACATTTTAAAAAAGACATCAACAAACTGGAGCAAGTTCAGAGAAGAGCGACCAGAATGGTTGGACCAGATGACCCAGGAGGTCCCTTCCAACTCTACCATTCTATGATTCTATGATTCTAATTAGCTCTATGCTGTGACTCGTTAAGAGGCAGCACTACACCCAATTTAAATATTGAGACCCTATATTTATATTTCTTTTGTTGTTTATATAGCACCATCATATTCCACAGCACTTTATAGACATCATTGCACACTGTCTCCATTAGGACTCTAAATTCCCTATCAGTATGTCTTTGGAGTATGGGAAGAAACTGGAGAACCCGGAGGAAACCCACGCAAACACGGGGAGAACATACAAACTCCTTGCAGATGTTGCCCTTGGTGGGATTGGAACCCAGGACCCCAGGGCTGCAAAGCTGCAGTGCTAACCACTGAGTCACCATACAGTGCTAACCACTGAGCCACCATACAGTTCTAACCACTGAGCCACCATACAGTGCTAACCACTGAGTCACCATCCACTGTTAACAACTGAATTACCATACAGTGCTAACCACTGAGCCACCATACAGTGTTAATCACTAATCCACCATACAATGCTAACCAATGAGCCACCGTTCTGCCTTTTATTCTGAATTAATTCTTAATTATAAGCTCAATTCATGCTTGCATCATTACACTGTCACACAAACTTCTTATTGGCCCTTCACAGGCTAAATGATGTGAGATCCCAGTGGAAAGCTGACAGTTCTATTATAAGAAGATGAGAAGTCTTAAGGCCCCGTCACACATAGCGACATACCAGCAATCCCGACAACGATCAGGATCGCTGGTGTGTCGCTACATGATCGCAGCTGAGCTGCCAAACAAGCAGCTCAGGCAGCGATCAGGACAGCGACATTGCGGGTAACGTCGCCTAGTTACCCACAGTGTACGTTGGATATCAGCCCGCTGATGCAGGGAGCTGGTAACCAAGGTACACATCGGGTTTCCAGGCGCTGCGCGACACCTGGAAACCCGATGTGTACCTTGGTTACCAGCTCCCCTGCAGCAGCGCGCTGGTATCCAACGTACACATTGGGTTTCCAGGCACAGCCCCACGCCTGGAAACCCGATATGTACCTTGGTTACCAGCATCGCTGCGTGTGGCAGGCAGGAGACCAGCGATCAAAAAAAAGTCCAGGACATTCAGCGACGATCAGCGATGCCCAGCAGGGGGGCTGATTATTGCTGAATGTCACACACAGCGATATCGCAGGGGAGATCGCTGTTGCATCACAAAACTAGTGACTCAGCGAGATCGCTGTGTGTGACGGGGGCTTTAGTATGCTTTACAAAACAGAATTAGACCTGTCAATATATATCTGCCATGGATCCTGGAAGAACTAAATCAATAATACCATTGGGAGCAGGGCCTTGTTGAATGGGATCACACAGGTGATTGCCTTCTAGAGAAGACTAACTGCCTCATGATATTTATATGGCAGTCGCTCTGGTCTCGAGACCCGGCGGTTGGCTTGGGTATTGTGATCTAGGCCGCGTCCGTCCGTATTTCATGAACATGTGAAACTAGCCTAACAGGTCAAATTTGTGTTACGTTTACTGAACATGACCTGAAACAGGGCTCATACTCACTGGAGACAAAAACGGACGATTGCAAGCCGATAAAAAATCGGATTGCAATCGGACCAATGTTATTCAATAGGTGACTTCTCATTTGCGATTTTTTTCTCAGCTGAAATCGATCTGAGAAAAAATCGCAGCATGCTGCGATTTGCAGCGATTTTGGCATGATAATCACTAATGCAAGTCAATGGATGCGATAAAAAATCGGACACCACTCACACCATGCGATTTATACGCACCAGTGTCCTTTGAAAAGCCAGAAAATCATCCCTGGCTACTGTAAAATCACACTGACAGCTCACAAAACACTACATATATACACATATAATACATATATATATGTATACATACATGTCATTGTGACACATATATACAGTGCCTACAAGTAGTATTCAACCCCCTGCAGATTTAGCTGGTTTGATAAGATGCAAATAAGTTAGAGCCTTCAAACTGCAAACGTGAGTAGGATTTATTAACAGAAGCATAAATCTTACAAAACAAAAAGTTATGTTGCTCAGTTGAATTTTAATAAATTTTAAACATAAAAGTGTGGGTCAATTATTATACAACCCCTATGTTTAATATTTCGTGGAATAACCCTTGTTTGCAATTACAGCTAATAATCGTCTTTTATAAGACCTGATCAGGCCGGCACAGGTCTGTGGAGTTATCTTGGCCCACTCCTCCATGCAGATCTTCTCCAAGTTATCTAGGTTCTTTGAGTGTCTCATGTGGACTTTAATCTTGAGCTCCTTCCACAAGTTTTCAATTGGGTTAAGGTCAGGAGACTGACTAGGCCACTCCAACACCTTGACTTTTTTCCTCTTGAACCAGGCCTTGGTTTTCTTGGCTGTGTGCTTTGGGTCGTTGTCTTGTTGGAAGATGAAATTACGACCCATCTTAAGATCCTTGATGGAGGAGCGGAGGTTCTTGGCCAAAATCTCCAGGTAGGCCGTGCTATCCATCCTCCCATGGATGCAGACCATATGGCCAGGCCCCTTGGCTGAGAAACAGCCCCATAGCATGATGCTGCCACCACCATGCTTGACTGTAGGGATGGTATTCTTGGGGTCGTATGCAGTGCCATCCAGTCTCCAAACGTCACGTGTGTGGTTGGCACCAAAGATCTCGATCTTGGTCTCATCAGACCATAGAACCTTGAACCAGTCTGTCTCAGAGTCCTCCAAGTGATCATGAGCAAACTGTAGACGAGCCTTGACATGACGCTTTGAAAGTAAAGGTACCTTACGGGCTCGTCTGGAACGGAGACCATTGCTGTGGAGTACGTTACTTATGGTATTGACTGAAACCAATGTCCCCACTGCCATGAGATCTTCCCGGAGCTCCTTCCTTGTTGTCCTTGGGTTAGCCTTGACTCTTCGGACAAGCCTGGCCTCGGCACGGGAGGAAACTTTCAAAGGTTGTCCAGGCCGTGGAAGGCTAACAGTAGTTCCATAAGCCTTCCACTTACGGATGATGCTCCCAACAGTGGAAACAGGTAGGGCCAACTCCTTGGAAAGGGTTTTGTACCCCTTGCCAGCCTTGTGACCCTCCACGATCTTGTCTCTGATGGCCTTGGAATGCTCCTTTGTCTTTCCCATGTTGACCATGTATGAGTGCTGTTCACAAGTTTGGGGAGGGTCTTAAATAGTCAGAAAAGGCTGGCAAAAGAGATCATTAATCCACACATGTGAAGCTCATTATTCTTGGTGCCTGAACTACTTCTTAATACTTTAGGGCAGGGGTGGGGAATTTTTTTTCTGCCAAGGGCCATTTGGATATTTATACCATCCTTCGGGGGCCACATAAACTCCGCCCACAAAGTACATCCTGACTCTGTCACTGGTGTCAGGACATAATCTTTCATTGCATGCCCTTCAGTGTTCAGTTGTGAACACTGCTTGTATGTGCTAACAGAGCAAGAAGAAATTAATGAGCTGGTGGCAATCAAAATACAGCTCCCTGCCCAAGAATGCGGTTCCTGAGAATCTGCCCGGGGGCCGGATAAAAGGTCATCGAGGGCCGTAAATGGCCCTGGGGCCTGAGGTTCCCCACCCCTGCTTTAGAGGGACCAAAAAGAATTCTTGTGGTTTGAGGGGTTGAATAATAAATGACACTCTGAATTAACTTTTAACGTTTTAAAAAAAAAAAAAAAAAATTAAAACAAAAATTTTTGCAGCAGTGCATTTCCCACTTCCAGGCTGATCTACAGTACAAATGTCACAATGCCAAGTTAATTCCGCATGTGTCAACCAGCTAAATCTGCAGGGGGTTGAATACTACTTGTAGGCACTGTATATATATTTATAGTTCATACACTTCTACATAGTATAATAGCCGTTAATTCAATTGCCGGCTTTTGAGAAATTACAGACCCGACATGAAATGACACATGGTTTACATACAGTTAACCATGTCATTTCATGTAGTTTGATATATGGTTTTCACTAACAATTACATGAGTGGCTGTGTGCAAAATTTCACACATGTAGGGGTTAATGAAAGGTGTAAATTTGTTGTAAAAAAATGCGTGGGCTCCCGCTGTATTTTCTCAACCAGACAGACAAAGCCAGCGAGTGGGGGCAAATAATTATAGCCTAGGGAGGGTGCATTTATTTTGTGCCCCCCTGGCTACTAACATCATCCCCCAGCCACCCCAGAAAATGCAAATCTATAATTAGATGTGCCCTTTCTGGATTAAGAGTTAAATAAAAGATGGTCAAAAATGTGTTTTTATTTCATTAAAATTATTTAGTCTTAATGTGTGTGTTTTTTTATTTACTTCAATAGGATTAACAATTGACAGTTGTCTAATTGACAACTCTCAATTATTAACCTGGCTTAAAGTCACCTTTCAATAGCAAGGTGGCTTTAACCCATTATTAACCCATTCGCCACCGCTACAGGGCAATGGGAATAGACCGGCAAAGTGCCAGAAAGGGAGCAGCTAATTATAGATTTGCCTTTTCTGGGGTGGCTTGGGGCAGATGTTAGTAGCCAGGGGGGGCACAAAATAAATGCACACTCCCTAGGCTATTATTATCTGCCCCCACTCGCTGGCTTTGTCTGTCTGGTTGAGAAAATAGGCTGGAGCCAACGCATTTTTTTTTCAACGAATTTACACCTTTCATTAACCCCTACATGTGTGAAATTTTGCACACAGCCACTCATGTAATTGTTAGTGAAAACCATATATCAAACTACATGAAATGACATGGTTAACTGTATGTAAACCATGTGTCATTTCATGTCGGGTCTGAAATTTCACAAAAGCCGCAACTGAATTAGCGGCATTATACTATGCAGAAGTGTATGATCTATATATATATATGTTTATATATATACTAGTGATGAACCCGTTCTACACCGGGTGGCAAGCATTTTTATAGGTACATGGTCTCCCATTCTGGTAGTGCTTCCCCCCTCCTATTCTGGTATGCATGCACCCCTCATCCCTATCCTGGTATGTATGGTCCCCTCACCCCCACCCAAATCTACTATGCATGGCACCCCATTCCTCATCCTGGTATGCAAGGTCACCTCCTCCCAATCCTGGAATGCATGGTCCCCATACCCCCAATTCTGGTATGAATGGTCCCGTCACCCCCAATTCTGGTATGAATAGTCCCCTCACCCCCAATCCTGGTATGAATGGTCCCTCACCCCCAATCCTGGTATGAATGGTCCCCTCATCGCCCAATTCTGATGTGCATGGTCCGCTCACCCTCCAATCCTGATGTGCATGGTCCCCTCACCCCCAATCTGATGTGCATGGTCCCCTCACCCCCAATCCTGATGTGCATGGTCCCCTCACCCCCCAAACCTGATGTGCAGGTCCCCTTACCCCCCAATCCTGATATGCATGGTCCCCTCACCCCCAATCCTGATGTGCATGGTCCCTTACACCCCCAATCCTGATTGCATGGTCCCCTCACCCCCCAATCCTGATGATGCATATGGTCCCCTACCCCCCAATCCTGATGTGCATGGTCCCTCACCCCCCAATCCTGATGTGCATGGTCCCCTCCCCCCACCCACACCCCATCCAATGATGCATGGCCCTCACCCCATCCATCAGGTCCCTCACCCCCCAATCCTGATGTGCATGGTCCCCTCACCCCCAATCCTGATGTGCATGTCCCTACCCCCCAACCTGATGCATGGTCCCCTCACCCCCCAATCCTGATGTGCATGGTCCCCTCACCCCCCAATCCTGATGTGCATGGTCCCCTCACCCCATCTGATTCATGTCCCCCCCCCCAATCCTGATGTGCATGGTCCCCTCACCCCCCAATCCTGATGTGCATGGTCCCCTCACCCCCAATCCTGATGTGCATGGTCCCCTCACCCCCCAATCCTGATGTGCATGGTCCCCTCACCCCCCAATCCTGATGTGCATGGTCCCCTCACCCCCCAATCCTGATGTGCATGGTCCCCTCACCCCCCCAATCCTGATGTGCATGGTCCCCTCACCCCCCAATCCTGATGTGCATGGTCCCCTCACCCCTCCAATCCTGATGTGCATGGTCCCCTCAACCCCCAACCCTGATGTGCATGGTCCCCTCACCCCCCAATCCTGATGTGCATGGTCCCCTCACCCCCCAATCCTGATGTGCATGGTCTCCTCACCCCCCAATCCTGATGTGCATGGTCCCCTCACCCCCCAATCCTGATGTGCATGGTCCCCTCACCCCCCCAATCCTGATGTGCATGGTCCCATCACCCCCCAATCCTGATGTGCATGGTCCCCCCACCCCTCCAATCCTGATGTGCATGGTCCCCTCACCCCCCAATCCTGATGTGCATGGTCCCCTCACCCACCTTTCAGCCCACCCAATCCTGATGTGCATGGTCCCCTCACCCCCAACCCCCAACCCTGATGTGCATGGTCCCTCACCCCCCAACCTGATGTGCATGGTCCCCTCACCCCCCAACCTGATGTGCATGGTCCCTCACCCCCCAACCCTGATGTGCATGGTCCCCTCACCCCCCAACCTGATGTGCATGGTCCCTCACCCCCCAATCTGATGTGCATGGTCCCCTCACCCCCCAATCCTGATGTGCATGGTCACCTCACCCCCCAACCTGATGTGCATGGTCCCCTCACCCCCATCGAATTACAACCTGATGTGCATGGTCCCCCTCACCCCCAACCCTGATGTGCATGGTCCTCTCACCCCCCAATCCTGATGTGCATGGTCCCCTCACCCCCCCAATCCTGATATGCATGGTCCCCTCACCCCCCAACCCTGATGTGCATGGTCCCCTCACCCCCCAACCCTGATGTGCATGGTCCCCTCACCCCCCAACCCTGATGTGCATGGTCCGCTCACCCCCCAATCCTGATGTGCATGGTCCCCTCACCGCCCCCTATCCTGATGTGCATGGTCCGCTCACCCCCAATCCTGATGTTGCATGGTCCCCTCACCCCCTATCCTGATGTGCATGGTCCCCTCACGCCCCCCCTATCCTGATGTGCATGGTCCCCTCATACCCGAAATCCTGATGTGCATGGTCCCCTCACCCCCCCCTATCCTGATATGCATGGCCCCCTCACCGCTATTAAACTGCACAGATACCCCCAAAAAAAAAAAAAACATTTATACTCACCTTTCATCCCTGTGCTCCAGCGCTGTTCCGTTCAGCTGGACGCCGGGGGAGGAGAGCGGCGCCGGAGTATGCGCATGCCCATACCGCGCGGTCCGGCGCCATATTGCTGAAGACACACTGTAAATGTGTCTTCAGCAAAATGGCGCCGGATAGCGCTATTGCACATGCGCGATCCGACGCGCACTCCTGGTCTCCTGCCCCGGGAGAAGAGAAGCGCCGTGGCAACGCTCCTCCCGGTCAGGTAAGTATGTGAGTTATGGCGCCGGAGATCGCGGTATGCATCCAGTACGCACACCGCGATCTCTGGCGCCATACATAGTACTCACCGCTATGGATGCCTCACTCTGTCTGGAGCCAGACTGCGCAGGCATGTCGCGCTTGCGCAGTCTATAAAGGCTTCAGACAGAGTGACGCTCCCACCGTTATATTATATATATATATATATATAATTATTTGTTTTTTGTGGAAATTTTTTTTTAACAATGTGATTTTTACATGATTTTTTACATAGAGATAACTGCTCTATGTAAAACGTCATGTTAAAATCACATTGCATATAGATGGAAAACGGATGGAAAATATGGTGCGATTAAAAATCGCATAAAATCGCATGACAATTGCATATATTCGGACCGTTTTTTCCATCCAGAAAACGGACCGTTTTTTTCCCACAAATGGAAAGGAGCCCAATAGTAATATAAATTCATGAGGTTTTCAGACACACACAAAATAATGCTACAACTTGAAATGTTGCAAAGTTAACTGAACACAATAGAACAAAGAATAATAATAATAATAATAATTTTATTTCTATAGCGCCAACATATTCCGCAGTACTTTACATTATAGAGGGGACTTGTACAGACAATAGACATTACAGCATAACAATAAACACAGATCAAAGTAGATGGAGTAGAGGAATGAGGGCCCTGCTCGCAAGCTTACAATCTATGAGGAAAAAGGGGAGACACAAAAGGTGGATGGTAATAATGCAATGATTTCCCACTTTCTGGGCCCTCTTACCTCACATGGTCCCGCTCCAATGACCATGTTGCTTCACACCGGCCTGACCATCACTCATTTACCATTGATATCTCAATGGCAGCTACAGCTCAAAAGTTGACTTCTTGTTTTACTTCACTCGCTCCAGTCCCCCAACAAAACTCAGGAAGTTTTGTTAGAAATTTTACTCCACCAGGACTCAATGATAGTTATTTGTTTTAGCTTCTCTTTAGAAACCCTCAGAGGTGGCACATACCTTAACCAAGCTTACAAATAACTTTCCCCAGTTTCACTCCTTCATGGTCCCAAACTAAATCTAAGTCTACAAAACATAATCCCGACAGTCTCATTGAACGAAAACTTACCCCCACAGTTGTCTACTAGTCCAAATCTTTAAAGATTTGCCTTACCAATGATTACTCAATCTTCCTCAGTAGAATGATGGCACTGCTCCCCTTCAGAAGTTTACATTATCACTGTAGGTGACAGCTCTGGACCAGTTCTTAATCTTCCATGATTAAGGACTGGTTTACAGTCTGAAATGCGTAGGAAATTTGCATATTACATTTGGATGTACCTAAGGATGTCATTTTTTTAATCATATTGGAATAAAGTTCTATTTTTTTGCCTGGATACTCGGCTCAAAGAGATTTCTATTGGATCTATGCAGTGTCAAGTCTAGTAGAAGTGACTTTCTTCCATGCTGAGCATCACAGTGGTCTTAGCAGGGGTGAGCTAGTTCCCTTCCACTATGACTGCTCTGTACAACCTTCCACAAATCATAATCACATTGTTTTTTCCACTTAGACCCACATATGATAGAATTAGACCTTTTTCGGGCTCCAGCTCCCCACACTGCTATTAATGGAATAGACCCCGAACCCAAACATTTTGCTGACCAATAACACCTCCAAGGCAAGAACTCAAGAACAACACATGTACAGTACATTTACTACCATACGGGAATATTTCATTCTAAAGTGGTTATTATATCTCGATATCATACAAGCAAAATTGACCATGGAAAAGATAAATATACTTCTGCTTTTAATGATAAGTAAGAGAGATGACTCACCGGAGACAAGAAGAGCCGTTCATAGTAAACAAACTACTAGTCAACCTTGAACGCTGTGACCTACAACCTTGTGTAAAGCTTGTTTTTTACAACTCAATATTTCATTCTAGAAGAACAGAGCTGCAGACAGCTGTGTTCTAAAAAAGAAGGAAGCATTACCAACATTTAAAGAGAAGTCATCATCAGAAAATTATCTATTGTTTAAATCAGGCCTTTGTGTTCCATGTATTTTTAAACATGTTTGGCAGTGATTGTTCATTTAATTTAAAAAAAATATTAATCAAGCAAATTTTTAAACTGGCCACTATGGCTTTTTTAGACTCTAAGTACCTTCTGTTTCAGGAAACAACACTTGTGCATTAGCCACAATAGTAAGACGCCAAACCTAGCTTTTGTTTTGAAGCATCTAATGAGCATATGCAAAGATCCTAATGAAGGGAGGGAGAGCAGAGACAGTTGTGGTTTAGATCACGGAAGAAAGCAATCTTTGTGATACATATCTTCCTTCACAGACAGCGCTAGTGACCCTGTCACAATATTTCTATATATGAAACATATAACTTTTCTAAAATAGTTTAAAAATACATGTTACGCCAAAACCTAATTAAAACACTAAGTCATATTTCTGATGGCATCTTCCAGTTAATGATCAATATATACCTCATTATCTATATGTCATCTACATGGGTTTGTTAAAGTCATTATAGAAAATGAAATAAGTGTTATGAGACTTGAAGGTCTTATTCAAGTTATACTTTTATATTTCCCTTTTGTGATCCAATTTGTAATTTTACTTCCCTCCATCCTCAAAAAGAATCCTGTATGGGGAAAAGTTTCCATATTAAAGGAATATTACTGGTCAGTAGATTAAATCCACAACTTGCAATTTTATTTAAAAAAAAAAAAAGTCTGACAGCACAACATGACTATTCAAACCAGGCACTGGTTTTTGTTGCACACTTAGTGTGACCAAGCAGTTCAGTGCACATTGCCATCTACATGTCCGCCGTCTATCACTGCCTTACTTTTCTTTTCTTTGATTGACAATTCTGTAAAGGAGCCAGACAAGTGTGGAAATGGATGCATTGGTGCACTGAACTATTTGGCCAAGCCATGCCAAGGGTGCACAGAGTACTAGTGCTTAGGTGAAACAGTCATTTTGTGCTGACAGGCTCACTTTAAAAAGATTGTCTATGATGGGGGCATCACTTTCCTTTATAGTCTGAGCACCTGGGACTGGCAAGTCTAATCTAAATTGGTGCCCGAACCTACAGTATGTTCTAGATGCAAACACCTTCTCGAGTTTATTGATAGGAAGTGGTATTACGAGGAGACCTTACTTCATTTTTATCTGGGCACTGTAATTGCTTTATTTTGGCGCTGCTACTACCATTAGTAACATGTAGAAAGTATTGCATAGGGCTCAAGTAAGAAAGTAGGTGTCCATGGAAAGTATTGCATGGGGCTCCAGCTAGAAAGTATATGTCCATGGAAAGTATTGTGCATGGAGCTCCAGTTAGAAAGTATGTGTCCATGGAAAGTATTGTACAGGGCTCCAGCTAGAAAGTACCGGTATGTGTCCATGGAAAATATTGTACAGGTCTCCAGCTAGAAAGTATGTGCTCATGGAAAGTATTGTACAGGGCTCGAGCTAGAAAGTATATGTCCATGGAAAATATTGTACAGGGCTCCAGCTAGAAAGTATGTGTCCATGGAAAATATTGTACAGGGCTCCAGCTAGAAAGTATGTGCCCATGGAAAGTATTGCACAGGGCTCCAGCTAGAAAGTATGTGCTCATGGAAAGTATTGTGCAGGGCTCCAGCTAGAAAGTATATGTCCATGGAAAATATTGTACAGGGCTCCAGCTAGAAAGTATGTGCCCATGGAAAGTATTGCACAGGGCTCCAGCTAGAAAGTATATGTCCATGGAAAATATTGCACAGGGCTCCAGCTAGAAAGTATATGTCCATGGAAAATAATGTACAGGGCTCCAGCTAGAAAGTATGTGCTAATGGAAAGTATTGTACAGGTCTCCAGCTAGAAAGTATATGCTCATGGAAAGTATTGTGCAGGGCTCCAGCTAGAAAGTGTGTGCTCATGGAAAGTATTGCACAGGGCTCCAGCTAGAAAGTATGTGCTCATGGAAAGTATTGTACAGGGCTCCAGCTAGAAAGTATGTGCTCATGGATAGTATTGTACAGGTCTCCAGCTAGAAAGTATGTGCCCATGGAAAGTATTGCACAGGGCTCCAGCTAGAAAGTATGTGCCCATGGAAAGTATTGTGCAGGGCTCCAGCTAGAAAGTATGTGTCCATGGAGAGTATAGTGCAGGGCTCCAGCTAGAAAGTATGTGTCCATGGAAAGTATTGTGCAGGGCTCCAGCTAGAAAGTATGTGTCCATGGAAAGTATTGTACAGGGCTCCAGCTAGAAAGTATGTGCTCATGGAAAGTATAGTGCAGGGCTCCAACTAGAAAGTATGTGCCCATGGAAAGTATTGTGCAGGGCTCCAGCTAGAAAGTATGTGTCCATGGAAAGTATAGTGCAGGTTTCACGGTGAGGATTGCAAGAGAACTCACCAGTGCAATCTCCCGGAAGACGAGTGCAGAAGAAAGCTTCAGGCTCCTAGGAACGCAGGGTGAGCAAGGCAGGAGAGAGAGATGGTTTCAGGGCCTGAATCACCTGACAGTTGAGGGGCGTGGCTTCAGCTCCAGGGAGCTTGAAGCTGAGGGAAAACTCCTAGAAAGGTAACTACGGGACAAAGTTACCCAGGGGCACAGACAGAGACGTAAATCAGAACAAGCCAAGGTCAAAGCACGAGAAGACAGTATAGTACCAAGGATGAGACAGAACGGATAGTCGGGGCCAGGCAGAGGTCAAAACCAAACAGACAGCAAAGGTACAGAAACAGAATCCAACAAGCAGTATCCAGAGATCAGACCGAGTCAAAACCAAAGTATCAGGCAAACCAGAACACAGCACAAACACACTCAGGGGTCAACACACTCTGCCAAGGGTGAAAGTATAACTAACAGGGATTGGAGCTTCCTAGGGCTATAAGAAGCTCTCCCCTGAACCAAGGAGAGGCCACAATAATAAGTCCCAGGTGTGCAGGTAAGAGCTTGCACTGGGATCTAAACCTTAACCCCTAGCGTGCAGGTCAACCCTGCACTGGGATCATGACAGTACCCCCCTCTCAACGGGGGGCCTCTTGACCCCCAGGCTTGCCCGGGAACCTGGCATAGAAAGCCCGAACCAGGCGATCCGCATGCATCAAACGGGCCGGCACCCAGGATCTGTCCTCCGGTCCATACCCCTTCCAATGAACTAGGTACTGTACCGACCGCTGCACCAACCTGGAGTCAACGATATGCTCAATCTCATATTCCATGTGTCCCTCAACCAAAACAGGAGGAGCAGCGGACTCGGACTCCCCCCGGACTGCCTCAAAAGGTTTCAGTAGGGATTTATGGAAGACGTTAGGGATCTTGAATGAGACTGGAAGACACAACCTGTAAGCCACTGGATTGATCTTTTCCACAATCTTGTATGGGCCAATGAACTTGGGGCCCAAATTGGCAGATGGAACCTTCAACTTAATGTTTCGCGTGGAGAGCCAAACTTTCTCTCCAACCCGAAACATAGGACCTGGTGTTCTTTTCCTGTCAGCGAAAAACTTGTACCTGCCTTGAGACCTGGATATATTCCGCTGGACCTCCGCCCATGTATTCTTTAATCACTGAACAGACCCCTCTGCCCCTTGACACCCAGAATCCAAATGAGAAAACTGACCAAAATGAGGACTAAAACCATAATTGATCAGGAAAGGAGACATACCAGTAGATTGGATTGGCTCACCCGACTATTGAAGGTGAATTCCGCCAACGGCAGTACATCACACCAGTCATTCTGTCTTGCAGAAGTCAGACATCTGAGGATCTGTTCCAGAGACTGATTAGTGCGTTCCGTCTGACCATTGCTCTCAGGATGGTATGCAGACGAAAAAGACAGAGACATCCCCAATTTCTTGCAAAAAGCACGCCAAAACTTTGCCACAAACTGCATTCCACGATCAGACACCACATTCAGGGGTACCCCATGCAACCGGATAACATGCTGTACAAACAATCTGGACAAAGTCTCAGCTGAGGGTAGTGCGGATAAGGGTACAAAATGAGCCTGCTTCGAAAACCTGTCCACCACTACCCATACCACCGTATTGCCCTTGGATGGAGGAAGATTAGTAATAAAATCCAAGGACAAGTGAATCCATGGCCTTTCGGGAACTGCCAAGGGCATCAGTTCCTCAGCCGGCCGGCTATGTGAGTTTTTAGAACGAGCGCAGACCCCACAACCAGAAACAAATTTTTTTATGTCAGAGCTAAGAGTAGGCCACCAAAAGATCCTAGCCACCGCCCGACGTGTGGCAGATATACCAGGGTGAGCACTGAGCTTGGATTCATGGAACTCCTGGAGGAGTTTAAGCCGAAGCTGCTCTGGGACAAACAACTTACCCCCTGGCTTGGCAGCAGGGGCCAGAGACTGGGCCCCCTCAATCTCCTGTTCCAACTCAGACGAGACCACTGCCAACACAATCCCAGGGTGAAGAATGGAGGAAGGTGGCTCAGGGGAGACACCGGATGAAAACTGCGAGATAAGGCATCAGCCTTGATATTCTTTGACCCCGGACGAAACGTAATAGTAAACTGAAAACGGGAAAAAAAAAGTGACCAACGGGCCTGTCTGGGTGTTAGTCTCTTAGCAGACTCAATATATGATAAATTTTTGTGGTCGGTAATCACAGTAACCGAGTGACTGGCCCCCTCCAAAAAGTGCCTCCATTCTTCAAACGCTAACTTGACCGCAAGAAGCTCTCTATTGCCAACATCGTAATTCCTCTCAGCAGCAGAGAATTTCCGGGAAAAAAAAGCACATGGCCTGAGGTTGGTCAGAGTGTCAGGACCTTGGGACAACACAGCACCCACCCCCACCTCAGAGGCGTCCACTTCCACAATAAATGGTTTGGACGGATCTGGCTGTACCAACACCGGAGCAGTCATAAAGCATTTTTCAGACTAGCAAAGGCCTCTTTTGCGAGCGAGGACCAATTTTTCACATCCGCACCTTTGCATGTTAAATCTGTGAGTGGTTTGACCACCTGCGAAAACCCCCGAATAGATTTGCGGTAGTAATTGGCGAACCCCAAGAAGCACTGGAGCCCTTTAAGATCTCGGGGTTGTACCCAATCCGCAATGGCCTGCACCTTCTTGGGGTCCATACGAAAACCCTCACAGGACACAATCAATCCCAAAAAAGATAATTCTTGAACAAAAAGCACACACTTCTCCAATTTAGCAAACAGATGATTTTCCCTAAGTCTTTGGAGAACAGTTCGTACATGATTCATATGAGAATGACGGTAGGGGGAATATATCAGAATATCATCTAAGTAGATAACAACAAAACGACCAATGAGATCAGAAAACACCACGTTGATGAAATTCTGAAATATGGCGGGAGCATTGGTAAGACCAAACGGCATGACTAAATTTTCAAAAAGTCCCTCGGACGTGAGGAACGCAGTTTTACATTCATCCCCCTTCCTGACCCTTATCAAATTATATGCTCCCCGAAGATCCAATTTAGAGAACCATTTTGCCCCTGATAGTTGGTTACATAAATCAGGAATCAACGGAAGGGGATACGTATTTCGTACAGTAATCTTATTTAATTCACGAAAGTCGAGACAGGGACTTAGACCGCCATCTTTTTTCTTCACAAAAAAGAACCCCGCCGCCACAGGTGAAACTGAGGGATGTATGTGTCCCTTGCGAAGATTTTCAGCAATATAATCCTTCATAGCTAAGCGCTCAGGTCCAGACAAATTAAACAGGCGGGCTTTAGGTAGTTTAGCCCCCGGTACTAGCTCGATGGCGCAGTCAAAGGGTCTATGTGGCGGCAACGTCTCGGCCTCGCTTTCTGAGAACACATCTTCGAAGTCTTTCAGGTACTCCGGAATACCTTCCAGCTCGACAGATGACACAGACACAGATTTAACAGGTTTAACCAGCAGTGCAGATTCATAACATAACTTAGAATCATTAAACCCCCATTGAACAATCTCCCCTGTTTTCCAGTTAATAACTGGGTTATGGCGTTGTAACCAGGGCATGCCCAACACCAACCCTGCTGGTAGATTGTCCAGAACAAAACAACTTAATTTTTCCTTGTGAGCAGCGCCCACTCTGAGCGAAAACAAGTCAGACATAAAGAGAATTCCCTCTTTTGTGAGGGGGGAGGAGTCAATGGCCACCACCTTGATCGGAGCCTTAAGCCTAGCTGTCCCTATCTTGCAGCGTGTGACCAATTGAGAGTCAATCAGATTGATGGATGACCCACAGTCCACAAAGGCTGTAGAGGAAAAAGAACAACCATCCACTAACAGTTCCACATGAAGCAACACCTTAGAGAATGAGGAAAAGTGTACCTGAGGGTCTGAGTAGTCTCCTCGCTGACTACCCAGACCTAGTCGTTTCCCGCCGACCGGGTTGAGGACGGGCAGACAGGACACTCCTTTTTCCAATGTCCAGCTTTACCGCAGTAGAAGCACAACTGTTCTTCCCAACGGCGTTTTCTCTCCTTTTCCTTCAGAGTGATAGTGCCCACATCCATGGGCTCAGAGACAGTCTCTTTTCCACTGGGGAACAATGTAGTCTCCACCTGCATCACCCCCCTGGCCCACAACCTGCGGTCCATCCGGACGGCCTGGGTCTTGGCGTCCTCGAGAGAGTTAGGTGGGGGGTGTAACGCCAAAGTATCCTGCAACCGCTCGGACAAGCCTCTGCGAAATAGTCCTCGGAGGACGTCGTCCTCCCAAGAAATCTCTGCAACCCAGCGGCGGAACTCAGTACAAAACCACTCGACCGAGTGCTTCCCCTGACAGACGCTCATCACCATGTCCTCTGTCAATCGCACTCGGTCAGGCTCATCATATACAGTTAGGTCCATAAATATTTGGACAGAGACAACATTTATCTAATTTTGGTTCTAGACATTACCACAATGAATTTGAAACAAAACAAATCAGATGCAGTTGAAGTTCAGACTTTCAGCTTTCATTTGAGGGTATCCACATTAAAATTGGATGAAGGAGTTTCAGCTCCTTAACATGTGCCACCCTGTTTTTAAAGGGACCAAAAGTAATTGGACAATTGACTCCAAGGCTATTTCATGGACAGGTGTGGGCAATCCCTTCATTATATCATTCTCAATTAAGCAGATAAAAGGGCTGGTGTTGATTTGAGGTGTGGTGTTTGCATTTGGAAGGTTTAGCTGTGAAGGAAACATGCGGTCAAAGGAGCTCTCCATGCAGGTGAAACAAGCTATCCTTAAGCTGCAAAAAAACAGAAAAAACCCATCCGAGAAATTGCTACAACTTTAGGAGTGGCAAAATCTACAGTTTGGTACATTCTGAGAAAGAAAGAAAGCACTGGTGAACTCATCAATGCAAAAAGACCTGGGCGCCCACGGAAGACAACAGTGGTGGATGATCGCAGAATACTCTCCATGGTGAAGAGAAACCCCTTCACAACAGCCAACCAAGTGAACAACACTCTCCAGGAGGTAGGCGTATCAATATCCAAATCTACCATAAAGAGAAGACTGCATGAAATTAAATACAGAGGGTTCACTGCACGGTGCAAGCCACTCATAAGAATCAAGAATAAAAAGGCTAGGCTGGACTTTGCTAAAAAACATCTAAAAAAGCCAGCACAGTTCTGGAAGAACATTCTTTGGACAGATGAAACCAAGATCAACCTCTACTAGAATGATGGAAAGAGAAAAGTATGGCGAAGGCGTGGTACAGCTCATGATCCAAAGCATACCACATCATCTGTAAAACATGGCGGAAGCAGTGTGATGGCTTGGGCATGCATGGCTGCCAGTGGCACTGGTTCACTAGTGTTTATTGATGATGTGACACAGGACAGAAACAGCCGAATGAATTCTGAGGTATTCAGAGCCATACTGTGTGCTCAGATCCAGCCAAATGCAGCCAAACTGATTGGTCGTCGTTTCATACTACAGATGGACAATGACCCAAAACATAAAGCCAAAGCAACCCAGGAGTTTATTAAAGCAAAGAAGTGGAATATTCTTGAATGGCCAAGTCAGTCACCTGATCTCAACCCAATTGAAAATGCATTTCACTTGTTAAAGACTAAACTTCAGACAGAAAGGCCCACAAACAAACAACAACTGAAAACCACCGTGGTGAAGGCCTGGCAGAGCATCAAAAAGAAGGAAACACAGTGTCTGGTGATGTCCATGAGTTCAAGACTTCAGGCAGTCATTGCTAACAAAGGGTTTTCAACCAAGTACTAGAAATGAACATTTTATTTACAATTATTTAATCTGTCCAATTACTTTTGGTCCCTTTAAAAACAGGGTGGCACATGTTAAGGAGCTGAAACTCCTAAACCCTTCATCCAATTTTAATGTGGATACCCTCAAATGAAAGCTGAAAGTCTGAACTTCAACTGCATCTGATTTGTTTTGTTTCAAATTCATTGTGGTAATGTCTAGAACCAAAATTAGATAAATGTTGTCTCTGTCCAAATATTTATGGACCTAACTGTATGTGCCCGAGGGCCTCAAAGAATGCATTCACCGACACTCTCTCAGGGGCAGTGGGAGGAAGGGAAAATGCCCATGCTTGTGGGGACCCTCTTAATAAAGACATGATGACCCCTACCCTCTGACTTTCATCCCCAGAGGACCGTGGTCTCAAACTAAAGAAAAGTTTGCAACCCTCCATGAAGATCCTAAACTCCTTTTTGTTCCCAGAAAAGAAGTCAGGCAGTTTAACAGGTGGTTCTGAGGACACGAGCGCAACATCACTCGCCATAGCCCTCAGAGCCCTCAGAGAACCAGCAGATAAAGCCCCCTGCACAGTCTCAGAAACCTGCCGCTGTGAACACGACAGCGCTTGCTGTTCCAGAGATAAATCCTGAAACATCTGACTCAGATTTTTCATCTGTTCGGACAGCGACTGTATGGACTCCATAACTCTCTGCACAACCTGCGCCCTAAACACAGCCGTGAAGCAAAAAAAAAAAAACAACTTAGTGGTCAGTTATAATATCACGGTGAGGATTGCAAGAGAACTCACCAGTGCAATCTCCCGGAAGACGAGTGCAGAAGAAAGCTTCAGGCTCCTAGGAACGCAGGGTGAGCAAGGCAGGAGAGAGATGGTTTCAGGGCCTGAATCACCTGACAGTTGAGGGGCGTGGCTTCAGCTCCAGGGAGCTAGAAGCTGAGGGAAAACTCCTAGAAAGGTAACTACGGGACAAAGTTACCCAGGGGCACAGACAGAGACGTAAATCAGAACAAGCCAAGGTCAAAGCACGAGAAGACAGTATAGTACCAAGGATGAGACAGAACGGATAGTCGGGGCCAGGCAGAGGTCAAAACCAAACAGACAGTGAAGGTACAGAAACAGAATCCAACAAGCAGTATCCAGAGATCAGACCGAGTCAAAACCAAAGTATCAGGCAAACCAGAACACAGCACAAACACACTCAGGGGTCAACACACTCTGCCAAGGGCGAAAGTATAACTGACAGGGATTGGAGCTTCCTAGGGCTATAAGAAGCTCTCCCTGAACCAAGGAGAGGCCACAATAATAAGCCCCAGATGTGCAGGTAAGAGCTTGCACTGGGATCAAAACCTTAACCCCTAGCGTGCAGGTCAACCCTGCACTGGGATCATGACAGCAGGGCTCAAGCTAGAAAGTAAGTGTTCATGAAAAGTATTGTACAGGGCTCCAGCTAGAAAGTATGTGCCCATGGAAAGTATAGTGCAGGGCTCCAGCTAGAAAGTATGTGCCCATGGAAAGTATTGTGCATGGAGCTCCAGCTAGAAAGTATGTGCCCAAGAAAAGTATTGTGCTGGGCTCCAGCTAGAAAGTATGTGCCCATGGAAAGTAATTGTGCAGGGCTCCAGCTAGAGAGTATGTGTCCATGGAAAGTATTAGACAGGGCTCCAGCTAGAAAGTATGTGCGCATGGAAAGTATTGTGCAGGTCTCCAGCTAGAAAGTATGTGCTCATGGAAAGTATTGTGCAGGGCTCCAGCTAGAAAGTATGTGTCCATGGAAAGTATTGTGCAGGGCTCCAGCTAGAAAGTATGTGTCCATGGAAAATATTGTGCAGGGCTCCAGCTAGAAAGTATATGTCCATGGAAAATATTGTATGGGGCTCCATCTAGAGAGTATGTGTCCATGGAAAGTATTGTGCAGGGCTCCAGCTAGAAAGTATGTGTCCATGGAAAGTATTGCACAGGGCTCCAGCTTGAAAGGCTGTGTCCATGGAAAGTATTGCACAGGGCTCCAGCTTGAAAGACTGTGTCCATGGAGAGTATTGCACAGGGCTCCAACTAAGACCAAACATACTGTATGTAAAGGAAATAATAGATAAATAAAAATAAAATGTATAAAATAAATAATAAATCAAAATGCTAGTCTTGGCTTGCTACAAGTCTACAAAAGGTGGTAGAGCAAGAAAGTCCAGGAAGTTAAAAAACTGATAGCACAACTAGTGGAGGTATTAGACTAATGTTGATATTAAGGGGTTCAGCTAACAGTCTAATGGGTACAGGGGCCCCAGACAATTTACTGTTGTGGGAAATATCAATTTTTCATGCCTGTTTCCGGAGTGCCAATCATTTTGTCTCCTTGAGAAAAGGTGTGACGGACATGCCTGGTGACTAGAGTTGAGCGATACTTTCCGATATCCAAAAGTATCGGAATCGGAATGGTATCGCCGATACTATTAAAATATCGGCGATACCCGATACCGATACCGGAAATCCAATGTAAGTCTATGGGAACAAAATATCGTAACTAAAAAAACCTCTTTCTTTCCTTGTAAACACTAAATATACACACATAGAATACATATAATATATATACATGTCATTGTAACATATATATATATACATATATTTATAGTTTATACACTTCTACATAGTAAAATAGCCTCTGATTCAATTGCCGGGTAATGCCGGCTTCTGTGAAAAGACAGAAGCACCCGACATGAAATGACACTTGGTTTACATAGAGTTAACCATGTCTTTTCATGTAGTTTGATATCTGATTTGCACAAACAATTACATGAGTGTAAGTGTGCAAAATTTCACACCTGTAGGGGTTAATTAAAGGTGTAAATTCGTTGTAAAAAAAACTGACTTTTTTGCTACGAATTTACACCTTTAATTAACCCCTACAGGTGTGAAATTTTGCACACTTACACTCATGTAATTGTTTGTGCAAATCAGATATCAAACTACATGAAAAGACATGGTTAACTCTATGTAAACCAAGTGTCATTTCATGTCGGGTTCTGCATTTTCACAAAAGCCGGCAATTGAATTAGCGGCTATTATACTATGTAGAAGTGTATGAACTATAAATATATAAAATATATATATATATGTGTCACAAACTCAATGACATGTATATATATATATATATATATATATATATATGAGGTGTAAAATTGCTGAAAAAAAAATGCGTGGGCTCCCGCCCTATTTTCGCAACCAGACAGACAAAGCCAGTGAGTGGGGGCAGATAATAATAGCCCAGAGAGGGACCATTATTTTTGCCCCCCCCCGGCTACTAACATCTGCCCCCAGACACCCCAGAAAGGGCAAATCTCTAATTAGATTTGCCCTTTCTGGCACTTTGCCCGTCTATTCCCATTGCCCTGTAGCGGTGGCGAATGGGTTAATAAGGGGTTAAAATGACCTTGCAATTGAAAGGTCACTTTAAGCCAGGTTAATAATTGAGAGCTGTCAATTAGACAACTATCAATTATTAATCCTATTGTATGAAAGAAAAATCAAACACACACACTTTAATAAAAAAGAAGTTTAATGAAATAATCACAGTTTTTGACCATATTTTATTTACCTGCTAAAACCATTTCCTGTAATAAAAATAAAATAATAAAGCAAAATTATTCTTACCTATCCCATGCACAGTCAGGTCCCACGGTGTAATCCTTCAGAAAGGGTTAATGTTTACTGCAGGGACCGCAGCTAATGCTGCAGCCTCACAGTAAACCCCCAAATGAATGAGCTCCTCTCCTGGCTGACAGGAGAGGAAGTGGAAAGCTTAATTGATTGCTTTCCACTTTCACTTCAGGTCAGCCAGGGACACCATCAGTGACGTCAGAGGGAACTAATTAACAAAAATAGGGGTTCCCTTCGAAAAAAAAATGGCGTGGGGTCCCCCCTATTTTTGTTAACCAGCCAGATGAAGCAGACCGCTGAGGCCTGGATTTTCAGGCTGTTAAGGAGCCAAGATCCATGGACCTTGCCAGCCTGATAATACCAGGCCACAGCAGTCTGCATATCTTGGCTGATTAACAAAAATAGGGGATCCCCTCGAAAAAAATTGGCGTGGGGTCCCCCCTATTTTTGTTAACCAGCCAGATGAAGCAGACCGCTGAGGCCTGGTTTTTCAGGCTGGTAAGGATCCAATATCCATGGACCTTGCAAGCCTGATAATACCAGGCCACAGCAGTCTGCTTAACTTGGCTGGTTAACAAAAATAGGGGATCCCCTCGAAAAAAAAACGGCGTGGGGATCCCCCCTATTTTTGTTAACCAGCCAAGTAAAATGCAGACTGCTGCGGCCCATGGATTTTGGCCCTCAACAGCCTGATAATACCAGGCTACAGCAGCCCCACATTTGGCGCATCAAAAGATGTGCCAATTGTGGCACTTTACCCGGCTCTTCCCACTTGCCCTGTAGCGGTTGCAAGCGGGGTAATAAGGGGTTAATGTCACCGTTGATTGCACGGTGACAATAAGCCCGGTTAATAATGGAGAGGCGTCAATAAGACACCGATCCATTATTAATCCCAAAGTTTTTAAATGTTTAAAAAAAAGACACAGCAAGAAAAAAGTCTTTTAATGAAATAAAAGAGACAACACAGTTTTCATTTCTTTTATTACACTCTCATTCCTGCGACGCCATCGATCTCCTGTAAAAAAAGAAAAAAAACAAACCAACAGTATACCACCTGTCCGACGCAGTCCATAGTAACGACTGTCCCACGACGATCCAGCTCTGCTACATCGCAATGACAGGCAGAGCCTGTCATCCCGGCGCAGCACAGCTGATTACCTGCTTCTCCGGCGGTGACGTCATCGGACTGCTTTACGGCCGCGATTACCCAGCAGTCACTGCAGTTATCGCGAGAAACTGCATGTGACCGCCAGGGAGAAGAGGATGGCGGCCATCAAGCAGTCCGGGATGTGACCGCCGGAGATCTTCTGCCGGGTAAGTGCCGCTGACTCCTGACAGACCCGACCGACGGACACTGACAGTGACAGTGACATTCCGATTCCGGTATCCGATATGACGAAAATATCGGAACTCGGAATCGGAATTTCGATACAGCCAATATCGGCCGATACCCGATATTTGCAGTATCGGAATGCTCAACCCTACTGGTGACAGATCTCTCATAGAGAATACAGGAGTGCGCCTGTGTATGGAAGAGTCGGCTGAGATGGCTACCATTCAAATGATCAGCCAACAACCATTACATCAATATGGTTGACTTTACACTTATTCAGAACACTTATATTTTCAGACGTACAGTTAAAAAAAATGGAAAAAAAACATTTTTCATATTTGACAATTTTCAAACATAAGTAAGAACGTCACTAGTGGGACAATTAAAATAGTCATCAAGGTGAGATAACTTGTTACATCTGCCATACGATTTCCATCATCACCATTCAGCTCGCCTATTATGATATCAATGGATTGCATTATTTTCCATCAATGTTTCCAGCAGACGGCACCATTCCCACTAAATTGAAAATTTCCATGCTTGGGTTCTCCTTGCACTTAATTAAGGTGATGCCAAAGCACAAAGCAAAATAAAAAAGAAACATCCACACGACAGCATGAAGACGAGATGAGGTGACCTGGAACGTAGGAGAAAAATAATTATGGGTTAACTCTTTCAGCGGCTACCAAAAGCAACAAATTAACGCACTGCAGCACTATGCAGACATTCCACTGCGGTAACACATTACTATGAAGGACACTCTACCATCCAAGGCTGAGGCTCTCCTGTCTCTAATTAGCAGTTACTATGTTCAGGAGGTGCACTTGGAATCTCCTTCAGCACCATCATCTTTCTCCGTCTTCTCTCTATTTTTGCCCTTCTGTTTTATTTTAATGGAAAATTGTACTTGAGCATGTCAGTCGCATCCCAGCTGTCTCTAGTGCTTGGCTGAGAATAGGATCTCCAGCTAGCTCTTCAGGCCTCTGCTTGCCCTGATTTATCTATTTCCGAACCAGTCAGACGGTCTCAGGGACCCATTAACACGAATCCTTGCAAGGCATGAACTTCAATTATAAAGAGTCTGATAGCGTTCACAGAGCAGTGGTCTCGCACATCGCTTGCTGCAGTTATTAGAGCTGCATGAAGACTAATAAATTTAATTGAATTAAGAGACTATTCCTGCACCTCACTGGGCGTAATATCACCAGTGTTTTTTTTCATATTATTTGTAGGAGTGTATTGCTATTAAATGATTGTTTCTTTTAAGGTTAAATTTCATGCTATATTTAAAATGAACATGTTTAATATTTTTAAAAAAATGATAGGTTCCCATTATTGGGTATTGTTCCACCCTATCATTAGATTCATGTACAATTTACCCTAAGAGAAGGCATAATTAGAAAAGTTGAGACTTTGTTTTACATAATGCAATTTTAAATATTTTTTGTACAATAATAAAATATTATTTGCAGCATCTGGGAAAAATACTTAAAATGACTATCATTAACTAAAAAAAAACTGATTCAAATACCTTGTAAAAAATCTCTCCATTGCAGAGATATTCACATTTGTTGCTTTTGGAGTGCAATATGTGAAATTTCTGTTTGCAGTTCAACTGGAAGTTTAACTCCTCCCTCCCAAATGCTGCCAATCACAACTCAGACTCAGCAGCTGATCTAACAGTCTATGTGTCTCAGAGGCTGCTAATCTGTGATTGGCAGCGTTTAGTAAGGAGGAGTGTAAGTGCACGCCCCCAGAAAAGGCTCTGAAGAAACACCCGGTTGAACTGCAAGCAGAGGTTTCACCCACTGCGCTAGACAATCAACAAATGTGCATATCTGCAATGAAGTGACACATTGCAAAATGTATAAAGAGTGGCAGAATGAGGGGAGCTTAGGGATTTTTATGAGATATTTAATTAAAATTGGTTGAGCAAGTGACTGATTACTGTCTGCAGTAATTCTATGTGACTGCAGATTTCTGAATCCTCATAGCATACACATCGAGCACTGTCGAGATTCTTCGCTGCTGGCAGCAAGATCGGGAGGTCATGTGACTGCTCTATATGATATGGATAATTCCAGCCACATTACCAAAGGACGTGCATGGCCTTGCTCAAATTACTTGTACTGAGCAAGGCTGAGTATGTCTAGTCAGAAAGTGGCCGGAATATGCCTATCTTATATTTGCGGGCTCCCGACACTGGAGAATCCTGGCAGCAATCACTAAGTGCACTGTGAGTATTCAAAAATCTGAAGTCACATAGAGTTACTGCTGAGTTTCACGCCAAACGTGAACAACCCCTTTAATCACATTGTGCAGAACTTTTTCCTCAGTTCTAACAATGGGCATATAAAGTATCTCAGACAGGTCCTATAATAACACAGTTATGCAAAATTTGGGTTTATGAAAAAAAATGTTCAAATCCAATTACTGATTCTTATGTTTTTTTATGCCCTGATTTAAAAAAAACACTTATATTGCTGACCAATATGTGTGAATTTTTGAACAAAACGTGTGTGAAATTACGTACAAGTGAAGTAATCAAGAAAAATCTTTATTGTAGGCAAAAATGTATGCAATATTATATATAAAAATGGATTGAACTATCTGCAACTTTATAGGAAATTAATTATGGTGCCATGTTCTTTTCTCTTCAACGCTTCTCTTGATACCTTTTCTCTTATAGAAGGCCTACAGATCTTCTCTGTGAAGCATCAGCAGTGGTCACCCATCATGGTCACGTTTCATCTACCTTGGTATTGTCATTCCATCTCCTTGATATCCTGATGAAATCTTTCTCCTTGCTTTTCGCTAACAGTACCAAGGTTTTCAGCAAAGTAGTCCAAATAGGAATGTAAAAAATGTAACTTTAAATTCATCAGCCAACCCAAGACTTTGAAACGTTTCAGCCTGTTCTCCATGATGGACTTAAATTTTGGATCTTAATTGTTACCTAGAAATTTCTTCACAACTTCTTTAACCCCTTAACGACTGCCGATACGCCTTTTAACGGCGGTCATTAAGGGTACTTAAACCTCAGCGCCGTTAATTAACGGCGCTGTGGAAAAAGTGAATAGCGCCCCCCAGAGGCGCATTTTCTCCGGGGTCTCGGCTACCGGGGTAGCCGAGACCCCAGAGAACATGAATCGGGTCGGTTTTTACCGACCCAATGTTGCGATCGCAGTTATTAACAATATAACGGCGATCGCAAAAAAAATAAAAAATCTGATGTGCCATTTAATTTCTCTCTCCTCTGATGTCCGTCCTCCGGCAGGTCCCAGGCTCCCGGGTCTTCTTCCTGGCGGCAGATTCAAAAAAATTTTCATTCATTCTCCTAAAAGTAGATTTTGATCACTGTGATAAACTATTACAGCGATCAAAATAAAAAAAAAACAGTACATAACCCCCCCTTTATCACCCCCTTAGTTAGGGACATATAATAAAATAAGAAATTATATTTATTTTCATTTTTCCGTTAGGGTTAGGGTTAGGGCTAGGGTTAGGGTTATAATTAGGGTTAGGGTTAGGCTGGGTTCATACTGCGTTATGGCAGTCCGTTAGACGGACTGTGTTACACCGCGGTATAACGCAGTGTAACGCAGTCCGTTAACGCTGCCATTCATCCCCCATTTGAGGGCGCATCGCATGCGCTCTCGATGTGCCATCATTCAGTGACGGAGCCTCAGATGCGGGCTGCAGCGTCTGGGCTCCGTCACCGCTAGCGCAGATGAATCATCTGCTGATTCCTCTGCGCTAGCGGGTATATCATAACGCGATCGCGTTATGCTATACCGTTACCAGCCCGTCAACGCTATGTGTTGAACGGGCTGGTAAAACGCAAAATGAGCCTAGCCTTAGGTTTAGGGTTATAATTAGGGTTAGGGTTACAATTAGGGTTAGGGTTACAATTAGGGTTGGAATTAGGGTTGGGATTAGGGTTAGGATTAGGGTTAGGGTTGGGATTAGGGTTAGGGGTGTGTTGAGGTTAGGGTTGGAGCTAGAATTAAGGGGTTTCAACTATTTAGGCACATCAGGGGGTCTCCAAACACGACGTGGCGTTAAAAAAGTCAAATGGCGCTTCCTCCCTTCCGAGCCCTGCCGTGCGCCCAAACAGTGGTTTACCCCAACATATGGGGTATCAGCGTACTCAGGACAAATTGCACACCAATTTTGGGGTTCTAATTTCTCTTGTTACCCTTGGGAAAATAAAAAATAGCTGGCTCTGCGTTTATAAATTTCTGTGAAGCACTTTGGGGTTCAAAGTGCTCACCACACATCTAGATAAGTTCCTTAGGGGGTCTAGTTTCCAAAATGGGGTCACTTGTGGGGGTTTTCCACTGTTTAGGCACATCTGGGGCACTGCAAACGGAACAAGACCCCCATCAACGTCTGCATTCCAAAACGTTATTACTTCCTTTCCAAGCCCTGCTGTGCGCCCAAACAGTTTCCCCCCCCACATATTTGGTATCAGCGTACTCAGGATAAATTGGACAACAACTTTTAGGGTCCAATTTCCTTGTGAAAAATAAAAAATTTGGGACTAAAAAATCATTTTTGTGGAAAATTGTTTTTTTTTTTTTTCACACCCAGGCATTATAAACTTTTGTGAAACACTTGGGGGTTCAAAGTGCTCACAACAGATCTAGATAAGTTCCATAGGGGTCTAGTTTCCAAAATGGTGTTACTTGTGGGGGGTTTCCACTGTTTAGGCGCATCAGGGGCTCTCCAAACGCAACATGGTGTCCTATCTCAATTCCAGCCAATTTTGGTATGAAAAAGTCAAACGGCGCTGCTTTCCTTCCAAGCCCTGCCGTGCGCCCAAACAGTAGTCCCCCCCATATATGGGGTATCAGCGTACTCAGGACAAATTGGACAACAACTTTTGTGGTCTAATTTCTCCTGTTACCCTTGGGAAAATAAAAAATTGGGGACTAAACGATCAAGTTTGTGGAAAAAATATGATTTTTTATTTCATGCCCTGGCGTTATAAACTTCTGTGAAGCACTTGGGGATTCAAAGTGCTCACCACACATCTAGATAAGTTCCTTAGGGGGTCTAGTTTCCAAAATGGGGTCACTTCTGTGGGGTTTCCACTGTTTAGACACATCATGGCCTCTACAAATGCGACATGGTGTCCAGCCAATTCTGCGTTGAAAAAGTCAAACGGCGCTCCTTCCCTTGCGACCTCTGCCGTGTGCCCAAAAAGTGGTTTACCCCCACATATGGGGTATCGGCATGCTCAGGACAAAATGCACAAAATCTTTTGAGGTCTTGTTACCCTTGGGAAAATAAAAATTGGGGTGAAAAAATTTTTATTTTCACGGCTCTACGTTATAAACTTGTGTGAAGCACTTGGAGGTTCAAAGTGCTCACCACACATCTAGATAAGTTCCTTAAGGGGTCTAGTTTCCAAAATGGGGTCACTTGTTGGGGGTTTCCACTGTTTTGGCACATCAGGGGCTGTCTAAACGCGACATGGCATCCAGCCAATTCTGCGTTGAAAAAGTCAAACTGCGCTCCTTCCCTTGCGACCTCTGCCGTGCGCCCAAAAAGTGGTTTACCCCCACATATAGGGTATCGGCATGCGCAGGACAAATTCACAAAAACTTTTGCGGTCTTGTTACCCTTGGGAAAATAAAAATTGGGGTGAAAAGATCATTTTTGTGGAAAAAATGATTTTTTTTTTCACAGCGCTACGTTATAAACTTGTGTGAAGCATTTGGAGGTTCAAAGTGCTCACCACACATCTAGATACAGTAAGTTCCTTAAGGGGTCTTGTTTGCAAAATGGGGTCACTTGTGCTGGGTTTCCACTGTTTAGGCACATCAGGGGCTCTCTAAATGCGACATGGCATCCAGCCAATTCTGCATTGAAAAAGTCAAACGGCGCTCCTTCCCTTGTGACCTCTGCCGTGCGCCCAAAAAGTGGTTTACCCCCACATATGGGGTATCGGCGTATTCAGGAGAAATTGCACAACAAATTTTGTGGCTCATTTTTTCTTTTAACACTTGTGAAAGTAAAAAAAATTGGTTCCGAACTAAAGCTTTTGCAAAAAAGTTAAATGTCAATTTTTTCCTTCCACATTGCTTCAGCTCCTGTGAAGCACCTGAAGGGTTAATAAACTTCTTGAATGTGGTTTTGAGCAGCTTGAGGGGTGCAGTTTTTATAATGGTGTCACTTTTGGGTATTTTCTATCATATAGACCCCTCAAAGTGACTTCAAATGTGATGTGGTCCCTAAAAAAAAATGGTGTTGTAAAAATGAGAAATCGCTGGTCAACTTTTAACCCTTATAACTTCGTAACAAAAGAAAATTTGTTCCCAAAATTGTGCTGATGTAAAGTAGACATGTGGGAAATGTTATTTATTAAGAAATTTGTGTGACATATCTCTCTGATTTAAGGGCATAAAAATTTCAAGTTGGAAAATTGCAAAATTTTCAAAATTTTCGCCATATTTCCGTTTTTTTCATAAATAAAAGCAAGTCATATAAAAAAATTTTTTACCACTAACGTGAAGTACAATATGTCATGGAGAAACAATCTCAGAATCAGCTGGATTCGTTAAAGCGTTCCAGAGTTATAACCTCATAAAGTGACAGTGGTCAGAATTGTAAAAATTGGCTCGGCCATTAAGCTGCAAAATGGCTCTGTCACTAAGGGGTTAAAAGAATCCCAAGCCCTTTTCTCAACAGCTTTCATTTTTGTTTTGAACACTTCGTCCTTCATGAGTTTCTAAATATCCGTTACCACAAAAATGCCTTACTTTGGTTTTGTTTTGGACAGTCCTTGAAACTTGGTACACAGGTACTTAAAGGTCTCTCCTTCTTTTGGTAGAGATTTCACAAACTTCTTTATCAGTCCAGGCTTAATCTAGAGTGCTGGAAGGAGAAATGTAGTGGTATCAAGTTCAACTAAACTGCCCGCAATTATGTTCTTGGGTACAGGTTACAAAGATGTTCTCGGGGGGGCAACTTTTTGGTCCCAGTAATGAGTCCTATCCCAGCTGTCCCATTCACACAAAAAGCATGGGTACTTTGTGCATCCTCCTTGCTGCCCAATGAGCAAAAAGAAAACTTTCAGATCACCACATATTGACCATCCTTGATCCTCGTAACTAAGTTTCTTCAGAATAAAGTCCAAATTCTGTGACAAATTCTCTGGCAAAGTACTGGAGGGGACATATGTAGCACTGAGATTGTTAGCTCCTTTAATATAAACATTGAAAAATGCTTCAGCACACAAACTGCTGAGAGGGGTTAAACAGCCATGTTTAGTGCTATGATGATTAAACAGCTGTGTAGTGGAAGGAGTCCAGAAGGTAAATATCCAGCCTTCTAGAGCAGGGGTCCTCAACCGCCGGTCCACTGCCCAGGACCGGGCCGTTGCAGTTCTGTTGCCGGGCCACGGAGCCACGGCACAGAATGCTGGACACACATGGAGCCAGCGGCTGTAGCACTGTAGTGACAGCTACAGCCGTCGGCTTCATTAGACATGGATACTCACCTTCCGTCGCTGCATCCCTGTCGGCCGCGGCGGCTTCATCCAGTGCTGAGCGGTGACGTATACCGCTCATTAAGAGCATGAATATGGACGCGACGCCACTCCCATAGGCGTGGCATCCATATTCATGACCTTAATGAGCAGTACTATGTCACCGCTCAGCACTGGATGAAGCTGCCACGGCCGACAGGGATGCAGGGAAGTTCAGCTACGGAGCGAGAAGGGTAAGTATGTTGGGGGGGCGGATGGGGGAGCCCAGCCATGCAAGGGTGGGAACAGAGCCTTGTATACAAGGTTGGGAGCGGATCATTGTATGCCAGGATGGGAGCGGAGCCATGTATAAGAGGGTGGGAGCAGAGCCATGTATAAGAGGGTGGGAGCGGAGCCATGTATAAGAGGGTGGGAGCAGAGCCATGTATAAGAGGGTGGGAGCAGAGCCATATATAAGAGGGTGGGAGCGGAGCCATGTATAAGAGGGTGGAAGCGGAGCCATGTATACGAGGGTGGGAGCGGAGCCATGTATAAGAGGGTGGGAGCCGAGCCATGTATAAGAGGGTGGGAGTGGAGCCATGTATAAGAGAGTGGGAGCAGAGCCATGTATACAGGGTGGGAGCGGAGCCATGTATAAGAGGGTGGGAGCGGAGCCATGTATAAGAGGGTGGGAGCGGAGCCATGTATACGAGGGTGGGAGCGGAGCCATGTATAAGAGGGTGGGAGCGGAGCCATGTATAAGAGGGTGGGAGCAGAGCCATGTATAAGAGGGTGGGAGCAGAGCCATATATAAGAGGGTGGGAGCGGAGCCATGTATAAGAGGGTGGAAGCGGAGCCATGTATACGAGGGTGGGAGCGGAGCCATGTATAAGAGAGTGGGAGCAGAGCCATGTATACAGGTGGGAGCGGAGCCATGTATAAGAGGGTGGGAGCGGAGCCATGTATAAAAGGGTAGGAGCGGAGCCATGTATACGAGGGTGGGAGCGGAGCCATGTATAAGAGGGTGGGAGCGGAGCCATGTATAAGAGGGTGGGAGCGGAGCCATGTATACGAGGGTGGGAGCGGAGCCATGTATAAGAGGGTAGGTGCGGAGCCATGTATAAGAGGGTGGGAGCGGAGCCATGTATAAGAGGGTGGGAGTGGAGCCATGTATAAGAGAGTGGGAGCAGAGCCATGTATACAGGGTGGGAGCGGAGCCATGTATATGTGTCGACCCGCCACCACAATTGTGGGTTACCAGGGCAATGGGGTACTCAGAGCCGAGCCCGTAGAAGTCTATGGGGATTTGTCACAGGTAGCTGTGGCTCGGTCTGTGGCCCTGGCGGTCTGGCGTATGTTGGGGGAATATTTACAGGGGATAGATTTATATACAGTTCGTGACGCCACCTGTAGTATTCTGGTAATTTGTACCAGCGCTGCTATAGATCTCTGAGGGGATGGTGATGCAGCTAGATGTCGGGTCCCCTACAGGTGGGACTCTTCCCTCAGGTCGGTAGTTAGGTAGGGATTGTGCAGGCATGCAATAATAACTCAGTCTCACACGGTCAGCGTCTTTCCATACCTTTACTTGCAAGATGATAAGGCAGGTCCCAGGGAGGCTGATCCAAGGAGAGTGTATCTTGAGACAGCAGCTGGACAAGTTAGGGGCCTCCTTTACTTTCCACACAATGAGTACAACCAGCCTGAAGCGTAGTTCCCTCAATTAACTCCAGCTAATCCATAGCTGTACCGCCCAGCCAGTTTTGTGTTAGGAGCCTTCCAATTGATGAAACTAGGTTCTTGCTTTTGTCTGCGCTTGACTCAAAGTCCCTATTCCACCTGACTCCAGTTACGTACTGACTATATGGGGCTTGTTTGCCGCGACCTAAGGTCCGGTAAATTCCTGGTTTTCTTACCACTATGCTTGAAGCAAATAGTGATCCTTCGGTCCCCAGTGACCGGTTGCAATGTGCAGGACTTCTTCAATCCGTAAGCACTATTCCAATAAACCACTGTGCCTTTCGCCTTGTCCTCGCTGGTAACATAAGCACTCAAACTAGCTAAGGGTCGAGTAGTCACTTCTTTCTTTTCCTTCACTTCAAAGTTAGTTACAGATGCTCAGTTATCAATAGGCAGGAGCACGTCTCTGAACCTTACACTGTCCTTTAGACAGGATACTGAAGACTTTCTGCACTAAACTCCTTCTCCTCAGTCCAGGCTAGACCTTCCTCTCTGAAGTCCAGGCACTGACTGACTGACCACTCCCTCAATAGTAAACTACACTACCCTAAGGGTGTGTCTAGTATATGTTGAGTGAATGGATATTTAGCATTAAACTGCTGTCTCGCCACACACTCTCCAGGGTACTGCGTGTGCCTAACACCAGGGCTACACATTCCCCCATGGTAAAAGACAGCACTCCCGGGCTGTAAAATACAAAAGAGACATTTTGTTTATGCATGAAAACATTAAACAATAAACATTGGTTCGTCCCATCCGGGAGGTGAGGATATCTTGAACGTTGCAAACATTATAGAAAATACAAATATTAAATAGTATTCAATAAATATACAATATTCTTGTGAAGGACCCGCACCAAACCTTCAACGTAGGTCCTGGGTGGGCTGCAGGACATCCGAATGCAGACCTCACTCAGTGCCACACCACACGGGTTTTTGTATTCAGAGGTAGTTGTGCTGGTTTATGTAAAACCAAGATAAGGCACCGAAGCGCAACTATGTACAAATAAGTTCTGGGTTGGCACAGTCCTCAACCTCCAAGTCCATTGTAAAACCAAAGACACAAATATAATATCACATTATTATACTAAAGTGCAAAACTTTTTCTGGTTACCCAGCCGGGCATTCTACGGTTAGAAATATATATATGCTATACTCTTCACTTGTGCAAAACTTTATAAAACATTTCTGAAACTTTCTACAATATTACTTATGGTAGACCCTATAGGGATCTCACCGATTCTTCTTTACTATTTATTCATTTACTTCAAACAATACACTTTCCACCCCGGGGGCTGGAACAATGCAATGGGCCCTAGATCCCAGAACTAGCAAATCATGCGCTGCGATTAGGGTCTGGGTCGCCACAGTTCTCGTGCGAACCTCTAGGGGCGCAACGGGTACATTCTCCTCACGAGACACCGATTGCGTTTCAATCACAGTTAACTATATGGACCGTGTCATGGATTGCGATTGAGACTGGGTCGCTAGTTGCGATGTAGATTTGACTTTCCTTTGCGATGAATTTGCAGGGGGCGATGCTGGGGCACGGCCGGATACTGCTTGAGCTGGAGACGGGGACGCTGCGGTAGTGGTGACGTTACCTGCGTCGGGGACGGGGTCACGGACGATGGTGACGTTAAGGGCATACCATCCCTTCATTCCCCAATGCCGTGTGTACGTGACGATGTCTCCATTTACTAAGTCCCTCCCGGGATGGCCTTGCGGCAGGTGGGATTCTACGTCACGCCTGCTGACAAAGACCCCGGGGTAGAGGCCCGGTTCACGGATGAAGCCCCAGCCCTTCCGGAGCTGGAACTCAGTCACACACCCCTGCCGCCGCGGTTCCCTCAGGGTACCTTTCTCTCTCCGGACACTCTCTTTGTCCGCGATCAGCTCTGCATGTTGTCGCTGACGGTTCCGCTGCGCTTCCCGCTCTTCCTCCTGCTGGCGTTTCTGCTTCTCCTCACGACGCTGCCACTCATGTTCCCACTGGGCGGTATAGGCGACGTCATCCAGGCGCGCCATCTCGTCCCAGTCGACGTCTGGTAACGACGGACAGGACCCCTCCGGTGTCCCTGCCGGGGACCGATCATCTGCTGCGGCCTCCTGGCCGGGCGGGCGTTCCGGTACTGGCGATACCTCCTCAACCTCCTTCGCCTCCACCGCTTCACCGGTGGGATCAGGATTGGTACTTTCGGGGGCAGCCTCCGGTTGCTCCTTCGCCTTGGGCAGCAGAATCTTCGGTAATTGAAATCGTGGGGGGTCGTTGAGGGGAGAGATCACCGTGTCCCACAGCCTCCGCTGCTCCAGGGTACGCCGGCGTCTCTCGATCTCTTCAAATCCAGGTTGGTGCTGGACCATCTTCTTCAGGCGTGCATTTTCTTCTTTTGTTTCTAGCAACGCCTGCTGCAGGTGCAGGATCACGGATAACTCCGGTGTTGGTGGCAGCTTGGCTGAGGCACGGGGCCTGCCTTCCTCCGCTTCCCTGCTCGGCTGCACACGTCCTGCTTCCATGATGTTCCAGAAGATTCTTTCTTCTTCCTCCAGAGACATCCGGTCTCTTCCGTGGAGGTGGGGTTTGCGTCTCCTCCTCCTCGCAGGGAAGGTGAAGAGGAGGCGGACCTCCTTTGCTGTAGGCAGGATCGCATGTTGTAATAGCACTTTGAGAGGGCAGGCATTTTCTTCGCGCCACAGGGGGGTAGACGCCCACGAAGGTACGCCCACCTTCTTCTCCAGCGCCTGAGGGCGCGAATATGGCGACAAAAATGGCGATTTTGGCGCCAAAAGTGCAAACAGTCCTTTTTCACAAAAACAATTCCTTAGGCACACAGGGCTCGCAATTCTGCGAGTTTCGTATCCTGTTCGTGACGCCAAATTTTTGTGTCGACCCGCCACCACAATTGTGGGTTACCAGGGCAATGGGGTACTCAGAGCCGAGCCCGTAGAAGTCTATGGGGATTTGTCACAGGTAGCTGTGGCTCGGTCTGTGGCCCTGGCGGTCTGGCGTATGTTGGGGGAATATTTACAGGGGATAGATTTATATACAGTTCGTGACGCCACCTGTAGTATTCTGGTAATTTGTACCAGCGCTGCTATAGATCTCTGAGGGGATGGTGATGCAGCTAGATGTCGGGTCCCCTACAGGTGGGACTCTTCCCTCAGGTCGGTAGTTAGGTAGGGATTGTGCAGGCATGCAATAATAACTCAGTCTCACACGGTCAGCGTCTTTCCATACCTTTACTTGCAAGATGATAAGGCAGGTCCCAGGGAGGCTGATCCAAGGAGAGTGTATCTTGAGACAGCAGCTGGACAAGTTAGGGGCCTCCTTTACTTTCCACACAATGAGTACAACCAGCCTGAAGCGTAGTTCCCTCAATTAACTCCAGCTAATCCATAGCTGTACCGCCCAGCCAGTTTTGTGTTAGGAGCCTTCCAATTGATGAAACTAGGTTCTTGCTTTTGTCTGCGCTTGACTCAAAGTCCCTATTCCACCTGACTCCAGTTACTACTGACTATATGGGGCTTGTTTGCCGCGACCTAAGGTCCGGTAAATTCCTGGTTTTCTTACCACTATGCTTGAAGCAAATAGTGATCCTTCGGTCCCCAGTGACCGGTTGCAATGTGCAGGACTTCTTCAATCCGTAAGCACTATTCCAATAAACCACTGTGCCTTTCGCCTTGTCCTCGCTGGTAACATAAGCACTCAAACTAGCTAAGGGTCGAGTAGTCACTTCTTTCTTTTCCTTCACTTCAAAGTTAGTTACAGATGCTCAGTTATCAATAGGCAGGAGCACGTCTCTGAACCTTACACTGTCCTTTAGACAGGATACTGAAGACTTTCTGCACTAAACTCCTTCTCCTTAGTCCAGGCTAGACCTTCCTCTCTGAAGTCCAGGCACTGACTGACTGACCACTCCCTCAATAGTAAACTACACTACCCTAAGGGTGTGTCTAGTATATGTTGAGTGAATGGATATTTAGCATTAAACTGCTGTCTCGCCACACACTCTCCAGGGTACTGCGTGTGCCTAACACCAGGGCTACACATATAAGAGGGTGGGAGCGGAGCCATGTATAAGAGAGTGGGAGCGGAGCCATGTATAAGATGGTGGCGGAGCATGATACGGTGGAGCGGAGCCATGTATAAGAGGGTAGGTACGGAGCCATGTATAAGAGGGTGGGAGCGGAGCCATGTATAAGAGGGTGGAGTGGAACCACGTATAAGAGAGTGGGAGCAGAGCCATGTATACAGGGTGGGAGCGGAGCCATGTATAAGAGGGTGGGAGCGGAGCCATGTATACGAGGGTGGAAGCAGAGCCATGTATAAGAGGGTGGGAGCGGAGCCATGTATACGAGGGTGGGAGCGGAGCCATGTATAAGAGTGTGGGAGCGGAGCCATGTATAAGAGGGTGGGAGCGGAGCCATGTATAAGAGGTGGGAGCGGAGCCATGTATAAGAGGGTGGGAGCGGAGCCATGTATACGAGGGTGGGAGCGGAGCCATGTATAGAGGGTGGGAACGGAGCCATGTATACGAGGGTGGGAGCGGAGCCATGTATAAGAGGGTGGGAACGGAGCCATGTATAAGAGGGTGGGAGCGGAGCCATGTATAAGAGGGTGTGGGAGCGGAGCCATGTATAAGAGGGTGGGAGCGGAGCCATGTATACGAGGGTGGAAGCAGAGCCATGTATAAGAGGGTGGGAGCGGAGCCATGTATACGAGGGTGGGAGCGGAGCCATGTATAAGAGGGTGGGAGCGGAGCCATGTATAAGAGGGTGGGAGCGGAGCCATGTATAAGAGGGTGGGATGCGGAGCCATGTATAAGAGGGTGGGAGCGGAGCCATGTATACGAGGGTGGGAGCGGAGCCATGTATACGAGGGTGGGAGCGGAGCCATGTATAAGAGGGTGGGAACGGAGCCATGTATACGAGGGTGGGAGCGGAGCCATGTATATGAGGGTGGGAGCGGAGTCCATGTATAAGAGGGTGGGAGCGGAGCCATGTATAAGAGGGTGGGAGCGGAGCCATGTATAAGAGGGTGGGAGCGGAGCCATGTATAAGAGGGTGGGAGCGGAGCCATGTATACTAAACTACAACCCCGTCCATAGCCCCGCCCCTTATGACCAAAGCCCCACCCCTGCCACACCTCCATCCCTACCCTGCCGGACCATGGAAGAATGGTCTTGCTTGAAGCTGGTCCCTGGAGCAAAAAAGGTTGGGGACCACTGTTCTAGAGCATTTGTTGTGGGGTGGGCTTGGAGGTGAAAACCCTGGAGCTGTATTGTCATGTGAAGGAAAGCTAAACCTTGTGTTGTTTGTTCCTGAAGTGGGCAGTTTCCCGTGGCAACAAGGACTGTGCAATACGTTGTTTTATTTTTCCTGTTACATCGGGAAGGCTGTGTTTGTTTTGCTAACGTTCCTCTGGAGAGTCCAACACATGCATATGTTGTACACAGTCGTGACTCATGCAACTGCGGAGAGAAACAGCTGAGTGATCAGCCTTCGCGCTCCATGTGTTAGGGATCGAGTTCCCACTGCTGCACAAGGGGAATCTCAAACCAGTCCTGCTGTGGTCCCCCATCCATCTCCGGCTGCAGTGGAACCTGCTCAGCAGAGACGTCGGTCCCAGCGTCTCGCCCAGTATAGTACTGTGCAGAGACTTGCTGCTGCCGCTCCTGGATCCTCTGTTGTAACCAGTGTTGGAGCAGGCAGATTTGGGACTAAGTCCTCTGTTTCTCCATCTGAGCATGCCCAGGGCAAGATCTTCAATTGGAGATCAGGGGTCACATGCTCGGATACAGCTGCGACTCCTATTGGTCCTCCAGGAAGGTCCTGAAGCTGCTGGTGTTCTGAAGCAGCTTCCTGTTGGTCCTTTCTGGAAGGTTTTGTGCTTGTGGCTACTATAAAAAGGTGGCATAACCACACGGCCATGCGCTAGTATCAAATTTGTTATGTGCTTGCGCCAGTGTGGTTATGCATGTGTTTAGGGACCCGGCTGAAATAAGCCCCTAGAATACCAGCACCTCTGGTGAGGAGATGTGTGTATGGATTCAGGGCTCTGCTGAAATAAGCCCCTAGTATACCGGCTTCTCCGGTGAGAAGTTTGCTGTGTGCATTGCTGACTACTTTATGTTGAAGCTGCGCAGTCCGGACATAACCCAGTGGCGGCATGCGGACATTGATATTAGTCAGCATTTAGGTTGCTATGTGGAGCAACAGAGTTCTCTTATATCGCCATATAGCGCCACATCCTTGTATTTAGCGGCTCTGTGGAGTAACAGAGTTTGCCCACTTCGCCATATAGTGCTATGGCGACCATATCTGCGACTCTGCAAGATAACAGAGTTCGCTCATACCACCTACTGCGCCATCTTGCTAGCAGCAGGTTCTGCCTACACGGTGGACCCTGGGCTGCGAACGCACCTTCTATTTATATTTATTTGGTGCGTTCTGCAACCCATAACACCATGTATCCGTGTTTCCGCTGTAGCTTATTCGGTAAGCGCTATAGCTTGCCAAATAAGCAGGGACTCGATCAAATTCGCTCATCTCTACCAAGGAAAAGAAAACCTCTTTTACACCTCATGGTTGCTTCGAATATACCATAAGGCTGTTTGGGCTGCAAGGAACCCCAGATACTTCCCAAAGAGCTATGGGCTGGATGCTCATCACAAAAAGTACACTGCAGCTTACCTTGATGATATTGGGTTTATTCTGCCCGAATTGGGGAAGTCACCTGAAGATGGTCCAGGCCATGCTGGATGTGCTGAGAAAAGGAGGTTTACCATAGACCCAAAGAAGTGTGCCATCGGAAAAAAGAAAGGAAAATACCTGGGCAACATCGGTGGAAGAAGCAATGTAAAGCCACAAATGAATAAGGTGGAGGCAGTCCAAAATTGGCCGGGAAACCTGTCTCCAAGAAACAGATTCAGAGCATTTCTGTGAATGGTGGGATGCTATCAGCGGTGTATGCCAAATTTCACCATGATAGCCACATCCTTGATCGACCTTCTAAAGGCACGAAGACATCAATGGCCAAAAGGTCAATTGAAGCAGAAATGTCATTGCAACAGTTGAAACTCAGAGCTACAGGACTTCAACTTTCATGTGGAACACAGCTGCACTGTAACTTAAGGTACTGCCACACTAAGCTATCCCGCTAGCGATCTCGTTAGCGTTGCATACTAATGATATCGCTAGCGGGATTGTTTCTATATCGCTAAGTGCGGCCACATTTAGCGATATAGTTAACGACGCTATCGCCGTTAGCGATCTCGTTAGCGTTGCATACTAATGAGATCGCTAGCGGGATTGTTTCTATATCGCTAAATGCAGCCACATTTAGCGATATAGTTAACGACGCTATCGCCGTTAGCGATCTTCTTAACGACTTTAGCGGTACAAAAGTACCGCTAAATCGCTAAGAAAAGGTGCCACACAGCGATTAGATACTTACCCAGCGGGAGCGCCAGCGATGAAATAGGGTCCGGAACGATTCCAGCGACGAGCGAGATCACAGCAGGAAGCTCGTCGCTGGAAGCTGCCGCACTGAACATATCGCTAACGGGATCGCTAAATAGTGACGTTTTTTAGCGATCCCGTTAGCGATATTGTTTAGTGTGGCATACCCTTTAGATGCCCTGTTTAGACTTTCCTCTTTGTGACTCAAGACCTTAGGCAGAGGGGGGATTTGTGACTGTTGGCAGTGGATTATTCAGGATACTCTCCAAGCATGTGACAACAGAGCCTCTTTATTCATGAACAAACAGGAACAATAGATGATAAGCTTAGTAGATCAAGAATAAATTATTTCTGTATCTCTATCTGTAGCATCTACTGCAGCCTGCTTCTCTCATACACAGACACAGAAAAAAAACAAGAAATACAGTCACATGCTCTCCCTGTGTAAGCCTCTGGGAGTTTTCTTTTTGGTTCTAACTTTATAAATAGCATACAACTGTAGCAACTAAACACTCATAGATAGGAATGGAGTTGTTGCACCAAACATATTGCAACAGTGACAAAGGACTGTGCCATACATTTTGTTTTATTTTTCCTGTTAGGCTGGTATGGCCATCTTTGCTTTGTTAAAGTTACCCTGGTTTATGCAGTACTTCAAATAAACCAGGGAAAGAATTAAAGAGACAATGTTCCTGTGTCTACCTCTATATGCAGCCGAGTAAACCGATCTACCACAATTCTCATAACTGTCCTTTAAATGCACATAATGCTCTACAGGCCCTGAAGCATACTTGCTACCATTGTGCAGTTGCACAGCTTTCAGACCTTTTTTTGGATGAATCAATAAAGAGTCTTCACTCATTCACTTTGTACTCAATGTTACATTTTTCCATCAGCCCAGGAACTTCACTGCAATATATTTAACCCACTAAAAAGCCTAGAATTGTGGCACTTCCATCAATATATCAGTCCTACAAAAGCAAGGAAGCATATGCCAGATAAAATTAAACATTCTTTATTGAAACAAATATAACAAATAAATACAGATAAAAATAAAGGTGATATGATTTCAAAAATTACTGCCTGCGTTGGAGATATTCTATTCCTACGCAGTCCAGTGTCATAGTATAGGGAGTTATTCTGAACCTATTAACCTATTAATATATGCTAAGGTGGGTATTGACATATCAGCTGAAAATAGTGCATCAACAAGGAATGGATTCCATATACTGACTGTGTCAGTGGAAACTCACAGAGGCTGCTAAGTTTATAATTAATTATACGCACAGACAGAGGTATGTGAATAAGGCCAGAAGGCTCTTATATACAGTACGTCTGGTTGTGTACGGAGATTCCACACACATGCTGTTGCACCAATCAATTTATATTGCACACAGAAATATGTTAGCAACACGTAATAAGGTTTTTAAATTGTAACCTTCCATTGCCTATAAGGTTATACAAAAGGGCAGAGCCTAACAGGTAAATTATGAACTACATCAATCAACTGGATTTTTAACCCTTAGTGACCGAGCCAACTTTGACCTTAATGACCAGGCCAATTTTTACAATTCTGACCTCTGTCACTTTATTAGGTTACAGCTCTGGAACGCTTCAACGGATCCCACTGATTGTGAAATCGTTTTTTCATGACATATTGTGCTTCATGTTAGTGGTAAAATTTCTTCAATAGGACTTGCGTTCATTTATGGAAAAAGTGAAATTTGGCAACAATTTTGAAAATTTGCAATTTTCAAACTTTTAATTTTTGTGCCCTTAAGTCTGGGGTCATACTTGCGAGAACCTCGCACGAGTCTCGCACCTCAATACCCGGCATTGCCGCTGGCACTTGGGACCGAGTCTGCGGCTGCATGTATTTCTATACAGCTGAACGCTCCGGTCCGAGTGCCAGCAGCAGTGCCGGGTATTGAGGTGTGAGACTCGTGCGAGTTTCTTGAAAGTGTGACCCCGGCCTAAATCAGAGAGTCATCTCACACAAAATAGTTAATAAATAACATTTTCTACACATCTACTTTACATCAGCACAATTTTGGAAACATAATTTTCTTTGTTAGGAATAGAGATGAGCGACTTTGACTTTTTTAGGGTCGAGTCGGGTTTCATGAAATCCGACTTTCTCAAAAGTCAAGTTGAACGAAATTGGCCGACTATTGGGAAAAGGCGGTGGTCCGACTGAAACACGAAACCCAATGCAAGTCAATGGGGAAGCAAAGTCGGCAGGGAGTGGAGGACAGTAAACACACCTACAGTTCCCATCTATTACTTAAGCTTGACAACCTTCATTTACTTTATAATAATAGTTACGCATTGAATGCTGGGGGTTATTTGGCTAAAGTTGTGGGGGGGGGAGAAGGCCGGCTCCAGGTTTTCAAGTGTGCTCTGGGCTAAAGAGTGTCAGTGCGCCCTTTTAACACATCCCACAATTCATGATGCGCCGTACGGCACAGAAATATAGGTATAGTACAATGACAAAAACTTCACTTCTTACATGACATGACTGATATCTATTTTAAAATCTACAATAGCTCAAAAACCGGACAGTATAGTCCTCCATACAGTATTATGGCCACCACATAGTGCGCCATTCAGAATAATGAGCACTGTTATGATTTGGTAGCTGAGGAGAGCAAGCAAAAAAGGAAATACACCAGAGAGGTTGGAATCTATGGGATTGCAGTACCCTGACTAACCACCACAACTAAAGGCAGCCGTGGAGCGTACCTACGTTGGTCCTAGACGCCTCGTCACAGCCTGAGAAGCTAACTACACCTAAAGACAGAAAGAGGAAAACTATCTGCCCCGGAGCAGATCCCCAAAGAACATAGAAAGCCCCCAAACATGTAATGGCGGTTAGACAAGGGGAAATACAGACACAGACAGAAAATAGTATGAGCAAACGTTGGGGCCCAAACTTCCTAAATAGAAAAGGATAGGAAGGACACTTACTGCAATCCCAAAAAACCCTGAAAAGTACCAACTCTACTAATTACAAAAACACCTGAGATCACACGACCTCTACCACCTAAATTAGTTCTCTGGTGTAACAAAAACTAAACAGCAGCCACTGAAAAAACTGGAAAAGGCAAATGAACAAACAACAGTGGCTGAACTAAACTGAGAGGAGCACAAGCCCCCGGAGGGGACCGAGCAGACCCCCACAGAAGTGCAGGACAAAATGCAAAAAGCAAGCACAAAAAACTAAAAGAAGAAAATGACTTATCTGTTAGCAGAAGATGCAGGCATGAAACAGCAAGCTACAAAGTGAACAGGAATCAAAGATGAGACCAGAACAATTGATCACCGGCAACCCTGATGGGAGGGAACCTCCTTTATATAAGACCAGTCAGTAACACCTGATCGCCAATCTTCACAATCTTCATTGGATAGTCCAGTACTGTTTGTAACCACCAGAGGGAGCTTCTGCTCAGAATTCATTTCTAGCCCATTCACAACAGTACCCCCCCTTGAGGAGGGGTCACCGAACCCTCATTTGAGCAACCAGGTCGGTCAGGATGAGCTCTGTGATACGCACGGATGAGTCTCCTAGCATGGATGTCCGAAGCAAACACCCAAGAATTGTCCTCCTGACCATAACCTCTCCACTTAACCAAATACTGGAGTTTCCGTCTAGAAAAACGAGAATTCAATATTTTCTCAACCACATACTCCAGATTGCCCTCAACCAAAACAGGGTCAGGAGGCACAGCCATAGGAACCACTGGCTCGACAAACCTCTTCAATAAGAACTTGTGGAACACGTTATGGATCTTAAATGTCCCTGGAAGAAGTAAACGAAAGGAAACAGGATTGAGAATCTCCATGATCTTATAAGGTCCAATGAACCTAGGCTTAAACTTAGGAGATGCAACTCTCATAGGGATATTTCTTGAGGACAACCAGACCAAGTCCCCCACTTCAAACCGAGGACCATCAGTCCTATGCCGGTTGGCAAACCGCTGGGCCCTCTCCTGAGAGAGGGACAACCTCTCCACTACCTGGTCCCAAATCTGCTGCATACGCTCCACAACAGAGTCAACACCTGGACAGACAGAAGCCTGCGTCTGTCCTGAAGAAAATCGAGGGTGAAACCCAAAATTGCAGAAAAATGGAGACATCAAAGTGGCAGAGTTAGCCCTATTATTAAGAGCAAACTCTGCCAAAGGCAAAAAAGAGACCCAGTCATCCTGATCAGCAGACACAAAGCATCTCAGATAAGTCTCCAATGTCTGGTTTGTTCTCTCAGTTTGTCCATTGGTCTGAGGATGAAAAGCCGAGGAGAAAGACAATTGAACACCAAGTTTAGAACAAAAAGTCCTCCAAAATCTGGAAACAAACTGGACTCCTCTGTCAGACACAATGTTCTCAGAAATGCCGTGTAACCGAAACACGTGCTGAAGGAACAAAGGCACCAATTCAGAGGAGGAAGGCAACTTAGGTAATGGCACAAGATGTATCATTTTGGAAAACCTATCACAAATCACCCAGATAACGGTCATTCTCTGAGAAACAGGGAGGTCGGAAATGAAATCCATAGAGATATGGGTCCATGGTCTCTTGGGCACAGGCAATGGCATCAACAAACCACTAGAGCGAGAGCAAGGCTTGGAGCGAGAGCAAGTCCCGCAGGACTGCACAAATTCCCTGATGTCACGAGACAAAGTAGGCCACCAAAAGGACCGACTCACCAAGTCTCTGGTACCAAAAATTCCGGGATGACCGGCCAATGCGGAACAATGAATCTCAGACATCACACTCTTTTTCCATCGGTCTGGGACAAACAATTTCCCAATAGGGCAGCGCTCGGGTTTATCCTCCTGACACCCTTCCAGAGCCAGTCTCAAATTGGGCGAGATGGCGGAAAGAACTACACCCTCTTTCAAAATAACAGCAGGATCAGATAACTCAGGAGAGTCCGCAAGGAAACTCCTCGAGAGGGCATCCGTCTTAACATTCTTAGTGCCAGGAAGAAAGGAAACCACAAAATTAAAACGTGTGAAAAACAAGGCCCACCTGGCCTGTCTAGGATTAAGTCGCTTGGCTGATTCCAGATAAACCAGATTCTTATGGTCCGTGAGGACCACCACCTGATGTTTGGCTCCCTCCAGCCAATGTCTCCACTCTTCAAAAGCCCACTTCATGGCCAATAACTCCCGATTACCCACGTCATAATTACGTTCAGTTGGAGAAAATTTTCGAGAGAAAAAGGCACAAGGGTTACTTTTAGAGGTCTCTGGATCTCTTTGGGACAAAACGGCACCTGCCCCAATTTCAGATGCATCAACCTCCACCTGAAATGGCAGAGAAACATCAGGCTGCCGTAGAACAGGAGCAGAAGTGAATCTCTGCTTAAGTTCCTGAAACGCAGAGACTGCCTCAGGAGGCCAATTCACCACATCAGAACCCCTTTTTGGTCAAATCAGTCAATGGTTTAACAATAACAGAGAAATTACCAATAAATTTACGATAAAAATTGGCAAAACCCAAGAATCTTTGAAGAGCCTTTAATGAAGTAGGTTAGACCCAATCACAGATGGCCTGAACCTTGACCGGGTCCATTTCAATAACAGATGGGGACAAAATGAATCCCAGAAATGAGATAATCTGTACGCCAAAAAGACACTTTGATCCCTTCACATACAGAGCATTCTCTCTCAAAATCTGGAACACAGTCCGAACATGTTTCACATGAGAGTCCCAGTCATTGGAAAAAATCAAGATATCATCCAAATAAACAATCAGAAATTTATCCACAAAATCCCTGAAAATGTTATTCATGAAGGACTGGAAGACAGAAGGAGCATTAGTGAGCCCAAAGGGCATCACTAGGTACTCAAAATGCCCCTCTGGGGTATTAAATGCCGTCTTCCATTCATCCCCGTGCTTAATGCGAATAAGGTTATATCCCCCCCTGAGGTCAAGCTTGGTAAACCAACTAGCACTTTTCACCCTGGAAAACAGGTCAGAAATCAAGGGTAACGGATATTGATATTTCACAGTGATATTGTTCAAGAGACGATAATCAATACACGGCCTTAATGAACCATCCTTTTTGGCCACAAAGAAAAAAACGGCACCCAAGGGTGAAGAGGATGGTCTGATATGACCCTTCTCCATGACTCCTTGATATAAGACCGCATAGCGTCATGTTCAGGTACAGACAAGTTAAAAAGGCGACCTTTAGGGAATTTACTACCAGGCACTAATTCAATAGCGCAGTCATAGCTCCTATGGGGGGGCAAGAATGCAGATTTACTTTTGCTAAACACATCAGAAAAATCAGTCAAAAAGTCAGGAACATCCTGAGGCTGGGGGGAGGCAGAAAAAACAGGAGTGTTGGTATTAACACATTGGCAGCCCCAACTGGTTACAGACACAGATTTCCAATCCAAAACAGGATTATGAGACTGTAACCAAGGGAAACCCCGTACGATAATGTCATGCAGATTATACAGCACCAAAAATTTGCAACTCTCCTGATGATCAGGTTCAACCCTCATTATCACCTGAGTAGAGAACTGAGGTTTATTCTCAGCCAAAGGGGTAGAATCGATCCCCAGTAGGGGAATAGACTTCCGTAGGGGTATCAAGGGAAACCCACAACGTTTAGCAAAATCAAAATCCATCAGGTTAATAGCTGCTCCCGAATCAACGAAAGCCTGAGCAGAAAATGAGGACAGGGAGCAAATCAGGGTAACAGTCAACAAAAATTTAGTCTGAACACTACCCAAGACAACTGAGCGTGCAAAACGTCTTCCCCGCTTAGGGCAGACTGAAATAGCATGAGAGGCATCACCACAGTAGAAACATAACCCATTGCGTTTTCGAAACTCATGACGCTGTGCCCCAGAAGCCACTCTATCACACTGCATGGGTTCAGAAGCTGGTTCACAAGGCAACACTATTCCACGCATACCTCTACGCTCACGCAAACGTCTGTCAATTTGAATCGCTAATGACATAGAATCATTGAGACCAGAGGGGACAGGGAATCCCACCATAACATCTTTTACATTCTCGGACAGACCCTTCCGAAAAAGGGCTGCTAAAGCATCGTAAATTCCATTTGGTCAGGACTGCCCACCTTCGGAATCTCTGACAGTATAACTCAGGGTCCTCAAGCCCCTGATTTAATGCCAACAAGGCTTTTTCAGCTTGATCAGTGACATTAGGCGCATCGTACAATAACCCCAGAGACTGAAAAAATGCATCAACATTACTCAAAACAGGATCCCCAGGTGTCAGGGAAAAAGCCCAATCCTGAGGATCGCGGCGCAGGAGAGAGATAACAATTTGAACCTGCTGTGCTGCGTTCCCTGAGGACTTAGATTTCAAGGCAAAAAACAACTTACAGTTATTTTTGAAATTCAGAAATTTATCTCGATCCCCTAAAAACAAATCTGGCATGGGAATCCTAGGTTCCACAACAGGCAACCTCGCAAGATAGGTAGCAATACTCCGAACTTCAGTGGCAAGCTGATCCACACGGCCAGACAACTGTGCAAACTCCATTGAGAGAGAAAAAAAATCCTCCTCAGCACCCAGAGATACAGAGGGAAAAAGAAAAAAAAAAAATCTCTGACAACTCTGACAATCTTCTTTCTTTAACACTATTTTTCCCTTCTGTGAGTACCATACAAATATCAGTTTATGGGCCGGTGATACTGTTATGATTTGGTAGCTGAGGAGAGCAAGCAAAAAAGGAAATACACCAGAGAGGTTGGAATCTATGGGATTGCAGTACCCTGACTAACCACCACAACTAAAGGCAGCCGTGGAGCGTACCTACGTTGGTCCTAGACGCCTCGTCACAGCCTGAGAAGCTAACTACACCTAAAGACAGAAAGAGGAAAACTATCTGCCCCGGAGCAGATCCCCAAAGAACATAGAAAGCCCCCAAACATGTAATGGCGGTTAGACAAGGGGAAATACAGACACAGACAGAAAATAGTATGAGCAAACGTTGGGGCCCAAACTTCCTAAATAGAAAAGGATAGGAAGGACACTTACTGCAATCCCAAAAAACCCTGAAAAGTACCAACTCTACTAATTACAAAAACACCTGAGATCACACGACCTCTACCACCTAAATTAGTTCTCTGGTGTAACAAAAACTAAACAGCAGCCACTGAAAAAACTGGAAAAGGCAAATGAACAAACAACAGTGGCTGAACTAAACTGAGAGGAGCACAAGCCCCCGGAGGGGACCGAGCAGACCCCCACAGAAGTGCAGGACAAAATGCAAAAAGCAAGCACAAAAAACTAAAAGAAGAAAATGACTTATCTGTTAGCAGAAGATGCAGGCACGAAACAGCAAGCTACAAAGTGAACAGGAATCAAAGATGAGACCAGAACAATTGATCACCGGCAACCCTGATGGGAGGGAACCTCCCTTATATAAGACCAGTCAGTAACACCTGATCGCCAATCTTCACAATCTTCATTGGATAGTTCAGTACTGTTTGTAACCACCAGAGGGAGCTTCTGCTCAGAATTCATTTCTAGCACATTCACAACAGAGCCCCATATATTGCTCCATACATAATTGGTCCCATATAATATTCCATACAGTTTATGATGAGCTCCACATAATGCCCAGTATATCATGGTCCCCATGTAATGTGCCATACAGTATAGGACGGTCCCCATAGAGTAGAATGAGCCCCACATATTGCTCCATACAGTATAATGAGTCACATATAAAGCTCCATACAGTATATAATGGGCCCCATGGATGATGCTCCAGTGTCTTATGGGCCAATATAATGCTCCATATATAATGGGCCCCATTTATAATGCTCCAGTGCATAATGGGCCCCATAGATGCTGCTCCAGTGTCTGATCTGCCCCATTTAGAATGCTCCAGTATATGATAGGCCCTGTTACACTCGGTCCCAGCGCTGGCTCTGCACTCCGTTCTGCTCACTCACCTGTTCCTCTAGCTGTCCCTCTGCAGTAGTCTGCGCGCAGGCTGGGGTCTCCTGTCCCATCTGCTCCTCGGCGTCCTGTGTCCTCCTCCACTTCCTGGCACGCTGCTGGCAGGCCTCCAGATAGACTGCTTAGGACGCGAGGCCGCGCCCACCGTCTCTCTTAAAGGGGCAGCGTGCATTTTTTGAAATAGCTAATTAACCAATGGCTGCGCACTCAGTACTATATCTGGTCACTCCACCATTAGGGGAGTGCCGGAGCAACGTGTTCTATCATTGCTACATCCGGTTCTGTTCCTGATCTGTCTGCGCTGCGTCTGCAGTCTCTGTGCTTCGCTTACACTGTTTGTCTCCTCAGATCATTGCTAACCCGTATCTGGCTAACCTGGACAATCTCGGCTATTACTGGTGCAAGTGTCATCCCGCTCCGCCATCAGCCATCCGTAACCGTGGACCGTGACAAGGTCACTGAAGCCAGCCTGCTACCATCCGTTCTGGACCAGGACCTTACCCTTCTCCGTCAAGAACCCTCCACGGACTCTGGAAATACCTGTTACCCTTTTGGTCCCTCTGGGACAGCTGTCACGTGTCCGGGGTCTAACTGGAGGTAGCACCTGTGTCCTCCGGGTATTCCATTCTGGTCCTGTTTGAGGGGCCTTACTACGGGTACCCGGGGCTCACTAGTTACGCCCCCTTTTGAGCCCCCCAGACCACGGTCTCGAGGTTCCACATTAAAAAATAAAAACGAATGTGAACTTCACCACCTCTGCCTCCGCTTCCATTCGTTACAGATTGCTCCGGCCATGGAACCCGCTGGATCCCAGAGATCTCCGACCACGGATCTGTGCCAGGAGGTGACCCGTTTGGAGTTCAACAGGACAAGATCACGACTTATCTACGCAGCTTGTCTACCCGCATGGATTCCTTGGGGTCCTCGTCTGCACCTGACTCTTCTATCAATAATCAGGTACCAGTTCCCATGGCAAGTCAAGGTCCTCGTCTGGCGGCTCCTAACCGTTTCCAGGGTGACCCTACTCAGTGTCGGGGTTTTCTCAATCAGTGCACTCTACACTTCAAAACCTTGGGGCATATGTTTGCTTCTGACCGAGCCAAGGTGGGCTTCATCATGTCACACCTGGGAGGAGAGGCCCTCGCCTGGCTAAACCCGCTATGGGAGAGAGGGGATCCGCTGGTTAACGATCTTCAATCTTTCCTAGAGGCTTTTCGCAGGACTTTCGATGAACCTGGTCGCACCACTTCGACTGCCTCAGCTCTGCTCCGCCTGCGCCAAGGTACTCTCACGGTAGCTCAGTATGCTGTTAAATTCCGCACCCTCTCGTCTGAATTATCGTGGAACAATGAGGCCCTGGTTGCTAACTTCTGGGAAGGCCTATCCGGAAGAATCAAGGATGAGCTGGCGGGACGGACAGACCTACCCTCTTGGAAGAGCTAATATCCTTGGCAACCCGAATTGACCTGCGTTTTCAGGAGCGTTCCATGGAGATCAAGCGGGACAAAAGGTCCTATCACCTGGACTCTAGTTTGTACAAAACAGGTACCTCCCCTTCCTCCTCCGAGGCCATGGAGGTGGACCATGTAAGTTTGGCCACCCGCCGCCGGGAGGCACGTCGCAAGGAGGGAAGTTGTTACTACTGCGGTAGTTCTGAACATTTGATCCATTTCTGTCCTAAAAAGTCGAGAAACTCCAGTGCCTAGGTCAGGTAGGAGGGGCCAACCTAGGTAGAGAACAGTCCTCTCCCTCTTTACACATCTCAGTCTCCGTGTCCTATGGAGCAATAAAATTCTCCGAACATTGTCTACTGGATTCTGGAGCTGCAGGGAACTTCATCCAGTAGGCGGTTGTGGATCATTACCGCTTACCAGTCCAGCGTCTTCCTGATCCGTTACAGGTGTCCGCCGTGGATGGCAAACCGCTGACCGAGCCCTTCCAGTTTCAAACCGAGTTGGTGGAACTCCGGGTAGGTCTAATGCATACTGAAAGAATGCGATTTTATGTATATCCCGGTTTATCCCATCCCATGCTTTTAGGTTTACCTTGGCTCCAGATGCATGAACCAGTCCTTAATTGGAAAACTGGAGAAGTTCTGCGTTGGGGAGATAACTGCATGAATCGTTGCTTAACCCGGATTCAACCTGTTTCGCCTCCAGTCCAGCCTGATATCCTGCCAGGGTTGCCTTCCGCCTATTGGTCCTTCTCTGATGTCTTTGGGAAAAAGGAGGCTGAGAGACTACCTCCACACAGGTCGTATGACTGTCAGATAGAGCTTCTTCCTGGAGCATCTCCTCCTCGCGGGAGAGTTTATCCCCTTTCACAGGCAGAGACTCAGGCCATGTCGGACTACATCCAAGAGAATCTGGCTAGAGGATTTATCCGAAAGTCATCGTCACCGGCAGGAGCTGGATTCTTCTTTGTGAAGAAGAAGGATGGATCCTTGCGGCCCTGCATCGACTATCGGGGTCTAAATCAGATCACGGTAAAAAACAGGTATCCATTACCTCTTATTTCAGAGCTGTTTGATCGTCTCCGAGGGGCCAAGATCTTCACCAAATTGGACCTCAGAGGGGCCTACAACCTGATCCGAGTCAGAGAGGGGGACGAATGGAAAACAGCCTTCAACACCCGTGACGGCCACTATGAATACCTGGTAATGCCATTCGGCCTAAGCAATGCACCTGCGGTCTTTCAGGAATTTGTTAATGACATTTTCAGGGACTTGCTCTATACTTGTGTCGTGGTTTACCTGGACGATATTTTGATTTTCTCTGCTGACTTGACGTCACACCAGAGGCAAGTACGCCTGGTCTTACAAAGACTGAGAGAGAACAGGCTATATGCCAAATATGAGAAATGCCTCTTTGAGCAGTCTTCTTTGCCTTTCCTTGGTACATTGTATCTTCCACAGGATTAAAGATGGATCCGGAGAAGTTGTCTGCAGTTCTCAACTGGCCTCGTCCGTCTGGGCTAAAAGCCATACAAAGGTTCCTAGGGTTCGCCAATTACTACCGGCAATTTATTCCACACTTTTCCACCCGAGTGGCTCCAATCACAGCCTTAACCCGGAAAGGTGTAAACTCTAAGGAATGGTCCTCCGAGGCAGAAGAGGACTTTGTTTCTCTCAAAAAAGCCTTCGCTTCCGCACCCGTTCTCCATCGTCCTAATTCAAGTGAGCAATTTTTTCTTGAGGTTGACGCTTCTTCCATAGGTGCAGGAGCAGTTCTGACCCAGAAGTCGTCTACCGGGCGGATGATCTCGTGTGTTTTTTTTTTCCAAGGTTTTTTCTCCTGCAAAAAGGAACTACTCTGTCGGTGATCGCGAACTGTTGGCCATCAAATTGGCTCTGCAAGAATAAAGACATCTTCTTGAAGGAGCTCATCACCAGGTAATCATATTCACCGACCATAAAAACCTTGCCTATCTCCAATCTGCTTTAAGACTGAATCCCCGTCAGGCCCGTTGGGCATTATTTTTTGCCCGTTTCAATTTTGTACTTCATTTCCGTCCAGCTGACAAGAACATCAAGGCAGACGCACTCTCTAGAGCCTTCTTGCCTCCTGAACTGGAGGAAGAACCTCAGCACATTACTGAACCTTCTAAGTTAGTCTCTGTTGCATCCACTGATCTGGCCCGGCTTCCTCCTGGGAAGACTTTCGTGTCCGCTTCTGATCGTAGTCGTGTTCTGCGCTGGGGTCATTCTTCTAAGTTGGCTGGCCATGCTGGTCAGAAAAAAACGCAGCAACTCATCTCCCATTATTACTGGTGGCCTACCATGGGCAAGGATATCCAGGAGTTCGTCGCAGCCTGTCCTTCATGTACCCGTAACAAAACTGTTAAACATCTACCAGCCGGCAGGCTTCTGCCTCTTCCGATTCCGTCCGCTCTCTGGCAGCACATCGCGATGGATTTCATCACGGATCTTCCCATTTCTTCTGGCTGCTCAGTGGTATGGGTTGTGGTGGACCGCTTCTCTAAAATGGCCCACTTCATTCCGCTATCTGGCCTCCCGTCTGCTCCAGAACTGGCCGCTCACTTCATTCAGCACATCTTCCGTCTACATGGATTTCCTCTCCACATCGTGTCCGACAGGGCGTCCAGTTCACCTCTAAGTTCTGGAGAGGACTCTGTGAAATGGCAAAAATTGAACTAGATTTTTCTTCTGCATATCATCCCCAGTCTGATGGGCAGGTGGAGAGGATCAATCAAATCCTGGCTGGATACCTGCGTCACTTCGTCAACGCTCATCATAATGACTGGGTAGAATTACTGCCCTGGTGGAATTCTCCTACAACAACCAAGTAAGTGAATCTTCTGGAAAGTCTCCCTTTCAGATTGTGTTTGGACTGCAACCCGGAATTCCTCTTCCTGTCTCGGGATTGTCTGATGTTCCGGCAGTCGATACCTTGTCTAAGAATTTCTCGGACATTTGGAGAGAGACCAGGTCGGCTTTGGAGAAAGCTTCTCAACGTATGAAAACGCATGCGGACAAAAGACGTTTGGAGGCTCCCATCTTTCGTCCAGGAGACAAGGTATGGCTCTCCTCCAAGTACATCCGTCTAAAGTTACCATCATACAAATTGGGTCCCCGTTTCATTGGTCCCTTTGAAGTCTTGAGACAAATCAACCCGGTCTCTTATAAACTGAAATTGCCTAATTCTCTACGAGTACCTAACTCCTTTCATGTTTCCCTCCTCAAACCAGTAGTGTTGAGCTCCTTCTTTAAGGACCCGGGTACCACTCCTGATCCGGTCTCTGAGGATGATGTTTTTGAGGCAAAACATATCTTGGCCTCTAAGAGAGTAAGAGGTAGGATCTATTACCTGGTGGACTGGAGGGGTTTTGGTCCTGAGGAGAGGTCTTGGGAGCCTGAAGAGAACATCCAGGCCCCTCTTCTTCTTAAAAGATTTCACGCAGGCTTGAAAAAGGGGGAGTAAAGAGGGGGATACTGTTACACTCGGTCCCAGCGCTGGCTCTGCACTCCGTTCTGCTCACTCACCTGTTCCTCTAGCTGTCCCTCTGCAGCAGTCTGCGCGCAGGCTGGGGTCTCCTGTCCCATCTGCTCCTCGGCGTCCTGTGTCCTCCTCCACTTCCTGGCACGCTGCTGGCAGGCCTCCAGATAGACTGCTTAGGACGCGAGGCCGCGCCCACCGTCTCTCTTAAAGGGGCAGCGTGCATTTTTTGAAATAGCTAATTAACCAATGGCTGCGCACTCAGTACTATATCTGGTCACTCCACCATTAGGGAGTGCCGGAGCAACGTGTTCTATCATTGCAACATCCGGTTCTGTTCCTGATCTGTCTGCGCTGCGTCTGCAGTCTCTGTGCTTCGCTTACACTGTTTGTCTCCTCAGATCATTGCTAACCCGTATCTGGCTAACCTGGACAATCTCGGCTATTACTGGCGCAAGTTTCATCCCGTTCCGCCATCAGCCATCCGTAACCGTGGACCGTGACAAGGTCACTGAAGCCAGCCTGCTACCATCCGTTCTGGACCAGGACCTTACCCTTCTCCGTCAAGAACCCTCCACGGACTCTGGAAATACCTGTTACCCTTTTGGTCCCTCTGGGACAGCTGCCACATGTCCGGGGTCTAACTGGAGGTAGCACCTGTATCCTCCGGGTATTCCATTCTGGTCCTGTTCGAAGGGCCTTACTACGGGTACCCGGGGCTCACTAGTTACGCCCCCTTCGGAGCCCCCCGGACCGCGGTCTCGAGGTTCCACATTAAAAAATAAAAACGAATGTGAACTTCACCACCTCTGCCTCCGCTTCCATTCGTTACAGGCCCCATGGATGATGCTCCAGTGTCTTATGGGCCAAAATAATGCTCCATATATAATGGGCCCCATTTATAATGCTCCAGTGTATAATGGGCCCCTTAGATGCTGCTCCAATGTCTGATCTGCCCCATTTGGAATGCTCCAGAATATGATGGGCCCCATGGATGATGCTCCAGAGTCTTATGGGCCAATATAATGCTCCATATATAATAGGCCCCATTTATAATGCTCCAGTGTGTAATGGGCCCCAGATATGCTGCTCCAGTGTCTAATCTGCCCCATTTAGAATGCTTCAGTATATGATGGGCCCCATGGATGATGCTCCAGTGTCTTATGAGCCAATTAGTGTTGAGCGATAGTGCTCGATATCTAAAAATATCGTATCGAAATGGTATCGCCGATATCACTAAATATCGTCGATATCCGATTCCGATTCCGGAAGTCCAATGTAAGTCTATGGGAACCAAATATCGACATTAAAAAAAAACATTCTTGCCTTGTTGGTTAATTGTACATGAAGGAAAACAACAAAGACTAATGTAGAATGTATTGGGGGAGGTTGAGGAGACAATAAAGGCATACATGTTTAACCCAATGCATTGGAATAGCATTAATATATATTTTTTGGAAATACGTTTGGATTGACTAACAAATTGACAATGTTGTTAACCTTTTTTCTATTTTGGCAAATATGTATGTTTCACAACTTCCATGCTCTTCACCTTTTTAACTTTTGCCAGTGCCACACTTTCTCCTTCATAATCTTCAGCAGCAGCATCATCTTTCTCATCAAATTATTCTTCATCTTCACCTTCTTAATCTTCTTCTTAAACTTCTTGCTATTCATGTTTTTGTTTACATTACTCATATTGTTATTATTAAACTAATTAATCTTCTTCATATTCAAATTCTTCATCTTCTTCCTCTTCATCTTCTTCATCATATTCTTATTTGTGACAGAGATTCCTGTACTTGTAATCTGTAAAAGCATGAATTGTTCATCCTTCCGTTCTTGCTGTCACAAAAGATTTAAATTACAACAGTATTTGTCCGTGTTCAGTTTAGCCTGCAGCAGCAGCAGGCATTTTCCAGGGCACCACGAGGAGGAACGGACTCACCTCCATACACTGCTTATTCTTCTGCTTAGAATTTAGAGCATATATTTTGCTCTTCATTTTGGACTTATACTTCATGTTCTTCTGCTTTTTGATCTTTTGCTTATTGTTCTTCTGTCTCTTGTTCTGTATCTTGTAGTTTGTCTTAACCTTCTTTGTCCTGTTGGTGATCTTCTTCTGGGTAATCTTTATTTTTTCTTTGTGATGGTGTTCAGGCTGGTTGGCTTCATGCTCGTCGTCCTTGTTGTCGTCATCTTCTTCTGGGTGGTCTTTAAGGTCGTCTAATTTCCGAGAAACAGCTGACGTTACTGGAACCCTGACGGGTATCAGATGGAGCAAGAGACAATGGAAGTAACGAGGACCAGCTGACTGTGCTGGACCCCGGACGGGTAGCAGAAGGAAAAGAGGCAATGTCACAACCGAGTACCAGCTGACGTTACTGTGACACGGTTACTAAGCAGGAGGTACCTGTGCTCCAAAGCACTACCAAGGACCAGCAGACGTTGCTGGAACTCGGATACGGAGATGGAGGCACCTAGGCCAAAGGCACTGGGGAGAACCACTTGACGGTACTGGACCCCGGACGGGTAGCAGAAGGAAAAGAGGCAATGTCACAACCGAGTACCAGCTGACGTTACTGTGACGCGGTTACTAAGCAGGAGGTACCTGTGCTCCAAAGCACTACCAAGGACCAGCAGACGTTGCTGGAACTCGGATACGGAGATGGAGGCACCTAGGCCAAAGGCACTGGGGAGAACCACTTGACGGTACTGGACCCCGGACGGGTAGCAGAAGGAAAAGAGGCAATGTCACAACCGAGTACCAGCTGACGTTACTGTGACGCGGTTACTAAGCAGGAGGTACCTGTGCTCCAAAGCACTACCAAGGACCAGCAGACGTTGCTGGAACTCGGATACGGAGATGGAGGCACCTAGGCCAAAGGCACTGGGGAGAACCACTTGACGGTACTGGACCCCGGACGGGTAGAAGAACGCACCCATGAAAATGTAAGTTGACAGGACGCAAGCCGTCCGCAGTTACCGAATCACACAGTCCTACAGTGGGTGCTTATCCTATTGTCACAATGGAAACCGCCTTTATTTACATATCCCACAGCACACATAGGAATCACCTAAACTGCAGGCACCATAGAGTCGGCTAACCCGAATGCAACACGACAGCACAACTTATTGGAGGATAATTGACGTTCACACTGCCAGGAAACAGCTGTCGTGCTGTAACCAGGCTGGCCAGGAGTCAGTACCCCTGCCAATTACTTACGAGCAACAAATGGCGGTGTTGTAGCCCAGGGAGTAGAGTTCAGGTGGTAGAAAGATGAACATAACAGGAGACATGGAAAACGTTGCCAAACAGTTATTTAATCTGAAAACGGACAGGCAAATTCAGGTGAGATCCATGCCTGTCATGTGTGCATTGCCACGAAGATCGTCGCGGTTGCACGTTTTGACTTCTCACAGCTGAGTTGCTGTTTCTTTGTGTTTGGCAGCTAGGGAGTTAATTCTGTCTGTGCTCGGTGCTGGGACTGGGTGCAGTTTCTCTCGGCTGCAATTGATTATTTGTTGATTGGTTTCCTTTAAATTCCTGGTTGTCTGCTTTGGGAGTTGCCAGTGAAATCCTTCATTCAGACCACAGATAGGAATGAATCTGTGTGGACTTAAGTTGAGAGCTCCTTAGCTGTTTTGGGCTCAACTTGTTTAGAGTTTATTTCCCAGACCATTTGTGTTCCTTCGGTGTTTGAGTGTGTATGCAAGTGAGTGCTATCCTGTCTGTCTTATATGTCTAATCTGTGTATTTAGCTGAGATCAGCTCATATCCCTTTGGTGGTAATCAGGATCCTTCTTAGGACTGATTACAGGGTTCAGGGTCTGACAGGAGACAGGGTTAGGCTGGAGACTTGGACCTCTGAACCATTATCAGTACCTCCAAGGAAAGGGATTAGTTAGGACCCCAGTGTAGGGTCAGGTTAGACCCCGGTCCTCCTTTTTCCTGTTACAGCTCATCAAGTCCTCAAGATTAACCCTAAGTTCTGCAGAGATTGTGTCAGGTAAATCTATTTTATACTTACATTCTGATGTTGCTAAACTATATGTTGTATTGAGTGTGGTTCCTGTATAAATAGTTTACTGACATTGTATTCATATCATTAGACAGCGTGACATTTTCACTGGCCATAAAAAATTATCTCTAGTTACCATGGATCCAGTAGCCCAGCTGGCTATGCAGTTGCAGGGATTATCCATGGAGCTGATGGACATTAAGTCCAAAGTTTTGTTTTCCCTGGAGCAAACCAGAGTTGAACCTAAAGTAGCTCTTCCAGATAGGTTCACTGGTGGGCGAGACAAATTTTTTACCTTCCGGGAGGCATGTAAATTGTATTTTCGGCTTCGGCCGCGATCATCAGGGAGTGATGAGCAGAGAGTGGGAATTGTTATCTCACTTCTTCAAGGGGACCCTCAATCCTGGGCATTTTCCCTTCCTCTGGGATCCCCGGCTCTACAGTCTGTAGATCAATTTTTTACTGCTCTGGGATTGGTATATGATGACCCAGATCGGGTCTCTCTTGCTGAGACCAAATTACGTAAAATACAGCAGGGAGATCGTCCTGCGGAGGAATTTGCTTCTGAGTTTCGTAGATGGGCCACGGATACTCAGTGGAATGACCCAGCTCTTAGGAGCCAGTTTTGTCATGGGCTTTCTGACAAATTAAAAGACGTTTTGGCTCAGTATGAGTCTCCTCCTTCTCTGGAGGCTGCTATGGCCCTAGCTATCCGTACTGATAGACGGCTTCGGGAGACGGGTGAGGTAACTCCACTCCCTGTTGTTACTCCACCTACTACTAAAGTCCCTTATGTTGAGGTTCCCCTTGTCTGTTCGGATGAGCCTATGCAGTTGGGAGGGACATCTTTTCGTAGTAGGGGATTGGCGGCACGCCGCAGGACTAGAAGGTGTTTTTTCTGTGGGAAAGAGGGACATTTTGTTGGAGAATGTCCATCCCGTGTCTTGTTAAGTAAAAAGTCGCCGGAAAACTGCTAATCCCAGGTTGTGTGGTGGACGACAACCTGGGAGTATGTATTTCATCCGCCGGTTCTTCTCAGTTCCTTGTACCAGTGGAGGTGGTGGTTGGTACTAGAGTGAAGAGATTGTCTGTTCTACTGGATAGTGGTTCCGGGGCTAATTTGGTTGACGCTCAGTTTGCTCAGGCTCAAGGTATGCATCTTAATGTATTGGTCAAACCGATCCCTATTTTCTCCATTGACGCCAGGCCTCTCGGCCAAGGTAGCTTTGTTCATGAGGTTCATAACATTGACCTTCGGGTAGGGGCAATACATAGGGAACAATTATCTTGTTATGTGTTGGAAGGTCTACCTACTCCCATTGTGTTGGGACTTCCTTGGCTGGTTAAACATAACCCTGTGATTAATTGGCAGTCCAGAGAGATAAGCCAATGGGGTGAGTTTTGCAAAAACAACTGCATAAACACAGTCATCAGTGCGGTCGTGCCTAGTACATTGCCTCCTTTTTTGGAGGATTTTGGGGATGTTTTCTCTGAGGAGGGGTGTCGGGAGTTGCCTCCTCATCGCGTGTATGACTGCTCTATTAATCTACTTCCTGATGCTAAGTTGCCTAAAGCTAGGTTGTATAATCTTTCTGGTCCTGAAAGACAGGCTATGAAAGATTATATTTCTGAAAGTCTGGCCAAAGGGCATATTAGACCTTCATCTTCCCCTGTGGCCGCGGGGTTCTTCTTTGTGAAGAAAAAAGATGGAGGCCTACGCCCTTGCTTGGATTTCCACGAACTTAATCGGATTACTGTTCGAGATCCGTATCCACTCCCTCTTATTCCTGATCTCTTCAATCAAATTGTTGGCGCCAAATGGTTCTCTAAATTGGATCTCAGGGAGCGTATAATCTGATTAGGATAAAAGAGGGGGATGAGTGGAAAACGGCGTTTAACACGCCAGAGGGACATTATGAAAACCTGGTCATGCCTTTTGGTCTGACTACTGCTCCAGCAGTATTCCAACATTTTGTTAATGACATTTTTCGTCACCTTGTGGGGGTGTTTGTGGTCGTATATTTGGATGACATTTTAATTTACTCGCCAGATCTTGTGTCTCACCAGGAGCATGTGAGACAGGTGTTGCAGATCTTGCGAGACAATAAACTATACGCCAAACTGGAGAAGTGTGTGTTTGCCGTACAGGAACTTCAGTTTTTGGGTTTTTTGGTGTCAGCCTCCGGTTTCCGGATGGACCCTGAAAAGGTGAGAGCAGTGCTTGAATGGGATCAGCCAGGGGATCTTAAGGCTCTGCAGCGTTTTTTGGGGTTTGCTAATTACTACCGGAAATTTATTTGTAATTTCTCGTCTGTCGTCAAACCTCTCACTGACATGATGAGAAAAGGGACGGATTTTTCTAGGTGGTCGGACAAAGCTTGCCAAGCCTTTTCCTCTTTAAAAAGATGTTTTGCTTCGGCACCCGTTCTCATCCAACCAGATGTATCTCAGCCGTTCATTGTGGAGGTGGACGCGTCTGACGTAGGGGTGGGTGCTATATTGTCCCAGGGTCCGTCCCTGGTAAATGGCATCCGTGCGCTTTCTTTTCTAAGAAATTGTCGTCCGCCGAAAGGAATTATGATATCGGCAATAGGGAACTTTTGGCCATTAAATTGGCTTTTGAAGAATGGCGTCACTTTTTGGAGGGGGCAGTCCACCCGGTCACCGTTATTACTGATCACAAGAACCTGCTGTATTTAGAATCCGCTAAGCATCTGAATTCCAGACAAGCTCGATGGTCATTATTTTTTACCAGGTTTAATTTTGTCGTCACTTATCGTCCGGGGTCTAAGAATGTAAAGGCTGATGCCTTGTCTCGCAGTTTCCCAGGGCCGGGAAAACGGACGACCCGATTCCTATCCTTCAGGAGGGGGTGGTAGTGTCGGCTGTATGTTCTGAGCTTGAGGAGGAGGTGTTAGAGGCTCAGGGGGACGCTCCTGCAGGACCTCCAGGGAGACTGTTTGTCCCGAATCAGTTGAGACAAAAGGTTATTGAGGCACATCATAATTCTGCTTTAGCAGGACATCCAGGGAGTAAGGCTACTTTAGATCTTCTTTCTCGCCGATTTTGGTGGCCTAACGCTAATAAAGATGTTATAACCTTTGTTGCGTCCTGTGGGGTTTGTGCTCGCTCTAAAACTCCTCATACCCGTCCGTCTGGGACCCTTTTACCTTTGAAACTTCCGGAGCGTCCATGGACCCATTTATCTATGGACTTCATTACGGACCTTCCTCCGTCGTCTGGGAATACTGTCATACTGGTGGTTGTTGACAGGTTCAGTAAGATGGCACATTTCGTTGCTCTTCCTGCACTCCCTAATGCTAAAACTCTGGCGCAGGTGTTCATTAGGGAGATCGTGAGACTTCATGGGTTGCCTTCTGATGTGGTGTCAGATAGGGGGTCTCAGTTTGTGTCCAAATTTTGGAGGGCATTTTGTTTACGTCGGGGGATGCAATTGTCGTTTTCCTCGGCTTTTCATCCACAGACCAATGGTCAGACAGAGCGTCTGAATCAGAGTTTATAGACATATCTCCGGTGTTTTGTATCGGAGAACCAGGAGGACTGGTCTTCTTTCTTGCCTTTGGCAGAGTTCGCTCTTAACAACAGGCGGAGCGAGTCCACTGGTAAGTCCCCGTTTTTTGGGGCATATGGTTTTCATCCCCAGTTTTGTACTTTCAATGGGGGGGGTCCTTCTGGGGTTCCTGAGGAGGAGCGTTTCTCGTCGTCACTTGCTTCTGTGTGGCGAGGTGTATTAAATAATTTGAGTACGATGGGGAACCGTTACAAACGTATGGCTGATAGGAGGAGAGTTTCAGGTCCAGATCTTAATGTGAACGATCTGGTATGGTTGTCTACCAGGAATATAAAACTTAAAGTGCCCTCCTGGAAACTGGGTCCCAGATTCATCGGGCCGTACAGGATCAGTTCCATAATTAATCCTGTGGCATTTCGTCTGGAACTCCCTTCTACGTTTAAAATTCATAATGTGTTCCACAAGTCATTACTTAAAAGGTATGTGGCACCAGTCATACCGTCACCTCTACCTCCTCCTCCAGTGTTGGTCAATGGTAACTTGGAATTTCAAGTATCAAAAATCATTGACTCTCGTCTGAATCGCCGGTCCCTTCAGTACTTGGTGCATTGGAAGGGATATGGTCCGGAGGAGAGGACGTGGGTCCCTGCGTCCGATGTTAACGCAGATCGTTTGGTTCAGACCTTCCACAGAACTCACCCGGGCAGGCCTGGCCCTGAGGGTCCGGAGGCCCCTCGTAGAAGGGGGGGTACTGTCATGTGTGCATTGCCACGAAGATCGTCGCGGTTGCACGTTTTGACTTCTCACAGCTGAGTTGCTGTTTCTTTGTGTTTGGCAGCTAGGGAGTTAATTCTGTCTGTGCTCGGTGCTGGGACTGGGTGCAGTTTCTCTCGGCTGCAATTGATTATTTGTTGATTGGTTTCCTTTAAATTCCTGGTTGTCTGCTTTGGGAGTTGCCAGTGAAATCCTTCATTCAGACCACAGATAGGAATGAATCTGTGTGGACTTAAGTTGAGAGCTCCTTAGCTGTTTTGGGCTCAACTTGTTTAGAGTTTATTTCCCAGACCATTTGTGTTCCTTCGGTGTTTGAGTGTGTATGCAAGTGAGTGCTATCCTGTCTGTCTTATATGTCTAATCTGTGTATTTAGCTGAGATCAGTTTCATATCCCTTTGGTGGTAATCAGGATCCTTCTTAGGACTGATTACAGGGTTCAGGGTCTGACAGGAGACAGGGTTAGGCTGGAGACTTGGACCTCTGAACCATTATCAGTACCTCCAAGGAAAGGGATTAGTTAGGACCCCAGTGTAGGGTCAGGTTAGACCCCGGTCCTCCTCTTTCCTGTTACAGCTCATCAAGTCCTCAAGATTAACCCTAAGTTCTGCAGAGATTGTGTCAGGTAAATCTATTTTATACTTACATTCTGATGTTGCTAAACTATATGTTGTATTGAGTGTGGTTCCTGTATAAATAGTTTACTGACATTGTATTCATATCATTAGACAGCGTGACAATGCCTTGTTCATTTTCAGAAAAGTAAGCCGGTCTACATTCTCTGAGGATAGTCGCATGCGACGGTCTGTTACTACACCACCAGCAGCACTAAAGACACGCTCAGATAATACACTGGCAGCAGGGCAAGCCAGCACCTCCAATGCATACTGGCTAAGCTCTGGCCATGTATCCAACTTAGAGACCCAAAATTTGAAAGGGGAAGAGGCATCTGGGAGTACACTTAGAGGGAAAGCCAAGTAGTCTGTCACCATCTTACGGAAACGTTTCTTCCTGGTGACTGGAGCCGTCTCGGATGGTGTAGACCTTGCTGGCGCTGTCACAAAACTTTGCCACATTTGTAACATACAGTTCTTGCCCTGTGCAGAGGCGCTGCTTCTGATCCCTCTTGTTGTAGAGGTGTCTACACTGCCTCGACGCACAGAGCTGCTTTGTAAAGCAGTAGCAGCAGCAGCAGCAGCTCTCTCGGCTGGAATGTACAACAGTATGGATTGCACCAGTGTGTCTTGGTACTCCTGCATTTTATGGTCCCGGTTCACCGGTGTGATGAGGGTTTGTAAGTTGTCCCGGTAGCGAGGGTCTAGGAGGGTGTACACCCAATAATCTGACATGCTGAGAATGTGGGCGATGCGGCGGTCGTTTCTCAGGCACTGAAGCATGAAATCAACCATGTGCTGCAGACTCCCAACTGGCCAACAAAGGCTGTCCTCTGGAAGAGGCGTCATCTCTGTCTCCTCTGCATCACCCCACCCTCGCTCTACATACTGACTACAGCGTTGTGTACCTCCCTCTGTAGGGATTTCTTCCTCCTCCATTGACTCCTCCTCCTCCTCATCCTCCTCACAAAGTGAGCCCTGCCCAGCCCTTTGTGAGGAACCACGTTGCGCTGACTGTCCTGAAGGTAATTGAATTTGTGACTCCTCATCCTCCACCTCTTCCAAAACCTCTTCCTTTAGTGCTTTCAGTGATTTCTGAAGCAGGCAGATAAGGGGGACAGTCATGCTGACTAGTGCATCATCTGCACTCGCCATCCGCGTTGAGACATCAAACGCACGCAAAACGTCGCAGATGTCCTTCATAGAGGCCCACTCAGTAGTGGTGAAGTGTGAACGGCGCAAATTGCGAGTTGATTGCGCCTGTTGCAGCTGATACTCCATTACTGCTGGCTGCTGCTCACACAACCGCTCCAACATATGTAACGTGGAATTCCACCTGGTGGGTACGTCACATATGATGCGATGTTCAGGAAGGCGAAATCTGACTTGCAGAGCTGCAATGCGCGATCTGGCCATGCTGGAACGTCGCAAGTGAGCGCACTCTAGGCGGACCTTGTGCAGCAGTGCATCAAGATCCGGATAGTCCCTCAAAAAACTCTGCACGACCAAGTTGAGCACATGTGCCAGACATGGTATGTGAGTGAGGTTGCCAAGGCCCAGAGCTGCCACCAGATTTCGGCCATTGTCACACACTACCAAGCCTGGCTGGAGATTAGCTGACAAAAACCACACATCACTCTCCTGCTTGATGGCATCCCAGAGCTCCTGCGCTGTGTGGCTTCGATTCCCCATGGGAATTAATTTCAGTACGGCCTGTTGACGTTTGGCCACGGCTGTGCTCATATCGGTCGCAACAGGTAAGCGTTCACGGGTCCATGTGGAGGTATACCGTGACGGCTCGTGCAGCGATGATTCTGAGGAACTGGAGTAGGAGGAGGAATCAATGTGCACAGACTGGATTCCTGCAATCCTTGGAGTTGGCAGAACACGTACAGCGCCACTGGCAAGATCTGTACCCGGCTCCACAACATTGACCCAATGGGCAGTGAGGGAAAGGTA
>JARQOD010000003.1:335990658-336030423 GCA_033576555.1 Oophaga sylvatica | reverse complement strand
GTACACGGTTGGTAAGGCAGACGACCCATCAAACCCTGAGACCCCTTTGAGTCGCTCATGAAAATTTTTGAGCACTTAAAAGGATCAGGCGTCTGCAAGGAGGAGGAAGAGGAGGAGGGGGAAGCTTGTGGCAGTCAGCCATTGTTGCTGGGGGAACTCCCCTGGAGGGTGGAGGAAGAAGAGGAGGAGGGGGGAGGAGGATGGGGGATGTTTTTTTTGGGGAGGGGTGTTCCCCAGGGGGCAAAAAAAATTTGGTTGCCAAGGTAGGTACGGGTTTTTGTGCTGAGGGGGATGTGGATTTGGCGAAAATTTGCCCTCCCCCCCACCATGGCAGGCTCATTGACCCCTGGAACATTGGCCCAACATGTGTGATTATGTCTTGGGATCCTAAAAAGGAAAACCCCCGCTTTCCCCAAAATGTGAAGGTTTGGACTAGGTTTTGGCCGCATCTCGATCCATGCTATAAAGGCAAATTAAAACATCATGCACAGGGAAATAGAGCTATTTGGAAAACAAAAGGGGAAGCGTTGTTAGGTTTTAAAAATTTTTTTTCCTCCCTATCGTGTTCCCCTCACTGTCTTCCCCTTTGACTACTGGGCTTGTAAACTGGACACCTGGCCTGAATTGGACTATGCCTTACAGGGTCGTTGCCCGGGTGTGTGCTATAAAAAAGAGTCTTCAGTGCTGCTGGATAAACCCCTGACAGAAAAAGGGGCCCGGCTGTCGACCCAAAATGAGGTGTTCATTTTTTTTAAAATGAACCTGCTGGGTTTCAAAGGATTTTGTCCCCTTCCTGATGACAATGGTTGGAAAAAAAAAAGGCTCGCTTTGTCCCCTTTCCCCGACTTCTAACTGGGCTGCCCCCCCCAGGGCCAGGTCAGCCCGCGCCCCGGGCAAGTGCCGGGGCCCTGTGCGGGGGTGGGCCCCCTCACCGTCAGATACCCGGTTCCCCTGAGGAGCAATGTGCAGTGCCGGCACCCAGAGGGGCCCCCCCCGCTATCAGGCCCCAGCACTTGCAATCTTCCTTCCCTGCCCCCGCTGTGAGTCTTCCGCATTTCCGACAGTGAAATTAGGTCAGGAGGTGATGACGTCACTCTGTGCGCCCCTCCCCGAACAGTACGGCAGGAACTGGAAGATGCGACGTGGGAGTCAGGTGGCAGTGCCAGCGGGAGAGGTATTTCATTTTTTTTTTTTGGGAATATATGGAGAGTTTATAACTGGAGAATTTTATAGGGGGCCCCCTTTTTCACTTGAGATTTTGATAGGGCCCATTAACACAAAAAATTTTTTGGTGCCCCCATACACTGGAGCATTATAAATGGGGCCCATCATACACTGGAGCTCACCCTGGGGCCCAAAATATATGGAGCTCATATGGGGTTCATTATTTAGGGGGATATATGGGCCCTTTTTTTATGGTGCTAAGGAGCAATTTTGGGGCCTTTTCTGTATGGAGCATATATGGAGCCCATTCTGTATGGGCATTTATGGGGCCCCATTTACTGTTGGAGCTTTATTGGACTATTATATGTTTGGAGCAATATGTGGGGTCATTATACTCTTGGGGCCCTCCTATACTGTTTGGCACATTTTTGGGGACCTTCAAAATTGGAGATTTGTGGAGCTCAATATACGTATGGAAAAATTATTGGGACCCAAATTTTTTTGGGAAATTATGGGCCTTTATTCTGTTAGAGAAATTGGGGTTATTTTTGTTGGGCACTTGGGGTGTCCAAATACTGTATGGAGGACTATCTGTCGGTTTTTTTTGGCTATTGTAAAATTTACATAGTATCATTATGTAGTAAGAAGTAAGTTTTGGTTTTTCTATACCTTATTTTTCTCCCTTTATAAAAAAAATAGTCCCCCAAACTTAGTTAATGCTTATTGTCATAAAACACACAAATCCCCCAGTATGACACTAGGATTAATAAAGCAAAAATTTTTTCCCCGACGTTTTTTTGAAAATTTCAACTTTTTAATATATAAAATTTTAGATCTTTAAAATAGAAAAAGATGCAAGGTTAAAAAAGGGGGACAAAAAGATTCCTTTTGGTTTTAAAAAAGCTGCAGGGGATAACATGCAATGCTCAAATATCAGTGTTTTTAAATAGCATAAATGCAATAATAATATGAAAATTCCTAAACAAAACTAATTTGTACCCCAAAATTTTTAAACCCCTACAAAAATACCCTTTTTTCCCCCTTGCAGAAAAATTTTGAACCCATAAGGGGAATAAATATACGGCCCTGTATACGTCCCCAGATTTAATGCAATGGGAATGGGGTAAAGAGTCCAGCATATATAATGTTGGAAAAAGGTCTGTATTCAGATGCTCAGGTTTTGTGCAACGGAAAAAGCATTGTCATTGACATTAAACAATAGACAGTTTGAAAGTTAGTACGTGAAAAAGGAATAGCACTATAGTCATTGCACTTAAAACAATAAAAACCCATATTGAAAGTTAGTACGGCAATACGTTTCCCCGAATATTGGCAAAATGAAAAGTATAAGGGTCAGCCCTCTGCCCGACGGACGTTTGCCAGCTTCTTCGGGGGGCGTTTTGGGGAGGGTGTGCGGACTTTAAATCCCCCCGTTGCCCAAAAAAAGGCCCCCCAATTGTGTGTCCGGGAGTGTGAGGCACATGGCGGGCATGCGCTGTTTCGCCAAGCTTTGTTTGCAGGTGGAGGTTTTCGGTCTGATGAGATCCCCCCCCAGCAATGTATCGGGGGACCAAAACCCTCCCCGCAAACAAGAGCTTGGCGGAAAACGGCAGCCCCGCCAGTCCCCCATACCCGGAACCCCCTTTTTTGGGGGTTTTTTTATTGGAAAAAGGGGGGTTTTTTAAACCCGCACACCTTGCCCGCACCCCCCCGAAGAAGCTGGGGAAAGTGCGCGTGGGGGCAGAGGGAGGGCCCCCTTTATATTTCATTTGCCAAATTCAGGTAAACTGTTTTGCTGTACTAATTTAATATTGTTTATTGTTTTAATGGCAATGATTTTGTGTAGTTCCGTTGCACGTATAACTTTCAATAGTGTCTATTGTTTTAATGGCAAGACTTAGTGTATTCCTGTTGCACAAAACCTGGGCATCTGAAACAGCCCCCTTTTCCCCAAATTAGTTAGGCTGGTCTTTAAAATCCCATTTCCATTGCATTAAATCTAGGCATTGTATACGGGCCCCAGTATATTTTTTCCCATTATGGGTTACGATTTTATTAAAAGGGGGGTAAATGTGGATTTTTTGTAGAGGGTTTATTGGTACAAATTGGTTTTGTATTAGGAATTTTTGCATTATTAATTGCATTTCTCTATTAAACAAAAATGTTTTTTTGAGATTGCATGTTTGCCATGCAGCTTTTTTTCCCCAAAGGAGATTTTTTCCCCCTTTTTTTCAACCTTGCATCTTTTTTCTATGTTTATTTCTTCCCGTATCGGAGCATCTAAATAGTGTTGGCTTCCGATACCGAAGTATGGGTTCGGCCGATATTCGCGTTATGGAATTCGATCTTAATTCGATACTTTTTCCTATCTTTCCCCGAACGGAAGTTCCCAAAAATTCTTGGGGGAAAAGTGTTTTCCCCGCAATGAGGAACTAAAAGGTGGGAATCCTGTAATGCTGGGTCATCTTAACTAATGGCATGGTGTGATTGGCTGCTGAAATGAGTCAGAATGCAAAAAAGGGCCGCCGCCTTTTAGCGTCACTGTGTGTGAACTCAGTAAGGGCAGAACGCTACTCTGTAACTCTGAGGGCAGTTACATATTGCGATTTTGTGTCTACTGTGCTTGAGGCGGCTTTTTTCCAAACCGCTTTAAAAAGTTCATTTTCCCAGTTTTTTTTTAACGCTCTGGCAGGTGTGTGTGTGAATGAGGTGACGCTGCAGTTTGCTCTGCACCCCCCCCCGTTTGTAGGTTTTTCAGTTTCACGACTTTTTTTTTTATTTTTTTAGTGGAATTTTTGCAGCTCCATTTTTAGAAAAAAATCAAATTATTAGTGGGAGTGTTCCCCCCCGTATAAATACTTGGTTGAAACCTATGAACTACCAAAGGAGCTTTTCACAGATAGAAATAGGGGTTTTTCGTGTTCACTGCAGTCTGGGGTTTTTTTTTTTGGGGCAGTCCGCCCCAGTTAGTTCTTAACCATGCCCGGTTGTAGTTGTGGCTGTGTCCTCCTCCCTTCCCCTTTTTTCTATTGGTGTGCTCCTTTTTTTGTGGAAAAAAAATTAATTATTAGTGTGACGCGCTTCCACCGTATAATTACTTGGTTGCAAACACTATAGAACTACCAAAGGGCTTTTACAAGTGAATAGTTGTTTTTTCAGTGTTCACGGGGGTCTGTGGGTTTTGTTTTTTGGTGCGATACCCCCAGTTATTTTTCAAACTGCGGTTTTTAGTCTGTGGCGTGTGTCATGCCTCATCTTAAAAATTTTTTCTAATTGGTGTGCTCCATTTTAGGGAAAAAAAACTAATCTATTAGTGTGCGCCTTCCCCGTATAAAAACATTGGTTGAAAAACTATAAAAACAAAAAAAGGGTTTTCACAGATAGGTTTTTTGTGTTTCGTGTTCACTGCAGTCTTTTTGGGGTTTTTTTTTTTTTGGGCAGATCAGCTGTTGTTCTTCAACCATGCCCGGTTGTGTTGCTGGGTGTGTCACTGCTCCCCTTACATTTTTTTTAATTTTTGGGGCTGCTCCATTTTAGTGGAAAAAAATCAATTATTAGTGTGACGCGCTTCCCCCGTATACAATACATTGGTTGAAACACTATGAACTACAAAAGGGGGCTTTTCCGATAGTGAATGTTGTGTTTCAGTGTTCTTGCGTCTGTGGGTTTTGTTTTTTGAGTGCAGATCAGCTCAGTTGTTCTTAACCCTGCCCGGGTTTTAGTTTTGCTGAGCGTGTGCACTGCCACCTTTTTACTTTTTTAATTTTGGGGTGCTCCTTTTTTTTTGAAAAAAAATTTAAATTTTAGGTGAGGCTTCCTCCGTTACAAACATTGGTTGAAAAACATAGAATACAAAAAGGAGTTTTCCATAGGGAATGTTGTGTTTCATGTTCACTGCAGTCTGTGAGGTTTTTTTTTTTTTGAGTGGATCACGCTCCAGTTAGTTCTTAACCAGCGGTTTTTAGTTGCTGAGCGTGTGTCATGCCTCATCCTTCCATTTTTCTCAATTGGTGTGCTCCATTTTTGTAAAAAAAAATTTAAACTATTAGTGTGACGCGTTCCATCCGTATACAATACTTTTGGTTTCAAACACTATGAATACCAAAAGGGGTTTTCAAGATATTAAATGTTGTGTTTCGTGTTCACTGTAGTTGGAGCTTTTCTTTTTGTGAGTGCGTTTCGCTCCAGTTTGTCTTAAACCCCAACTGCGGTTGTTTGCTGAGCGTGTGTCACTGCCTACCTTCACATTTTTCTCAATTGGTGCTGCCCTTTTTAGTGGAAAAAAATCTAATCTATTGTGGACGCGCTTCATCCGTATACAATAATGGTTGCAAACACTATAGAACTACCAAGGAGTTTTCAAGATAGTGAATAGTTGTGTTTCATTTGTTCACTGTAGTCTGTGAGCTTTTCATTTGTGAGTGCGATTCGCTCCAGTTTGTACTTCAACCACTGGGTTTGTAGTCTGCTGAGCGTGTGTTCACTGCTCATCCTTCACATTTTCTCTAATTGGTGCTGCTCCATTTTAGTGGAAAAAAAACTATCTATTAGTGTGACGCGCTTCCATCGTTTACAATACATTGGTTGCAAACACTATAGACTACACAAAGGGCCTTTCACAGATACTGAACAGTTGTCTGCAGGGTTCACTGTAGTCTGTGAGGGATATAACCCACTTATGGCCTTAACTTTTTGACTTTCTTTATCAATCTACCAAGATGAAGAAGTCAGTGAGTAAGGCCGTGGTCGTGGTCGAGGCGTGGATTTGCGCAGGGAGAGGACGTGGGGATTCTGTGGCTGCTGCGCACCAGTGACACAGCATCCACCCAGTTTTCCCCGTGAGCGTTCCTTTATGCGCACTTTTGTAGGAGCTCAGCGTACCCCCCTGCTGCGTGAGAACAAATTGAAGCCGTTGTTGGTTGGATGGCAGCCAATGCATCGACTTCTATACCTTCCACCTCCTCTCAGGACCACAGCACTGTTGAACAACCATCAGTCTCTTCACCGCCTGCCAAATTGCCAGGCAGTCAGAGAGCTCTGTACAGGAGCCAGTGAGTCTTGTTCTGTTCTCAGAATCTGTTGGCTTGGAAACAGGGGCCACGCCAAGCAGCATTCTGGAATGTGAAGAAGAGGCAGTATGCAGTGATGCGCAACAGTGTGTCTCTCTCAATCTGAGGGCGGGTGAGCCAGTGCCGATGGTCAGCACACCGCAGAACGCATCTGATGATGATGAGACTCAGTTGCCAGTTTTGTTGAGATGGTGCTGGCCAGACCACCAACAACAGCAGGTGTTGGAAGAGGGTAGTGGTGGAGATGATGAGGTCAAGACCAACATGGCGTGAGGAACAGGAAGGTGGTGGGGCAGCTCTGAGGAAGAGATTGCCCCAACGGTCCAAACAGTAGGGAGAGGTAGGCTGCAGACTCGCTTGCCTGTAGCCTCCAGTTTGGCACCCGTTCGGAGCAGTTCTTTTCCAACGCCAAACGGGCGCTCCCAGGACTTGCTCTGCGTGGTCCTTTTTTGATACAGTTGCGATGATATTGCTATGTCAAATGCAAGCTGTGTAATCAAAAAATTAAAAGAGGTAAAAGTGTCAGTAACCTTATACAACAAATATGTGGAACATGTGCGGTCAAAGCACTTTGTTGAGTTACAAAGACACACTGGAGATGTAGGCAACCTACAGCAGCACCTACATACTTCAGCTCCTGTTGGAGCCTCTTCCTCCAGTTCACACACAGCTGGTAAGGCTTCCTCAAAGGATCCCATGGAAGAACCTCTGTCAGTTGTCCAGAGACACAGTTTATTCCACCCACAGGTGCAAATTCCTGTCATCTCACACACCAGGCCACAAAACAGCCATCGGTAGACAGGCATGGGATAAAAGACGGCCATATCGGCAAACATCCACGGCACAGCTCTGAATGCTGTCATTGCAAAAATCCTGTCCCTTGAAATGTGTCATTCAGGCTGGTGGAGATGACGTTTCCGTGAATTAATGGCATTGGCAGTCCCACAATACAATGTGCCAGCGATTTTTATTTCGAGGCAAGCCGTCCCTGGTCTGCAAAAGCATGTTGAGGCAAAAAATTAACATGCGCTACTAAACGCCGTCAGTAGCAAGGTCCACCTGACCACGATGCGTGGACCAGTACCATGGCCAGGGACGATACCTTTCACTCACTGCCATTGGGTGAATGTTGTGGAGGGGGGTACGATTTGCGAGTGGCGCTGTACGTGTTCTGCCAACTCCAAGGATTGCGGAATCAAGTCTGTCCACATTGACTCCTCCTCCTATCCAGTTCCTCAGAATCATCGCGCAGGGCCGTCCGTCTACCTCCACATGGACCCGTGGACGCTTACCTGATGCGACCGATATGAGCACAGCCGTGGCCAAACGGCAAAGGCCGTTTGAAATTAATTCCCATGGGGAATCGAAGCCACACAGCGCAGGAGGTCTGGAATGCCATCAAGCAGGAGAGCGACGTGTGGTTTTTGCCAGCGAATCTCCAGCAGGTTTGGTAGTGTGTGACAATGGCCGAAATCTGGTGGAGCTCTGGGCTTGGCAACCTCACTCATCCATGTCTGGCACATGTGCTCAACTTGGTCGTGCAGAGTTTTTGAGGGACTATCGGATCTTGTGCACTGCTGCACAGGTCCGCCTAGAGTGCGCTCACTTGCGCGTTCCAGCATGGCAGATCGCGCATTGCAGCTCTGCAACGAGATTGCGCCTTCCTGAACATCGCATCATATGTGACGTATCCACCAGGTGGAATTCAACGTTACATATGTTGGAGGGTTGTGTGGCAGAGCCAGCAGTTATGGAGTTATCAGCTGCATCAGGCGCAATCAACACGCAATTTGCGCCGTCACACTTCACCATTAATGAGTGGGCCACTATGAAGGACATTGTGCCACGTTTTGGTGCGTTTGATGAGTCAACGCGGATGGCGAGTGCAGATGATGCACTAGTCAGCCTGACTGTCCCCCTTATCTGCCTGCTTCAAAAACATGCAAGCAATAAGGGATGAGGTTTTGGAAGAGGTGGAGGATGAGGAGTACAAATTCCATCACCTTCTGGAAGTCAGCGCAACGTGGTTCCTCACAAAGGGCTGGGCAGGGCTCACTTTGTGAGGAGGATGAGGAGGAGGAGTCAATGGAGGAGGAAGACATCGCTCCAGGGAGGTAACAACGCTCTAGTCAGTATGTAGAGCGAGGGTGGGGTGATGCCAGAGCAGGCAGAGAAACGCCTCTTGCAGAGGACAGCGTTTCTTTGCCGTTGGGGAGTCTGCAGCACATGGTTGATTTCATGCTGCAGTGCCTAAGAACGACCGGCATCGCCCACATTCTCACGACGTTGATTATTGGGTGTACACCCTCCTAGACCTCGCTACCGGGACAACGTCAAAAGCCTCATACACCGTTGAACGGGAGCGTAAAATGCGGGAGGGACCAAGACACACTGGTGCAATCCCTAATGTTCTACCTTACTGCCGGAGCACTGCTGCTGTACTGCTTTACAAAGCAGCTTGTCGTCGAGGCAGTGTAGAGAGCTCTGCAACAAGAGGGAGCAACGCAGTGCCTCTGCACAGGGAAAAGACAGTATGTTCAAAAATGTGGCAAAGTTTTGTGGCAGCGCCACAAATGTTACACCATCCGGGGGTCCGTCAGGGGAGGCAAGTATGTCAGATGGTGACAGACTACTTGGCTTTGCCTCTCAGTGTACTCCAGATGGCTCTTCCCCATTCAAAGTTTTGGGTCTCTAAGCTGGATACATGGCCAGAGCTTAGCCAGTATGCATTGGAGGTGCTGGCTTGCCCTGCGCCAGTGTATTATCGGAGCGCGTCTTTAGTGCTGCAGGTGGTTTTACTAACAGACCGTCGCATGCGGAACCCTCCGATAATGTAGACCGGCTTACTTTTTGAAAATGAACAAGGCATGGATCTCGCCAGAATTTCTCTGTCCGTTTTCAGATTAAATAACTGGTTCGCAACGTTTCCATGTCTCCTGTTATGTTCATCTTTTACCCACTGAACTCTACTCCCTGGGCTCCAAACCTCCCAGTTGCTGCTCAGAAGTGTCGTGTCCACAGAAACAAAAACACAAGCTCTACGTTAGTGGGGTTCAGTAACGCCAGCTGTTCCCCTGCTGTGTCAACGGCAAGAAGTGTCCTGTTCCGACACATGGACAGAAAAAACACATGACCAACATGCTCCAAATAGGGAAGAGCCGTACCTGCTTGTTATGCTGAAAACATGAAATTGTGAAGTTTTGCAGGCCCTAGAATGATAAATTTTTAAGAAAAATATGGACAAATAATAATTTGTCATCACAGCGCATATCTGCACATGTCTATTAGAAATGGTAACAAAAAAAAAACATAGTCTACTCTTCACATTTTTAAATTAATGCATAAAAGTACATTTCAGATTATGAATTAATGCTTTTAAAGGAACTTTATCTGTACCTGTAAGATAATGCACTCAATGGATGTACGAATCATTAATCCTCATCATCATCATGACGAGTTTTATTTATGACAGACATTATTAAAAATACACTACTGATGCCAACTGGAACTTCAAACACCATATATGAAATGGCCAGCATGTAAACATGGTAATAATGTCCAATAATAAATTATTACATCTAGAAAGTGCATCATGCATACTGACAATAGGTACTTATACCTGCAAGTGCTGTTGAAACAACCACAAGAGATATAAATTAATACTGGTATATAGGTATCACAGTGCATAGTTACTCATGGACAATGTTGATGTAATACTGTATCTCAATTAAGTCAGCGTCAACCATTAGGCTTGTTAGTCTTGTACATTGTTAAAGAGGGAACGTAATTTTTTGGTTTGTCATAGGTGTAGTATTACACATTAAATTCTTACTGCTGTATTTTTTTTGGCGTCCCTAGTGTGCAATAAGCAGCCTAACCTCACATTTGATAGTCAGCTAATTGCCACACGCTACCCTACCCTACGCGTGACAGTAGGAAGGTAGTGTTGACGGATAAAGCTTTGCGCAAACAGACATTCTTTTACCCTCTTCAACACTCTACAAGCAAAAATGCATGATTTCAGCCGCAGACTTTATTGACGTACGTATAACATCGGCATTACCATCAGAGGCTGTCCACTGTGTGATACAGACATAGAATATACCTTTGCTATCCGTAGCCTTTGTTTCACTACACTTGCAGGCACACACTTAAATTGTGACAAACAATGCCTAATGTTTTTTTAAATGGTTATTTTTTATTGTACATTATTGTGTCATCAATCACATTGATGAGTCCATGCTGGACATGTCATACATGCTATAGAAAGTTACGATTTTATGAACTTAAATAATTAAATTGTCTGTGACTGTCACATAAAATTTGCGATGATGATGATGAGAGACTATTACAAAATCCATTGTCTTCACTATGTTATAGTTTAAAATTGCGTTCCTTAAGCATTATTCATAAAAAAAAAATGTACTTTTATTCTTAAATGTACAACACTATATTTTGTTACCAATTTTTTGGGTGTTGTGTTGTTCCATTTATTTTTGGCATGTGCATATATGCGTTTATATTTGTATTTTCTTTATTTTTCCTTCTTGAAATTAGAAAACATGTGTATCTTTGTACCGTGTTAGCCAGTAGATAGAAAAATATATTAGACTTCAGAGTCAGCAGTGGTTCATACCTTTTATGGATAACTGAAAAGATGGAAACAAATTGCAAGCTTTCAAGGCTACTCACGTCTCTTCATCAGGGAAAGACTAACTAAAAAAATTAAGCATCACATATTTCTATCACAACAGGACACAGGAATATTGCAATAGGTAAGACAAGTAAGTGACGTGTATCAGAACTGTAAATTATCTCACAGGGATGAACATAAATATTCAAACAGTTCCTAGATAAGGATGAAAGTTTGATTGCCCTCTCATTGGCGTTATTTTTTGGGGTTTTCATGACCTGGAAGGGCATAGACGCAGATTCCTTAATTGATATAGAATGACATAAATCCATGTGATCTATTCATTCCATCACTAACAGTGTCAAAGGTCATGATGAGCTTATATTCTGAAACCTTTGTACGTTTCTCATATTTGAAGTTATATTTTAATAACAGTAATTCCTATCCATGATGCTATGACGGGCGGGCATACAAAAGTCTTTTGCCACAGCTAAATTCATTAATTTATCTGTGATTGTGTGGCGCTGATAATTCATCCTTGTTCTCCTTTTTGTTGCCGGTCTCCCTCACTTGTCCCTCCCTCACTTGTCTTTAGCTATTCCTGTGTCTGTTGTGTGTAGAAATATGTGATTCTTCATTTTTGGCTTTACTCTTAGCCTGATGAAGACACCTGAGTAGTCTCGAAAGCTTTGAATTTGTTACCATATTTTCAGTTAGCCATTAAACGTTATCAACCACAGAGGACTGTCAAGTATAAATATTTTTCTATTCTTGTAATTGAAATTTATCATTTTATTGTTGTAGTAAAACTTCATTTATTCTTGTTTGAAGTACATACATTTGCAATGGCCACGTAACAAGGCAATAACTCAATATTTTATGCCTACCCTCCTTGACCCTGGGCTCAACACCGCCAGTTGTTGCTTGGAAGTGCTGTTAGCACAGTTAACACTTGCTCCCGTGTTACTGGGGTTCAGTAATGTCAGCTGTTCCCCTGCTGTGTGAACGGCAAAAAGTCCTGCTGCCTCCACCATGTTCTCTTCTCATCCTGGGTTACAACACCGCCAGTTGTTTCTCGGAAGTGCTGTTAGCACAGTCTACACTTGCTCCTGTGTTACTGGGGTTCAGTAATGTCAGCTGTTCCCCTGCTGTGTGAACGGCAAATAGTCCTGCTGCCTCCACCCTGTTCTCTTCTCATCCCTGGGTTACAACACCGCCAGTTGTTTCTCGGAAGTGCTGTTAGCACAGTCTACACTTGCTCCTGTGTTACTGGGGTTCAGTAATGTCAGCTGTTCCCCTGCTGTGTGAACGGCAAAAAGTCCTGCTGCCTCCACCATGTTCTGTTCTCATCCCTGGGTTACAACACCGCCAGTTGTTTCTCGGAAGTGCTGTTAGCACAGTCTACACTTGCTCCTGTGTTACTGGGGTTCAGTAATGTCAGCTGTTCCCCTGCTGTGTGAACGGCAAAAAGTCCTGCTGCCTCCACCATGTTCTGTTCTCATCCCTGGGTTACAACACCGCCAGTTGTTTCTCGGAAGTGCTGTTAGCACAGTCTACACTTGCTCCTGTGTTACTGGGGTTCAGTAATGTCAGCTGTTCCCCTGCTGTGTGAACGGCAAATAGTCCTGCTGCCTCCACCATGTTCTCTTCTCATCCCTGGGTTACAACACCGCCAGTTGTTTCTCGGAAGTGCTGTTAGCACAGTCTACACTTGCTCCTGTGTTACTGGGGTTCAGTAATGTCAGCTGTTCCCCTGCTGTGTGAACGGCAAATAGTCCTGCTGCCTCCACCATGTTCTCTTCTCATCCCTGGGTTACAACACCGCCAGTTGTTTCTCGGAAGTGCTGTTAGCACAGTTAACACTTGCTCCCGTGTTACTGGGGTTCAGTAATGTCAGCTGTTCCCCTGCTGTGTGAACGGCAAATAGTCCTGCTGCCTCCACCCTGTTCTCTTCTCATCCCTGGGTTACAACACCGCCAGTTGTTTCTCGGAAGTGCTGTTAGCACAGTTAACACTTGCTCCCGTGTTACTGGGGTTCAGTAATGTCAGCTGTTCCCCTGCTGTGTGAACGGCAAATAGTCCTGCTGCCTCCACCCTGTTCTCTTCTCATCCCTGGGTTACAACACCGCCAGTTGTTTCTGGGAAGTGCTGTTAGCACAGTTAACACTTGCTCCCGTGTTACTGGGGTTCAGTAATGTCAGCTGTTCCCCTGCTGTGTGAACGGCAAAAAGTCCTGCTGCCTCCACCATGTTCTGTTCTCATCCCTGGGTTACAACACCGCCAGTTGTTTCTCGGAAGTGCTGTTAGCACAGTCTACACTTGCTCCTGTGTTACTGGGGTTCAGTAATGTCAGCTGTTCCCCTGCTGTGTGAACGGCAAATAGTCCTGCTGCCTCCACCATGTTCTCTTCTCATCCCTGGGTTACAACACCGCCAGTTGTTTCTCGGAAGTGCTGTTAGCACAGTTAACACTTGCTCCCGTGTTACTGGGGTTCAGTAATGTCAGCTGTTCCCCTGCTGTGTGAACGGCAAATAGTCCTGCTGCCTCCACCCTGTTCTCTTCTCATCCCTGGGTTACAACACCGCCAGTTGTTTCTCGGAAGTGCTGTTAGCACAGTTAACACTTGCTCCCGTGTTACTGGGGTTCAGTAATGTCAGCTGTTCCCCTGCTGTGTGAACGGCAAATAGTCCTGCTGCCTCCACCCTGTTCTCTTCTCATCCCTGGGTTACAACACCGCCAGTTGTTTCTCGGAAGTGCTGTTAGCACAGTTAACACTTGCTCCCGTGTTACTGGGGTTCAGTAATGTCAGCTGTTCCCCTGCTGTGTGAACGGCAAAAAGTCCTGCTGCCTCCACCATGTTCTGTTCTCATCCCTGGGTTACAACACCGCCAGTTGTTTCTCGGAAGTGCTGTTAGCACAGTCTACACTTGCTCCTGTGTTACTGGGGTTCAGTAATGTCAGCTGTTCCCCTGCTGTGTGAACGGCAAATAGTCCTGCTGCCTCCACCCTGTTCTCTTCTCATCCCTGGGTTACAACACCGCCAGTTGTTTCTCGGAAGTGCTGTTAGCACAGTTACACTTGCTCCTGTGTTACTGGGGTTCAGTAATGTCAGCTTTTCCCCTGCTGTGTGAACGGCAAATAGTCTGCTGCCTCCACCATGTTCTCTTCTCATCCTGGGTTACAACACCGCCAGTTGTTTCTCGGAAGTGCTGTTAGCACAGTCTACACTTGCTCCTGTGTTACTGGGGTTCAGTAATGTCAGCTGTTCCCTGCTGTGTGAACGGCAAATAGTCCTGCTGCCTCCACCATGTTCTCTTCTCATCCTGGGTTACAACACCGCCAGTTGTTTCTCGGAAGTGCTGTTAGCACAGTTAACACTTGCTCCCGTGTTACTGGGGTTCAGTAATGTCAGCTGTTCCCCTGCTGTGTGAACGGCAAATAGTCCTGCTGCCTCCACCCTGTTCTCTTCTCATCCCTGGGTTACAACACCGCCAGTTGTTTCTCGGAAGTGCTGTTAGCACAGTTAACACTTGCTCCGTGTTACTGGGTTCAGTAATGTCAGCTGTTCCCCTGCTGTGTGAACGGCAAATAGTCCTGCTGCCTCCACCCTGTTCTCTTCTCATCCCTGGGTTACAACACCGCCAGTTGTTTCTCGGAAGTGCTGTTAGCACAGTCTACACTTGCTCCTGTGTTACTGGGTTCAGTAATGTCAGCTGTTCCCCTGCTGTGTGAACGGCAAAAAGTCCTGCTGCCTCCACCATGTTCTGTTCTCATCCCTGGTTACAACACCGCCAGTTGTTTCTCGAAGTGCTGTTAGCACAGTTAACACTTGCTCCCGTGTTACTGGGGTTCAGTAATGTCGCTGTTCCCCTGCTGTGTGAACGGCAAATAGTCCTGCTGCCTCCACCCTGTTCTCTTCTCATCCCTGGGTTACAACACCGCCAGTTGTTTCTCGGAAGTGCTGTTAGCACAGTCTACACTTGCTCCTGTGTTACTGGGGTTCAGTAATGTCAGCTGTTCCCCTGCTGTGTGAACGGCAAAAAGTCCTGCTGCCTCCACCATGTTCTGTTCTCATCCCTGGGTTACAACACCGCCAGTTGTTTCTCGGAAGTGCTGTTAGCACAGTCTACACTTGCTCCTGTGTTACTGGGGTTCAGTAATGTCAGCTGTTCCCCTGCTGTGTGAACAGCAAACAGTCCTGCTGCCTCAACTTTAATTTCCATGGGTACCTTCTGCTACCCATCCGGGTTCCAGTACCGTCAGCTGTTCTCCGCAGTGCCTTTGGCGTAGGTGCCTCCATGTCGGTATCCGAGTTCCAGCAACGTCTGCTGGTCCTTGGTAGTGCTTTGGAGCACAGGTACCTCCTGCTTAGTAACCGTGTCCCAGTAACGTCAGCTGGTCCTCGGTTGTGCCATTGGCTCTTTTCCTTCTGCTGACCCTCCGGGTTCCAGCACAGTCAGCTGGTCCTCGTTACTTTCATTGGCTCTTGTACCTTCTGCTACTCATCCGGGTTCCAGTACCGTCAGCTGGTTCTCCGCAGTGCCTTTGGCCTAGGTGCCTCCATGTCGGTATCCGAGTTCCAGCAACGTCTGCTGGTCCTTGGTAGTGCTTTGGAGCACAGGTACCTCCTGCTTAGTAACCGTGTCCCAGTAACGTCAGCTGGTCCTCGGTTGTGCCATTGGCTCTTTTCCTTCTGCTGACCCTCCGGGTTCCAGCACAGTCAGCTGGTCCTCGTTACTTTCATTGGCTCTTGTACCTTCTGCTACTCATCCGGGTTCCAGTACCGTCAGCTGGTTCTCCGCAGTGCCTTTGGCCTAGGTGCCTCCATGTCGGTATCCGAGTTCCAGCAACGTCTGCTGGTCCTTGGTAGTGCTTTGGAGCACAGGTACCTCCTGCTTAGTAACCGTGTCCCAGTAACGTCAGCTGGTCCTCGGTTGTGCCATTGGCTCTTTTCCTTCTGCTGACCCTCCGGGTTCCAGCACAGTCAGCTGGTCCTCGTTACTTCCATTGGCTTTTGTACCATCACCAACAGGACAAAGAAGGTTAAGACAAACTACAAGATACAGAACAAGAGACAGAAGAACAATAAGCAGAAGATCAAAAAGCAGAAGAACATTAAGTATAAGACCAAAATGAAGAGCAAAATATATGCTCTAAATTCTAAGCAGAAGAAGACTAAGCAGTGTATGGGGGTGAGTCCGTTCCTCCTCGTGGTGCCCCTGGAAAATGCCTGATGCTGCTGCAGGCTAAACTGAACGCGGACAAATACTGTTGTAATTAAAATCTTTTGTGACAGCAAGAACGGAAGGATGAAAATTCAGAGTTTTACAGATTACAAGTACAGGAATGTCTGTCACAAATAAGAATATGATGAAAAGGATGAATAGGAAGAAGATGAAGAAGTAGAATATGAAGAATAATAACTGTTTAATAAGAACAATATAAGTAATGTTAACAAAAAGATGAATAGCAAGAAGTTTTAGAAGATTAAGAAGGTGAAGATGAAGAATAATTTGATGAGAAAGATGATGCTGCTGAAAATTATGAAGGAGAAAGTGTGTGAAAAGTTAAAAAGGTGAAGACCATGGAAGTTGTGAAACAGACATATTTGACAAAATAGAAAAAAGGTTAAGAACATTGTCAATTTGTTCGTCAATCCGAACGTATTTCCTAAAAAAAAATAAATAATGCTATTCCATTGGATTGGGTCAAACATCTATGCCTTTAATGTCTCCTCAACCTCCCCCAATACATTCTACATTACTCTTTCTTGTTTTCCTTCATGTACAATTAACCAACAAGACAAGAATGGTTTTTTTTTAATTTCGATATTTTGTTCCCATAGACTTACATGGGACTTCCGGTATCGGTATCGGGTATCGCCGATATTTTAGTGATATCGGCGATACCATTACGATTCCGATACTTTAGGATATCGGAAAGTATCGCTCAACTCTAATCATGAATTGTGGTATGTGTAAAGGGGCCCACTGAGACTCTTTCGCCCGGTGCCCATGAAAACCTGGAGCCAGCCCTGCCCTCCCACCCACAACTTTAGCCAAATAACCCCCAGTTTTCAATGCGTTACTATTATTATAAAGTAAATTAAGGTTGACAAGCTTAAGTAATAAGAATTGAGTTCATTGGCATTGAAATGGGCACTGTCGGTGTGTTTACTGTCCTCCACTCACTGCCGACTTTTCTTCCCCATTGACTTGCATTGGGTTTCGGTCGAGTTTCAGTCGGACCTTCGACTTTTTCCGATAATTGGCTGATTTCGTTCAACTCAACTTTTGAGAAAGTCGGGTGGTCCGAAACCCGACTCGACCCTCCCGGAGGCAAAGTCGCTCATCTCTACTGACAAATACTAAAGGTGTGAACGTGGCCTAAGGATTTTCATTTTCTACAAAACAAAAGTAAAATACATTATCATGACGTATTAGCAAAACCCTCATCCCGCTGCAACCATCAGAAAACCACATATAGACACATGTTAGGGTCTGCGGAACGCACCAAATATATAAAGTGGAGAGGTGCGTTCGCAGCCCGGGGTCCACCGTGCAAGCAAAGCCTGCTGCTAGTAAGATGACGAAAGTAGCGAACTCTGTTATCCCGCAGAGTCGCTAAAATAAACGCCGTAGCGCGTTGTGGCAGTAAGTGCAGACTCTGTTAATTCACAGAGCCGCTAACGGGATGCCACAGTGCTATATGGCGATATGTGCGAACTCACTTAGCTTCAGTGAGCCGCAAAGTAAAACGCTAGGGCGCTGTCTAGCGTCGAGAGCGAACCCTGTTACGTCACAGAGCCGCTGAGAACAAACACCGTGTCCTGTCAGGCTCTCAGGCACACGGTTAATTGCTAAGCGAGCATAATACGTGGTCATGCGCTAATGTCCTCGCGGGAGTCACCCGCAATCTATGGCGTCTGAACGCCAGACCCTGAATACGGCAATCAAACTCCTCACCGGTTATGCCGGTAATCTAGGGCATCTAGGACACCGACCCTGACCAGCTAGCACACTAAACTCCTCACCGATTAAGTCGGTATTCTAGTGGCTTATTTCAGCCGGGTCCCTAACCACACACACGCATGACCACACTGGCGCATAGCATACAATGGTTGATATTAGCGCATGGCGGCCCAGCCATGCTACCCTTTTATAGCAACAGCTACAGGACCTTCCAGGAACAAGGACCAATGAGAACCTGTTCAGAAGACTAGTAGTAACAGGGCCTTCCTGGCGGGCCAATAGGAGCTGCTGCAGTACCTGAGCATGTGACCCCTGATCTCCAATGAGAGATCTCACTCTGGGCACGCTCAGAAGGGAAAATGCAGGACTTTATCCCAAAGACGTCTGCTCCAGAACTGGCTATAATAGCAGATCCAGGAAAGGCAGCAGCAAGTCACTGCCCAGTAGTGGAGTGGGCAAGACGCTTGGAACGACGTCTCTGCTGAGCAGGCTCCACTGCGGCCGGAGATGAATGGGAGACCGCAGCGGCACTGGTTCGAGACTCCCCTTGTGCAGGAGTGGGAACTCGAACCCTAACATTACCCCCCCCTCCTAGGGCCCCCCCTTTTCTGGGCCTCGCTGCGTTCAAAGGCAGCGATGAGCTGCGGAGCGTGAACATGCTCGGCAGGCTCCCAAGACCTATCCTCAGGCCCATAGCCCCTCCAGTCCACCAAATAAAACTTTTTGCCCCGTACCACCTTACACCCCACGATGGCGTTCACCTCATGGTCATCCGCAGATGAACCCGATGTCCCGGCAGATGACTCAGAAAACCGGGACATGAGCACGGGTTTCAGGAGGGACACGTGAAAGGTGTCGGAGATACCCAGGCGTGGTGGAAGAGCTAAACGGTATACCACAGGGTTAACCTGCTCGAGGACCTTGAAAGGACCCAGGTAGCGGGGTGCCAACTTAGTGGACTCAACTCGCAGCCTGATGTTACGGGCGGAGAGCCACACCAAATCCCCAGGAGCAAATGTAGGAGCGGGGCGCCGATGGGCATCGGCCGAAGACCTCATCCTCTCTTTGGAGGCCTGAATGGCATCCTGCGTGCGGTCCCAAATGTCCCGTGCCTCCACAGCCCAGTCTGCCACCCTGGAATCGGCGGAAGACACGGGCATAGGCACTGGTACCCGCGGATGCTGACCGTAGTTCAGGAGGAATGGGGTCTGTCCGGTGGAATCAGCCACAGCATTGTTTAATGCAAACTCAGCCCATGGTAGCAAGGATGCCCAGTCATCCTGCCTGGCTGAGACAAAATGTTGTAGATAGGTGACCAAGGTCTGGTTGGCCCTCTCTACCAACTCATTCGTCTCAGGATGGTACGCTGAAGAGAGATTTAACTCAATACTGAGTAGACGACAAAGCTCTCTCCAGAACCGAGACGCAAACTGGGGACCTCGGTCACTGACAATCTTGTCCGGCATGCCGTGTAAACGGAAGATGTGCCTAACAAACAACGCTGCCAGAGCCCGTGCAGAAGGTAACCGTGGTAGTGGCACCAGATGCACCATTTTAGAGAAATGGTCGGTGATTACCCAAATGATGGTGCAACCCCGAGACTTGGGCAAGCCCACCACAAAGTCCATCCCAACCATCTCCCAGGGCCTGTCTGCCACCGGCAAAGGGTAAAGTAACCCAGCTGGCCGTTGTCGTGGAGACTTATTTTTGGCACAGGAGACACACACCCGAACATAGTCCCCAACATCACGGACCATATGCGGCCACCAATATGTCCTCGCCAGCAATTCAGATGTCCTCTTTGCCCCAAAGTGTCCACCCACCCTGGACGAATGTGCCCAAGAGAGTACCTCCGGTCGCAAATTAGTAGGCACAAAAGTCTTGCCCGGGGGCACAGACTCTAGCGAAATCGGGGCCACTGTTCTCAGGCTCTCTGTGGGGACGATAAGCCGAGGCTCCTCCACCTCCTCCTCCGAGGACACCACAGAGCGAGAGAGAGCGTCGGCACGAATGTTCTTCTCTCCCGAGAGGAAATGCAGTGTGAAATGAAACCGGGAGAAGAACAAGGACCATCTGGCTTGGCGAGAATTAAGCCGCTGGGCTGTCTGAAGATATACCAGGTTTTTGTGATCCGTAAAGACTTGGAAGGGAAAGCGAGCTCCCTCCAACACATGTCTCCACTCCGAGAAGGCCAACTTCATTGCTAGCAACTCCCTGTCCCCGATGGAATAATTCCTCTCTGCTGGTGTGAAGGTCTTGGAGAAAAAGAAGCATGGATGCTTCCGACCTTGAGCATCCTTTTGGAAGAGGACTGCTCCAGCACCAACGGACGAGGCATCCACCTCCAATATAAATGGCTTATCAACATCGGGGCGATGTAGGATGGGAGCTCTAGCGAAATGAGACTTAATAGACGTGAAGGCCTTGGAGACCTCTTCAGACCACAATTTGGGATTAGCTCCCTTTTTGGTAAGGGCAACCACGGGAGCTACCAAAGTTGAGAAGTGGGGAATGAACTGACGGTAGTAATTAATGAACCCCATAAAGCGCTGCACCACCTTTAGAGAGTGGGGTTCTTGCCAGTCCATCACCGCCTGTAGTTTGGCAGGATCCATAGCCAATCCCTGGGCGGAGATGATATAGCCCAGGAAAGGTAAGGACTCCTGCTCAAACACACATTTCTCCAACTTTGCGTAAAGGGAGTTTGCCCGTAGGAGGTCGAAGACCCTGCCAACATCCCTCCGGTGGGAGTCAATATCTGGAGAGAAGATGAGTATATCATCCAGATAGACTACGACCGAGGTGGAGAGCATATCCCGGAAGATGTCATTGACAAAGTCTTGGAAAACGGCTGGAGCATTACAGAGCCCAAAGGGCATCACCAGATATTCGTAATGCCCATCCCTGGTATTAAAAGCCGTCTTCCATTCGTTCCCCTCACGGATGCGAATCAGGTTATAAGCACCGCGCAGATCTAGTTTAGTGAATACCCTTGCTCCCCGAAGCCTATCAAATAGCTCAGAGATCAGGGGCAACGGGTACTTGTTTTTAACGGTGATGGCGTTAAGACCCCTGTAATCAATACACGGACGCAATTCTCCGTTTTTCTTCTGCACGAAGAAAAATCCCGCCCCTGCCGGTGACACCGACTTCCTAATAAACCCTCTTGCCAGGTTCTCCTGAATATATTGCGACATGGCCTCTGTCTCAGGAAGAGAGAGGGGATAGACCCTTCCCCGAGGAGGTTCTGCGCCAGGCAAGAGGTCGATAGGACAGTCATAGGGGCGATGAGGCGGAAGAGTCTCCGCAGCCTTCTTGGAGAACACGTCTGCATATGACCAGTAGTGCTTGGGAAGTGGAGTAAGATCTGCGGGTAACTCAGTAGTGGTAACCTGAACGCAACTTCTGACACATCTGCCTGTACATGCATCACTCCAACCCAGTATCCTACCCGAAGTCCACTCTATATGTGGGGAGTGGAAACGGAGCCAAGGTATACCTAGTAGGATCTCGTCTATTCCCTCGGGAAGGACGAGTAGGGAAATAAATTCCTGATGGGAAGGAGATACAGACAATGCAAGTGGGACAGTCTGGTGTGTAATTTGTGAGGGCAATGACGACCCATTCACTACCCGAACAGTCACTGATTTGTCAAGCGCCACCAGAGGTATTGCATGACGGCGAGCAAAGCTAGAGGACATGAAATTCCCCTCTGCTCCTGAGTCCACGCAAAGGTCGGCGGTGAGAATGGAAGTACCAACAGTGATTGTCCCTTTAAATGTTATCTTGGAGGAAAATGCCGCTGTCTCTAGTGAACCTCCTCCCAGGGCCACTAGACGCGATCGCTTCCCCGATCGCTGTGGACATCTGTTGGCATAGTGTCCTGTCTGCTGACAATGGTTACAAACCACGGATACTCGGACGGACCGAGACTTAGGTCCTGCATGAGGAACTTCTGTGGCCTTTTGAGGTTCGGACGCCAGATCGGGGAATTCGAGAGGTTTGGCAAAGGTAGGAGCCAACCGAAACCTCTGCCTACACTGGGCCCGCTCCAACCTCCGCTCGTGAAAACGGAGGTCAATGCGGGTAGATATGGAGATAAGCTTCTCCAGTGTGGCGGGAATCTCCCTGTAGCCAAAGCGTCTTTAACATGGTCAGCCAGTCCCCGCCAGTAGATAGGAATAAGAACTTTATCAGACCAATCTAGCTCAGCAGCCAGAGTCCGAAACTGGACGGAAAACTGACTGACCAAAGACGAACCCTGTGTCAATGCCAGCAGTTGTAGCGCCGTATCGTGGGTGACCTGGGGTCCTAAAAAGACCTTTTTAAGAGCCTCCAAGAAACGAGGAGCACTCTGCACCACACGATCATCGCGCTCCCACAGCGGCGTTGCCCACTCCAACGCTCTGCCCGAGAGTAGAGAAAGTACAAAACCCACTTGTGCCCGATCCGTGGGAAAACGTGCAGCCAGAAGCTCGAGATGTATAGAGCACTGACTCACGAATCCCCGACATTGCTTGCTATCACCGGCAAACTTGTCAGGAAGCGGGAGGTGGGATAATGTAGGGGCAGAGGTGGCAGAGGACAAACTGGCTGCAGCCACGCTAGCAGCCTGAACAGCGACTGCGGTAACATCCACAGCTGAGGTTGTGCTCTCAAGAGCCTCCAACCTACCCTTCAGCTGCTGGATGTACTGCAATAGACGCAGTTCGTCCGCCATTTTACTAGCCAGACCCTGGCGCTAATATTATGTTAGGGTCTGCGGAACGCACCAAATATATAAAGTGGAGAGGTGCGTTCGCAGCCCGGGGTCCACCGTGCAAGCAAAGCCTGCTGCTAGTAAGATGACGAAAGTAGCGAACTCTGTTATCCCGCAGAGTCGCTAAAATAAACGCCGTAGCGCGTTGTGGCAGTAAGTGCAGACTCTGTTAATTCACAGAGCCGCTAACGGGATGCCACAGTGCTATATGGCGATATGTGCGAACTCACTTAGCTTCAGTGAGCCGCAAAGTAAAACGCTAGGGCGCTGTCTAGCGTCGAGAGCGAACCCTGTTACGTCACAGAGCCGCTGAGAACAAACACCGTGTCCTGTCAGGCTCTCAGGCACACGGTTAATTGCTAAGCGAGCATAATACGTGGTCATGCGCTAATGTCCTCGCGGGAGTCACCCGCAATCTATGGCGTCTGAACGCCAGACCCTGAATACGGCAATCAAACTCCTCACCGGTTATGCCGGTAATCTAGGGCATCTAGGACACCGACCCTGACCAGCTAGCACACTAAACTCCTCACCGATTAAGTCGGTATTCTAGTGGCTTATTTCAGCGCCGGGTCCCTAACCACACACACGCATGACCACACTGGCGCATAGCATACAATGGTTGATATTAGCGCATGGCGGCCCAGCCATGCTACCCTTTTATAGCAACAGCTACAGGACCTTCCAGGAACAAGGACCAATGAGAACCTGTTCAGAAGACTAGTAGTAACAGGGCCTTCCTGGCGGGCCAATAGGAGCTGCTGCAGTACCTGAGCATGTGACCCTGATCTCCAATGAGAGATCTCACTCTGGGCACGCTCAGAAGGGAAAATGCAGGACTTTATCCCAAAGACGTCTGCTCCAGAACTGGCTATAATAGCAGATCCAGGAAAGGCAGCAGCAAGTCACTGCCCAGTAGTGGAGTGGGCAAGACGCTTGGAACGACGTCTCTGCTGAGCAGGCTCCACTGCGGCCAGAGATGAATGGGAGACCGCAGCGGCACTGGTTCGAGACTCCCCTTGTGCAAGAGTGGGAACTCGAACCCTAACAGACACATATATAATAAACATCTCTTAACAGAGTATCGAAAAACTTATATTTTTTTTAAAGCTTGCCAGTTGTACCACTTTTTGTGACATGTGAAATCAAGATTGAGAAAGATGCCAACATAGCAGGCTTTGACCTCTGTATTGATTTTCCATTATTCTTTTGCAAATTGGCAATTATTTTGTAGTCTTTGCACCCATCACATACAAAAGCATTCTTCTCTTAAAGTATAGGGCCCATTTAAACATGTAGATGATTGGGGAATAAGCGTTTATAAGAATGTTCAATCCTAACTATCCAAACAGGCCTGCAAACGCCCGAATGAATGCTTGTTCGTCAGGTGAGACGATTTTTAAGCAAGCTTAAAAATCATCGTTCTCAGCAGCACATCGTGTATGCAGTGGATGTGCTGCCGATAACGATATTCTATGTACACAGAATGATCATAGTAGCAAACTTTCTTTGCCTATAGAATCGTGGCATTAAATGATCATTGATCAGCTTTCATGTGCCCGATCAGCAGTCACTTAACGCCCAAGATCGTACCCTATAAACACAGCCCTATTTTTCTAGGCACCTTATAAAGGATTTCATTATCAGGATCATGGTAATTCATTGCCATGACAGATCAAGCTGTCTTGTTTGATCTTTTCTTAGTTTGTAGATTTTCTTATAGTTTTTGACTTTCTTTCACTACTACGACAAAAGTCAAATTTTTCATTTTTTAACCATGGCTGAAGATCGTCAATAAAGTTCTATCGTCTAGGTAAATAGGGCTAAGCTGCAATACCAGATTCTACCCATGGGCAAGAGTGGCGCTGTTTTAGGATGGATACCCCTTTAAGGTGTTTAAAAGGTATTCCATGTGAGTTTTGGCATGTGATTTGATCCTCCTTATAACATTTTTATAATCACATTTAAACTCATGTATGTGCGATGCCAAGTGAAAAGTCAAGTCTATTTGCAAGACCTAGTCATTAAAAAAAAAAATAACCCTGTAACTGTTGCAGTATGACATGATATTTAAAGCCCTGGTTTGCTGCCAGTTTGGAGCCCCATGTTAGTGACCCTCACAGCCAGCTGTGTGGTTACTATGTCTTCCAGAATCGAGCTGGCACAACACATCTTGGCATCAATGAACTCATCATGTAAATCACTCTTTTCAGACGGATTTGGACAGACACCGGGGCTGCAATGAACACCAAAGACCCTCCACAAGCAAGAGCAGTGTTCCGATGGCTTTTGAGGTGGCAGACAGTAATCTTTAAATATGTGACTATCTTTATTCCGCATGCCAAACTGCCCCTGGGCTAATCTGGCTCCGCAAAATCAGACGGGTCTCGAGAAATAATACTGGTACACATAGCCGACAGCGCGAGATTCAAGAAGTAAAATTGGAAGCTGGACGGGATGTAAGGTTCATCCAGCTCTTAGCTGCATTTTGGCTACAGACAGCATTGATCCATCATCATTGGCAGAGACAGGCATGATCTTTCTAACCCCCGAGCGTCACAGATTGTTACCCAAGCTGTCTAAATGGTATAAATACTTAATGCTGCCACTGCCGCCCTTCAGCAACACACATGTAACTAACTTTAGGCGACGTGTCAACGTGCCATAGTGATTTGTCCGGCTTCATCTTACTTTTAAAACTCAATCTTATGAAAATTCCTGTCTTTCCAATTTGGAATGTAGGAATATCTTGTAAAGTTCTACATATTTCCGATATGCTAGTATTACATCCACAGCATCATTTAATATTATTAACCTAAAGTAAATCAGATTATTTGCTAGAATGATTATTTGCTAGAATATGTCCTAAAGGGAATTTATCATCAGAAAATGACCTACTATTTAAATAATTTTTTTGTTGTTATTATTATTTTGCACAAAATGTTGCCTTTTTTTTCTTATTACAATCGGTATAAAAAAAAAATAGCAATCAATTTTAAACATACTCTCTTGAGACTTTTCAGTAGACTCATTATCATTACAGATGGGTTTGTAGTGACAGGTAACACCTCTAAATACAGGATGCACCATTTGCGAAGTCACGGTTCCCCTGCATCCTGTCCCTTTACCTTTGCACACACTCATTAGAAGCTTCAATAGAAAAGATAGGGTACAAATTAATCTATTGCTGTTAATTTACATGTTTTGTTTCCTGAAAGAACAGGATGTAAGAGTCTAAAAAAGCCACAGTGGACATTTTGAAAATTGCAAGATTTCTAATTATTTTTCTAACAGATAATGATATGAAAAAAATGTTTGGGATAAAAAATGCATTTAACATAAAAACTTGATTTTAGCAGTAAGTCATGTTCTGATGACTAGTGTTGAGCGATACGATACCGCAAGTATCGGGTATCGGCCGATATTAGCTCTATCGGCCTTTCGATACTTAGTTTCGATATTTTCCATATATCGTATACCGGAATCGGAAGTTCCCATAATTCTTTGAGAGGCAATGTGATTTTAGTCAGCCAATGAGGAATCCTAAGAAGTGTGGGCACATCCTGTACTGCTGCGGTCATGTTAACTAATGGCATGGCTGTGATTGGATGCTGAAATGATGTCAGAATGCACTATAAAAGGCGCCGCCGCCATTTTAGCGTCACTGTGCTGTGAATTCAGTAAGGGACAGAACGCTGCTGTGCTGACTCTGAGGGACAGTTAGAGATTGCGATTTAGTGTACTGTGCTGTAGGCAGACTAGCACCAACCGCTGTGTAAAGCTTCCTTTTGCCTGCAGTGTTGTTTTAACAGCTCTGCAAGGTGTGTGTGAGTGCAGGTGACGCTGCAGTTTGCTCTGCATGCAACGCTGTCTGTAGGCATCTGCACGTGTCACTCACAGACTCTTTTTTTTTTCTTCAGTGTAATTCTTGCAGCTCCATGCAATTTAACTATTAGTGTGACGCGCTTCCATCCGTATCCAATACATTGGTTGCAAACACTATAGAAGTAGACAAAGGAGTAGCCTTTCACAGATTGTGAACAGTTGTGTTTCAGTGTTCACTTCAGTCTGTGTTTTTTATTTTTTGAGTGCACATCACGCTCCAGTTACTTGTTCAAGCACTGCTGCTTGTACTCTGCTGAACGTGTCTCAGTGCCTCATCCTTTTCATTTATCTCCAATTGGTTCTGCTCCATTCCATTTAAAATATAATCTATTAGTGTGACGCGCTTCCATCCGTATCCAATACATTGGTTGCAAACACTATAGAAGTAGACAAAGGAGTAGCCTTTCACAGATTGTGAACAGTTGTGTTTCAGTGTTCACTTCAGTCTGTGTTTTTTATTTTTTGAGTGCACATCACGCTCCAGTTACTTGTTCAAGCACTGCTGCTTGTACTCTGCTGAGCGTGTCTCAGTGTCTCATCCTTTTCATTTATCTCCAATTGGTTCTGCTCCATTCCATTTAAAATATAATCTATTAGTGTGACGCGCTTCCATCCGTATCCAATACATTGGTTGCAAACACTATAGAAGTAGACAAAGGAGTAGCCTTTCACAGATTGTGAACAGTTGTGTTTCAGTGTTCACTTCAGTCTCTGCGTAATAACCACACTTAGGCCTTATAACTTTTCTGACTTTCTTTATCAATCTACCAAGATGAAGAAGTCAGTGAGTAAGGCACGTGGTCGTGGCCGTGGAGTTTCAGCAGGGAGAGGACGTGGGGATTCTGTGGCTGCTGCCGCCCTCAGTGACACAGCATCCACCAGTTTTACCCATGAGCGTTCCTTTATGCGCACTTTGGTAGGAGCTCGGCGTGCCCCCTGCTGCGGGAAGAACAAATTGAAGCCGTTGTTGGTTGGATGGCAGGCAATGCATCAACTTCAATTCCTTCCACCTCCTCTCAGGAACACAACACTGTTGAGCAACCATCTGTCTGTTCACCGCCTGTCAAATTGGCCAGGCAGTCAGAGAGTTCTGTACAGGAGCCAGCTGAGTCTCTGCTTCTGTTCTCAGAATCTGTTGGCTCGCAAACACGGGCACAGGCAAGCAGCATTCTGCAATTTGAAGAAGAGGGAGTATGCAGTGATGCGCAACAGCTGTGTCTCTCTCAATCTGAAGAGGCGGGTGAGCCAGTGCCGATGGACAGCACACCGCAGAACGCATCTTATGATGATGATGAGACTCAGGTGCCAGGTTTTGTGGAGCATGGTGCTGCCCAGACCATCCAACAGCAGCAGGTGTTGGAAGAGGGTAGTGGAGATGATGAAGTCCGAGACCCAACATGGCGTGAGCAACAGGAAGGTGGTGGGAGCAGCTCTGAGGAAGAGATTGTCCCAACGGTACAAAGAGGAGGGAGAGGTAGGCTGCAGACTCGCTTGCCTGTAGCCTCCAGTTTGGCACCTGTTGGGAGCAGTTCTCTTAGAAATGTCAAAATTGGCGCTCCCATGACTTGCACTGCGTGGTCCTTTTTTGACAGACTTGTAGATGATATTTGCTATGTTCAATGCAAGCTGTGTAAGCAAAAAGTTAAAAGAGGTAAAAATATCAGTAACCTGAATACCACAAATATGTGGAAACATGTACGGACAAAGCACGTAGCTGAGTTACAAAGACACACTGGAGATGTAGGCCAACCTACAGCAGCACCTACATCTTCAGGTCGTGTTCGAGCCTCTACCTCCAGCTCACACACACCTGGTTCGGCTTCCTCACAGGATCTCCATGGAAGAACCTCGGTCACTGTTGTCCATAGACAAACTGTTATTCCACCCACAGCAGCAAGTTCACAGTCATCGTCACACTCCCAGAACAAAAAACAGCCATCGGTACCACAGGCATGGGATAAAAGACGGCCATACTCGGCAAACCATCCACGAGCACAGGCTCTGAATGCTGGCATTGCAAAACTCCTGTCCCTTGAAATGCTGTCATTCAGGCTGGTGGAGACTGACAAGTTTCAGGAACTTTATGGCATTGGCAGTCCCACAATATAATGTGCCAAGCCGATTTTATTTCAGCAGGCAAGCTGTCCCTGCTCTGCAAAAACATGTCGAGGGAAACATTAAACATGCGCTACTAAACGCCGTCAGTAGCAGGGTCCACCTGACCACCGATGCGTGGACCAGTACCCATGGCCAGGGACAATACCTTTCCCTCACTGCCCATTGGGTCAATGTTGTGGAGCCAGGTACAGATCTTGCCAGTGGCGCTGTACGTGTTCTGCCAACTCCAAGGATTGCAGGAATCCAGTCTGTACACATTGATTCCTCCTACTCCAGTTCCTCAGAATCATCGCTGCACGAGCCGTCGCGGTTACCTCCACATGGACCCGTGAACGCTTACCTGTTGCGACCGATATGAGCACAGCCGTGGCCAAACGTCAACAGGCCGTCCTGAAATTAATTTCCATGGGGAATCGAAGCCACACAGCGCAGGAGCTCTGGGATGCCATCAAGCAGGAGAGCGACATGTGGTTTTTGTCAGCTAATCTCCAGCCAGGCTTGGTAGTGTGTGACAATGGCCGAAATCTGGTGGCAGCTCTGGGCCTTGGCAACCTCACTCACATACCATGTCTGGCACATGTGCTCAACTTGGTCGTGCAGAGTTTTTTGAGGGACTATCCGGATCTTGATGCACTGCTGCACAAGGTCCGCCTAGAGTGCGCTCACTTGCGACGTTCCAGCATGGCCAGATCGCGCATTGCAGCTCTGCAACGCAGATTTCGCCTTCCTGAACATCGCATCATATGTGACGTACCCACCAGGTGGAATTCCACGTTACATATGTTGGAGCAGGTTGTGTGAGCAGCAGCCAGCAGTAATGGAGTATCAGCTGCAACAGGCGCAATCAACTCGCAATTTGCGCCGTTCACACTTCACCACTACTGAGTGGGCCTCTATGAAGGACATCTGCGACGTTTTGCGTGCGTTTGATGTCTCAACGCGGATGGCGAGTGCAGATGATGCACTAGTCAGCATGACTGTCCCCCTTATCTGCCTGCTTCAGAAATCACTGAAAGCACTAAAGGAAGAGGTTTTGGAAGAGGTGGAGGATGAGGAGTCACAAATTCAATTACCTTCAGGACAGTCAGCGCAACGTGGTTCCTCACAAAGGGCTGGGCAGGGCTCACTTTGTGAGGAGGATGAGGAGGAGGAGGAGTCAATGGAGGAGGAAGAAATCCCTACAGAGGGAGGTACACAACCAGTGGCGTAGCGTGGGGGGGGCGGGGGGGGCGGTCCGCCCCAGGCGGCACGTGTGTGTGGGGGCGGCGCAGCAGCAATTCCATATGCACCCCTTCATTGCCCTCCCAACTTCGCACAGCCAGCATTTACCATTGCTGTGCTGTGCTTTGTAAAGGTGGTAGCAGGACCTGTGATGAGGTCACAGGAGGGGAGGAGTTAGGTGTCACATGATCTTCAGGCCCCTGTGTGCAGGAAACTGCTGTTTTGGTCGTCATGGTGCTGGATGATGGTAAGTTTATATGTGGGATCATAAGGGGTTTACAGTGTGGATGTAGCTTAGCTGTGTGTGCATGAGGTGTACGGAGCGGAGCCGTGTGTATGAGGTGTACGGAGCGGAGCCGTGTGTGTGTACGAGGTGTACGGAGCGGAGGTGTACGGAGCGGAGGTGTACGGAGCGGATCCGTGTGTGTACGAGGTGTATGGAGCGGAGCCATGTGTGTACGAGGTGTACGGAGCGGAGCCATGTGTTTACGAGGTGTACGGAGTGGAGGTGTACGTACGAGGTGTACGGAGCAAAGCAGTGTGTGTACGAGGTGTACGGAGCGAAACCGTGTGTGTACGAGGTGTACGGAGCAAAGCCGTGTGTGTACGAGGTGTACGGAGCGAAGCTGTGTGTGTACGAGGTGTACGGAGCGGAGCCGTGTGTGTACGAGGTGTACGGAGCGAAGCCGTGTGTGTACGAGGTGTACGGAGCGGAGCCTTGTGCGTGTGAGGTGTGTGGAGCGGAGCCGTGTGTGTACGAGGTGTACGGAGCGGAGCCTTGTGCGTGTGAGGTGTGTGGAGCGGACCCGTGTGTGTACAGGGCCACAAAGAGCGGAGCCGGGCATGTACAAGGGTCCTGTTACTTGCGGGATCTGTGTGCTTGGTGGCTGCAGGGGGGAAGGAGGGGTGCCATTATGTGCATGGGTCTGCGTGGGGACGGAGCGAATGCTGTTATCTGTGTAGGGCTGGGTCCCTGTCCCTCTGTCCTGGTCGGGAGGTTTACTTTCCCACATTAGAATCGTACATGCGGAAACCGGGGACCTCCCACACGTTCTGGCAGCCACATGTCACGTTCCACCGGAGGTGACGTGCTGTAAGTCAGCTGAACGCTGGAAATGACCGTTGACCTCATTTCCGGCGGTCAGCTTACAGCAACAGGTACTGTAACTCGTTCTCGGGAGAGTCTTCAGAACGGCGATGCATCAAGCCGCTGGATCTGTTGGAGTGAGAGCCGGGTATTGTACGGACCGCTGCATACAATACCCGACTCTCACTGAGCGAGACAAGCAGCATGTGGGGATCTCGACATGGGATCTGTTCAACAGATGAAGAGATCCCCAGATCCTGCCTGTCTCGCTCAGTGAGAGCCGGGTATTGAATGGAGCGCCTCATAGCTGGTGAGATCCCCACATCTTGGGGAAATGAGGTTAGCGATGGAACGTGACTTGTGGCTGCCAGAATGTGTGGGAGGTCCCCGGGACGATTCTAATGCGGAAAGTAAACCGCCTGGCCGGGACAGCGGACAGGGTCCCGAAATCGGGACTGTCCCGCTGAAACCGGGACGGTTGAGAGGTATGTGTTTATAATTATTGTTTATGAAACAGTGTGATCAGCAGTGCTAAGTGGGTGTGGTCAGGGCGTGGATATGGGTGTGACCAGTGAAATGGGTGTGGCTAGGGGTGTGGTCTAAAATTTGCCGCCCCGGGCGCCACAAACAGTTGCTACGCCACTGTACACAACGCTCTAGTCAGTATGTAGAGCGAGGGTGGGGTGATGCAGAGGAGGCAGAGATGACGCCTCTTCCAGAGGACAGCCTTTGTTGGCCAGTTGGGAGTCTGCAGCACATGGTTGATTTCATGCTTCAGTGCATGAGAAACGACCGCCGCATCGCCCACATTCTCAGCACGTCAGATTATTGGGTGTACACCCTCCTAGACCCTCGCTACCGGGACAACTTACAAACCCTCATCACACCGGTGAACCGGGACCGTAAAATGCAGGAGTACCAAGACACACTGGTGCAATCCATACTGTTGTACATTCCAGCCGAGAGAGCTGCTGCTGCTGCTACTGCTTTACAAAGCAGCTCTGTGCGTCGAGGCAGTGTAGACACCTCTACAACAAGAGGGAGCAGAAGCAGCGCCTCTGCACAGGGCAAGAACTGTATGTTACAAATGTGGCAAAGTTTTGTGACAGCGCCAGCAAGGTCTACACCATCCGAGACGGCTCCAGTCACCAGGAAGAAACGTTTCCGTAAGATGGTGACAGACTACTTGGCTTTCCCTCTAAGTGTACTCCAGATGCCTCTTCCCCTTTCAAATTTTGGGTCTCTAAGTTGGATACATGGCCAGAGCTTAGCCACTATGCATTGGAGGTGCTGGCTTGCCCTGCTGCCAGTGTATTATCTGAGCGTGTCTTTAGTGCTGCAGGTGGTGTAGTAACAGACCGTCGCATGCGACTATCCTCAGAGAATGTAGACCGGCTTACTTTTCTGAAAATGAACAAGGCATGGATCTCACCTGAATTTGCCTGTCCGTTTTCAGATTAAATAACTGTTTGGCAACGTTTTCCATGTCTCCTGTTATGTTCATCTTTCTACCACCTGAACTCTACTCCCTGGGCTACAACACCGCCATTTGTTGCTCGTAAGTAATTGGCAGGGGTACTGACTCATGGCCAGCCTGGTTACAGCACGACAGCTGTTTCCTGGCAGTGTGAACGTCAATTATCCTCCAATAAGTTGTGCTGTCATGTTGCATTCGGGTTAGCCGACTCTATGGTGCCTGCAGTTTAGGTGATTCCTATGTGTGCTGTGGGATATGTAAATAAAGGCGGTTTCCATTGTGACAATAGGACAAGCACCCACTGTAGGACTGTGTGATTCGGTAACTGCGGACGGCTTGCGTCCTGTCAACTTACATTTTCATGGGTGCGTTCTTCTACCCGTCCGGGGTCCAGTACCGTCAACTGGTTCTCCCCAGTGCCTTTGGCCTAGGTGCCTCCATCTCCGTATCCGAGTTCCACCAACGTCTGCTGGTCCTTGGTAGTGCTTTGGAGCACAGGTACCTCCTGCTTAGTAACCGTGTCACAGTAACGTCAGCTGGTACTCGGTTGTGACATTGCCTCTTTTCCTTCTGCTACCCGTCCGGGGTCCAGTACCGTCAACTGGTTCTCCCCAGTGCCTTTGGCCTAGGTGCCTCCATCTCCGTATCCGAGTTCCACCAACGTCTGCTGGTCCTTGGTAGTGCTTTGGAGCACAGGTACCTCCTGCTTAGTAACCGTGTCACAGTAACGTCAGCTGGTACTCGGTTGTGACATTGCCTCTTTCCTTCTGCTACCCGTCCGGGTTCCAGCACAGTCAGCTGGTTCTCGTTACTTCCATTGTCTCTTGCTCCATCTGATACCCGTCAGGGTTCCAGTAATGTCAGCTGTTTCTCGGAAATTAGACGACCTTAAAGACCACCCAGAAGAAGATGACGACAACAAGGACGACGAGCATGAAGCCAACCAGCCTGAACACCATCACAAAGAAAAAATAAAAGATTACCCAGAAGAAGATCACCAACAGGACAAAGAAGGTTAAGACAAACTACAAGATACAGAACAAGAGACAGAAGAACAATAAGCAGAAGATCAAAAAGCAGAAGAACATGAAGTATAAGACCAAAATGAAGAGCAAAATATATGCTCTAAATTCTAAGCAGAAGAAGACTAAGCAGTGTATGGGGGTGAGTCCGTTCCTCCTCGTGGTGCCCCTGGAAAATGCCTGCTGCTGCAGGCTAAACTGAACACGGACAAATACTGTTGTAATTTAAATCTTTTGTGACAGCAAGAACGGAAGGATGAACAATTCATACTTTTACAGATTACAAGTACAGGAATCTCTGTCACAAATAAGAATATGATGAAGAAGATGAAGAGGAAGAAGATGAAGAATTTGAATATGAAGAAGATTAATTAGTTTAATAATAACAATATGAGTAATGTAAACAAAAACATGAATAGCAAGAAGTTTAAGAAGAAGATTAAGAAGGTGAAGATGAAGAATAATTTGATGAGAAAGATGATGCTGCTGCTGAAGATTATGAAGGAGAAAGTGTGGCACTGGCAAAAGTTAAAAAGGTGAAGAGCATGGAAGTTGTGAAATATACATATTTGCCAAAATAGAAAAAAGGTTAACAACATTGTCAATTTGTTAGTCAATCCAAACGTATTTCCAAAAAATATATATTAATGCTATTCCAATACATTGGGTTAAACATGTATGCCTTTATTGTCTCCTCAACCTCCCCAATACATTCTACATTAGTCTTTGTTGTTTTCCTTCATGTACAATTAACCAACAAGGCAAGAATGGTTTTTTTTAATGTCGATATTTGGTTCCCATAGACTTACATTGGACTTCCGGTATCGGAATCGGATATCGACGATATTTAGTGATATCGGCGATACCATTCCGATCCGATATTTTTAGATATCGAGCAGTATCGCTCAACACTACTGATGACACATTCCTTTTTAAATGACTTTATATCACTAGTGGTTTCCTTGGCTTTTTCAGAATCAGAACTTCAAATGTCTTATTAAGGGCTCATTCAGATGTCCGATTTTTGCATTCGAGTGCTATCCTTGATTTCCCATAGCCCCTACTTTCTTGGGTCCACTGTGTGAATAGAGTGAGCTTCTGTTCCATTCACTTACAATGGCATTGTTGGAGATACTCAGGTAACTCAGCCAGTTCTATAGACAATGAATACAGTGTTGGCGTGTGTTGCATGCATGCCACTCAGTATATGAAGGCAATACAGAGGAAACATGAGTTCTTTTTGGAAACCTGGGGAAATCTTACTCAGGGCGACCATTAGCTATAATTCTTCACCGTAGAGGGGAGGTAACGGTTTACAGGCACACAACTATGACAGTTCTGAGCTGAGCTGATCACAGGGGTTTTATTCAAGCTTCTTTTCATCACACAGAATCACTTCTCTTCATTCAATGCTCCATCACCATATATGAAAGTCTCTTTACAGATCATTTCTCTTCATAGATAACTTCTCTTCCACACACAGTGTCATAACCTAAGCAGAACTGTACCGTTTTCATGCAGTGAGGTGGAGGAAGTGGGATGAGTCCGGTGCTGTAGCTCTCTCACTTCTATCTTGACTCTTGAGGTAATAAAAATGCTCCTGGCTGTCCTGACTGCTTTCATGATTACAGCAGTCACTTCCCTGGAAGAACTGGTCTATATAGCTATTCTGATTTCAGTCTGACAGGAGACTCTGTAGGACACACCTCACTCGTGGATGTCCAGTATACAATAACAACTTTCCCAGTATCCCCTGGGGCTGAGCTAACCAATCCCTGTCTGCTATAACAATTTTAAGGCCGGGGTCACACATGCAAGAACCTCACACGATTCTCATGCGAGTCTCTCGCATGAACTCCCGACACAGCCGCTGGCACTCGGACTAGAGCGTGCAGCAGCATAGAAATACATGCAGCGACACGTTCCGGTCAGAGTGCCGGCATCAGCACCTGGTGTTCATGCGAGAGACTCTCACAAGAATCGTGCGAGTTTCTCACTTGTGTGATCCCAGCGTAACCTTTATAGTTGTTGGATCATTCTAAATCAACAGTGCAGCATCTACCTGTCAGACATGATTTCACACCTTTGCTTAATTCAAACAGGGAAATCCATAGCCCCATTCTTAGAATTTGTGGGGATCTCAGACCCTTAGCAAAGAACATCTTATTCCCTATAATGTGGATTCACTGTATGCTGTTATTGTGAACCATTCTCATTAAGTCATTAGCAATGAATTGGAGATCTGGCAAAATTATTTGAAAAAAAAAACACTAAATATTGTTTAATTTTTGAAAGTCACATTAACCTCATAATGACGAAGCTCCATAAATTCACGTCGCTTGGTGCCAGGTTTAATCCCGCACACATTATAAATTTACAATTCAGAATTAAAGCTCCTATCAAGCAGGTGCAGTTCCGATCATGGCTGTCAGATACAATTGGCAATCCTGGGGAGAAGACAGAAGCAGTACTGTATATTACCGCTTCTGTCTTCTAGATTGCTTGCTTTATGGCTGTGTCTGTGGAGGGAATAGAAGCATCAGCACTGGTAATTCATCTGTAGGACCTGATAAATCTCAGGATCCTAGAGGGTCTGCCTGGCATGGAAGTGATTCCACTAAGTCCTAAGAGACACAAATCAGCTCTGCCAGTCATGACAGTCAGGTGTTTTCCTGTAACTGTAGCTCCTATGGATGCCCCAGTTACAGTAGAAAAAATGCACAACAAAGTAAAAAAAAAATGTTAAATTATGTAAAATATAAATAGAGTATTCTTGACAAGATATTGCAAAATCAGATTGCTTTTTTTAAAAGCTCATCAATTGTGTCACTCACTTTGGGATATTTCAAATCAAAAGTAAGGAAGGTGCCAAAATAACAAGCTTATAGCAGCCAGAATGGAAAATGAGACAAATATGAAAAGAATTGGCCGATCATAAAGGGATTAACTTTTCAAAATGTTAAAGCGAACATTAAAATTCTGATGGTTTAATGTTATTATTGAGCAGTCTTTCCAGCACTGTAACAAATGCTGCCATGCCCCGATATTTTTTTTTACCTTTTTTTTTATTAAACGCACTTTATTAGTGTTGTAACAGAATGTCAGCAAATGTTTTCAAGCAGAAACACTTTTGGATTAAGGGGATCTGAATGGTTGTAGCGCACGGGAATTCACACATACTTTAAGCTCTTGTTAGTGCCTGTCTTCTTTTCCGTGAAGATAGTGGAGGGTAAAGTGCAATCAATTTCAAACTTTTAGAACTTGCAGCAAATCCTAACATTGAGAATAATAAAGCAAAATAAATAAATATGAGCAATCGCAACTGCTAAGAATTGACTTCACATTAAAGAGGACAATGTCACTATAGGTAGGTGCATAATGACACTTAAAAGGAAGCTTCAGAGGCATAGTTAGGGTTTTGGCTCAGGGAGGGGCAAAACTTCTGGGTGTGCCCTTATCCTGATTACAATTGACATCTAATAGATGAAGAGAGTTCATTAGCTGTGAACTCCCAGGAGTCAGAACCTTTCTGATGGCATAGTGAGCAGGAGAACTTTCTCACTCTCGCGTGCCCTCAGACAAGTAATACGGGTTTACAGGGAGACACTGAGCACACGCTGCTCAGAGTCTCTGCTGGATGACAGACTGTATGGTCGCATCATGCAGTCATGCAGCCTGCCATCTAGATGTAGCAGAGCTGGACCCATCATGAGACAAATGGATTATTATCTTCTCTGCGAAAAGGTGAGGAATATTGTTGTTTTATATTTTAACTCTTTTGCAGGAGACAATGGCGTCTGTGGAATGGGCGATTTTGTAAGTACGGTTTAATTAAGATTTATTAAAAGAGTCTGTCATTCTTTCAATTAAAGTACTTTTTTCTACGTGTGTGTGTTTGTGTTTTTATACGATTGACGCCTATCCATTACTAACCTCAGGCCTTTGTGTCACCTGACCATACAAAGGTGATATCAACCCTCCAACTATCACCCCACTTGCCACCCCTACAGGCAAGTGGGAATTGCGAGGCTAAGTGCCAGAATTGGTACACCTTATAGATGCGCTTTTTATGGGGCGGCTGAAAGCTGATGTTTTTATCCTGGGGGGGGCAGTATCCTTGGCCCCTCATAGGCTATTAATATCAGCCCACAGCTGTCTCCATAGCCTTTGATGGTTATTAATTATATGGGACCACACATTATTTTTTTGGGGGTCCCCATTTTATTAGCCAGTAAAGGCTAAGTATACAGCTGTGAGCTGATATGAATAGCCTGGAAAGCTCCATGGGAATTAACCCCTTCCCAGGCTATAAACATCTGCCCACAGCCGTCGGCCTTCCCTCTGCTGGTTACGAAAATTACGAGGGAGCACACACCATTTTTGTCAGAAAAATAAACTTTTAATAATTAAATACATGTACAGTAAGTTGCACATGCACTGTCCTAATTATATATGTCACTGACATATCTATCTATCTATCTATCTATCTATCTATCTATCTATCTATCTATCTATTTATTCTATGTGTATTTACTGTATGTAATCCATCTATTCTATGCTCCTGCTGTGATTTTACAGTATGCAGCTGCTGAATTACCGGCTTTTCTTTTATCTATCTATGTAATATACAGCTCCGGCAAAAATTAAGAGACCACTTTCAAATGTTCAGTTTGTCTGATTTTTCTCTTTATAGGTATATTTTTGAGTAAAATGTAAATTGTTCTTTTAGTCTATAAACTTCTGACAACATGTCACCGAATTTCCAAGCAATAAATTTTGTATTTGTTTTCTGACAAAGAAAAATGGTCAAAATAAAAACAAAACAAAACAGTGCTTTCAGACGTCAAATAATGCAAATAAAACAAGTTCAGAAACATTTAGAAACAACAATACTAATGTTTTAACTCAGTAAGAGTTCTGAAATCAATATTTAGTGGAATAACCATGATTTTTAAAAATAGCTTTCATGCGTCTTGGCATGCTTTCCATCAGTCTTTCACACTGCTTCTGGAAAAAAAATTTAAGCAGTTCTTCTTTGTTTGATGGCTTGTGACTATCCATCTTCCTCTTGATTACATTTCAGAGGTTTTCAATGGGGTTCAGGTCTGGAGAATGGGCAGTTCATGACAGGGTATTGATGTGGTTGTCTCTTAATTTTTGCCAGAGCTGTATATACATATACAGTCATGGCCAAAAGTTTTGAGAATGACACAAATATTATATTTTCACATGATCTGTTGCCCTCTGGTTTTTATGTGTGTGTTTGACAGATGTTTTTATCACAGACAGAAATATAATTGCAAACATATGAGTAACAAAAGCTTATATTGACAGTTAGAATGAGTTAATGCAGCAAGTCAATATTTGCAGTGTTGACCCTTCTTCTTCAGGACCTCTGCAATTCTCCCTGGCATGCTCTCAATCAACTTCTGGACCAAATCCTGACTGATAGCAGTCCATTCTTGCACAATCAATGCTTTCATTTTGTCAGAATTTTTAGGTTTTTGTTTATCCACCCGTCTCTTGATGATTGACCACAAGTTCTCAATGGGATTAAGATCTGGGGAGTTTCCAGGCCATGGACCCAAAATCTCTATGTTTTGTTCCCTGAGCCATTTAGTTATCACCTTTGCTTTAAGGCAAGGTGCTCCATCATGCTGGAAAAGGCATTGTTGATCGCCAAACTGCTCTTAAAAGGTTGGGAGAAGTTGCTCTTGGAGGACATTCTGGTACCATTCTTTATTCATGGCTGTGTTTTTAGGCAAGACTGTGAGAGAGCCGATTCCCTTGGTTGAGAAACAACCCCACACATGAATGGTTTCAGGATGCTTAACAGTTGGCATGAGACAAGACTGGTGGTAGTGCTCACCTTGTCTTCTCCGAATGAGGAGTTTTCCTGATGTCCCAAACAATCGAAAAGGGGATTCATCAGAAAAAATAACTTTACCCCAGTCCTCAGCAGTCCACTGCCTGTACCTTTTGCAGAATATCAGTCTGTCCATGATGGTTTTTCTGGAGAGAAGTAGTTGCTGCCCTCCTTGAGACCAGGCCTTGCTCCAAGAGTCTCCGCCTCACAGTGCGTGCAGATGCACTCACACCTGCCTGCTGCCATTCCTGAGCAAGCTCTGCACTGCTGGTAGCCCGATCCCGCAGCTGAAACACTTTTAAGAGACGGTCCTGGCGCTTGCTGGTCTTTCTTGGGCGCCCTGAAGCCTTTTTGGCAACAATGGAGCCTCTCTCCTTGAAGTTCTTGATGATGCGATAGATTGTTGACTGAGGTGCAATCTTTCTAGCTGCGATACTCTTCCCTGTTAGGCCATTTTTGTGCATTGCAATGATGACTGCACGTGTTTCTTTAG
>JARQOD010000003.1:335897492-335990558 GCA_033576555.1 Oophaga sylvatica | reverse complement strand
GTGTGTGAGCTGGAGGTAGAGGCTCGAACACGACCTGAAGATGTAGGTGCTGCTGTAGGTTGGCCTACATCTCCAGTGTGTCTTTGTAACTCAGCTACGTGCTTTGTCCGTACATGTTTCCACATATTTGTTGGTATTCAGGTTACTGATATTTTTACCTCTTTTAACTTTTTGCTTACACAGCTTGCATTGAACATAGCAAATATCATCTACAAGTCTGTCAAAAAGGACCACGCAGTGCAAGTCATGGGAGCGCCAATTTTGACATTTCTAAGAGAACTGCTCCCAACAGGTGCCAAACTGGAGGCTACAGGCAAGCGAGTCTGCAGCCTACCTCTCCCTCCTCTTTGTACCGTTGGGACAATCTCTTCCTCAGAGCTGCTCCCACCACCTTCCTGTTGCTCACGCCATGTTGGGTCTCGGACTTCATCATCTCCACTACCCTCTTCCAACACCTGCTGCTGTTGGATGGTACTGGGCAGCACCATGCTCCACAAAACCTGGCACCTGAGTCTCATCATCATCATAAGATGCGTTCTGCGGTGTGCTGTCCATCGGCACTGGCTCACCCGCCTCTTCAGATTGAGAGAGACACAGCTGTTGCGCATCACTGCATACTCCCTCTTCTTCAAATTGCAGAATGCTGCTTGCCTGTGCCCGTGTTTGCGAGCCAACAGATTCTGAGAACAGAAGCAGAGACACAGCTGGCTCCTGTACAGAACTCTCTGACTGCCTGGCCAATTTGACAGGCAGTGAACAGACAGATGGTTGCTCAACAGTGTTGTGTTCCTGAGAGGAGGTGGAAGGAATTGAAGTTGATGCATTGCCTGCCATCCAACCAACAACGGCTTCAATTTGTTCTTCCCGCAGCAGGGGGCACGCCGAGCTCCTACCAAAGTGCGCATAAAGGAACGCTCATGGGTAAAACTGGTGGATGCTGTGTCACTGAGGGCGCAGCAGCCACAGAATCCCCACGTCCTCTCCCTGCTGAAACTCCACGGCCACGACCACGTGCCTTACTCACTGACTTCTTCATCTTGGTAGATTGATAAAGAAAGTCAGAAAAGTTATAAGGCCTAAGTGTGGTTATTACGCAGAGACTGAAGTGAACACTGAAACACAACTGTTCACAATCTGTGAAAGGCTACTCCTTTGTCTACTTCTATAGTGTTTGCAACCAATGTATTGGATACGGATGGAAGCGCGTCACACTAATAGATTATATTTTAAATGGAATGGAGCAGAACCAATTGGAGATAAATGAAAGGATGAGACACTGAGACACGCTCAGCAGAGTACAAGCAGCAGTGCTTGAACAAGTAACTGGAGCGTGATGTGCACTCAAAAATAAAAAAACACAGACTGAAGTGAACACTGAAACACAACTGTTCACAATCTGTGAAAGGCTACTCCTTTGTCTACTTCTATAGTGTTTGCAACCAATGTATTGGATACGGATGGAAGCGCGTCACACTAATAGATTATATTTTAAATGGAATGGAGCAAACCAATTGGAGATAAATGAAAAGGATGAGGCACTGAGACACGTCAGCAGAGTACAAGCAGCAGTGCTTGAACAAGTAACTGGAGCGTGATGTGCACTCAAAAAAAAAAAAACACAGACTGAAGTGAACACTGAAACACAACTGTTCACAATCTGTGAAAGGCTACCCCTTTTGTCTACTTCTATAGTGTTTGCAACCAATGTATTGGATACGGATGGAAGCGCGTCACACTAATAGTTAAATTGCATGAGCTGCAAGAATTACACTGAAGAAAAAAAAAAGAGTCTGTGAGTGACACGTGCAGATGCCTACAGACAGCGTTGCATGCAGAGCAAACTGCAGCGTCACCTGCACTCACACACCTTGCAGAGCTGTTAAAACAACACTGCAGGCAAAAGGAAGCTTTACACAGCGGTTGGTGCTAGTCTGCCTACAGCACAGTACACTAAATCGCAATCTCTAACTGTCCCTCAGAGTCAGCACAGCAGCGTTCTGTCCCTTACTGAATTCACAGCACAGTGACGCTAAAATGGCGGCGGCGCCTTTTATAGTGCATTCTGACATCATTTCAGCATCCAATCACAGCCATGCCATTAGTTAACATGACCGCAGCAGTACAGGATGTGCCCACACTTCTTAGGATTCCTCATTGGCTGACTAAAATCACATTGCCTCTCAAAGAATTATGGGAACTTCCGATTCCGGTATACGATATATGGAAAATATCGAAACTAAGTATCGAAAGGCCGATAGAGCTAATATCGGCCGATACCCGATACTTGCGGTATCGTATCGCTCAACACTAGTCATCAGAACATGACTTACTGCTAAAATCAAGTTTTTATGTTAAATGCATTTTTTATCCCAAACATTTTTTTCATATCATTATCTGTTAGAAAAATAATTAGAAATCTTGCAATTTTCAAAATGTCCACTGTGGCTTTTTTAGACTCTTACATCCTGTTCTTTCAGGAAACAAAACATGTAAATTAACAGCAATAGATTAATTTGTACCCTATCTTTTTCTATTGAAGCTTCTAATGAGTGTGTGTGCAAAGGTAAAGGGACAGGATGCAGGGGGAACCGTGACTTCGCAAATGGTGCATCCTGTATTTAGAGGTGTTACCTGTCACTACAAACCCATCTGTAATGATAATGAGTCTACTGAAAAGTCTCAAGAGAGTATGTTTAAAATTGATTGCTATTTTTTTTTTATACCGATTGTAATAAGAAAAAAAAGGCAACATTTTGTGCAAAATAATAATAACAACAAAAAAATTATTTAAATAGTAGGTCATTTTCTGATGATAAATTCCCTTTAGGACATATTCTAGCAAATAATCATTCTAGCAAATAATCTGATTTACTTTAGGTTAATATATAAATGATGCTGTGGATGTAATACTAGCATATCGGAAATATGTAGAACTTTACAAGATATTCCTACATTCCAAATTGGAAAGACAGGAATTTTTCATAAGATTGAGTTTTAAAAGTAAGATGAAGCCGGACAAATCACTATGGCACGTTGACACGTCGCCTAAAGTTAGTTACATGTGTGTTGCTGAAGGGCGGCAGTGGCAGCATTAAGTATTTATACCATTTAGACAGCTTGGGTAACAATCTGTGACGCTCGGGGGTTAGAAAGATCATGCCTGTCTCTGCCAATGATGATGGATCAATGCTGTCTGTGGCCAAAATGCAGCTAAGAGCTGGATGAACCTTACATCCCGTCCAGCTTCCAATTTTACTTCTTGAATCTCGCGCTGTCGGCTATGTGTACCAGTATTATTTCTCGAGACCCGTCTGATTTTGCGGAGCCAGATTAGCCCAGGGGCAGTTTGGCATGCGGAATAAAGATAGTCACATATTTAAAGATTACTGTCTGCCACCTCAAAAGCCATCGGAACACTGCTCTTGCTTGTGGAGGGTCTTTGGTGTTCATTGCAGCCCCGGTGTCTGTCCAAATCCGTCTGAAAAGAGTGATTTACATGATGAGTTCATTGATGCCAAGATGTGTTGTGCCAGCTCGATTCTGGAAGACATAGTAACCACACAGCTGGCTGTGAGGGTCACTAACATGGGGCTCCAAACTGGCAGCAAACCAGGGCTTTAAATATCATGTCATACTGCAACAGTTACAGGGTTATTTTTTTTTTTAATGACTAGGTCTTGCAAATAGACTTGACTTTTCACTTGGCATCGCACATACATGAGTTTAAATGTGATTATAAAAATGTTATAAGGAGGATCAAATCACATGCCAAAACTCACATGGAATACCTTTTAAACACCTTAAAGGGTATCCATCCTAAAACAGCGCCACTCTTGCCCATGGGTAGAATCTGGTATTGCAGCTTAGCCCTATTTACCTAGACGATAGAACTTTATTGACGATCTTCAGCCATGGTTAAAAAATGAAAAATTTGACTTTTGTCGTAGTAGTGAAAGAAAGTCAAAAACTATAAGAAAATCTACAAACTAAGAAAAGATCAAACAAGACAGCTTGATCTGTCATGGCAATGAATTACCATGATCCTGATAATGAAATCCTTTATAAGGTGCCTAGAAAAATAGGGCTGTGTTTATAGGGTACGATCTTGGGCGTTAAGTGACTGCTGATCGGGCACATGAAAGCTGATCAATGATCATTTAATGCCACGATTCTATAGGCAAAGAAAGTTTGCTACTATGATCATTCTGTGTACATAGAATATCGTTATCGGCAGCACATCCACTGCATACACGATGTGCTGCTGAGAACGATGATTTTAAGCTTGCTTAAAAATCGTCTCACCTGACGAACAAGCATTCATTCGGGCGTTTGCAGGCCTGTTTGGATAGTTAGGATTGAACATTCTTATAACGCTTATTCCCCAATCATCTACATGTTTAAATGGGCCCTATACTTTAAGAGAAGAATGCTTTTGTATGTGATGGGTGCAAAGACTACAAAATAATTGCCAATTTGCAAAAGAATAATGGAAATCAATACAGAGGTCAAAGCCTGCTATGTTGGCATCTTTCTCAATCTTGATTTCACATGTCACAAAAAGTGGTACAACTGGCAAGCTTTAAAAAAAATATAAGTTTTTCGATACTCTGTTAAGAGATGTTTATTATATATGTGTCTGTTAGGGTTCGAGTTCCCACTCCTGCACAAGGGGAGTCTCGAACCAGTGCCGCTGCGGTCTCCCATTCATCTCGGCCGCAGTGGAGCCTGCTCAGCAGAGACGTCGTTCCAAGCGTCTTGCCCACTCCACTACTGGGCAGTGACTTGCTGCTGCCTTTCCTGGATCTGCTATTATAGCCAGTTCTGGAGCAGACGTCTTTGGGATAAAGTCCTGCATTTTCCCTTCTGAGCGTGCCCAGAGTGAGATCTCTCATTGGAGATCAGGGGTCACATGCTCAGGTACTGCAGCAGCTCCTATTGGCCCGCCAGGAAGGCCCTGTTACTACTAGTCTTCTGAACAGGTTCTCATTGGTCCTTGTTCCTGGAAGGTCCTGTAGCTGTTGCTATAAAAGGTAGCATGGCTGGGCCGCCATGCGCTAATATCAACCATTGTATGCTATGCGCCAGTGTGGTCATGCGTGTGTGTGGTTAGGGACCCGGCTGAAATAAGCCACTAGAATACCGACTTAATCGGTGAGGAGTTTAGTGTGCTAGCTGGTCAGGGTCGGTGTCCTAGATGCCCTAGATTACCGGCATAACCGGTGAGGAGTTTGATTGCCGTATTCAGGGTCTGGCGTTCAGACGCCATAGATTGCGGGTGACTCCCGCGAGGACATTAGCGCATGACCACGTATTATGCTCGCTTAGCAATTAACCGTGTGCCTGAGAGCCTGACAGGACACGGTGTTTGTTCTCAGCGGCTCTGTGACGTAACAGGGTTCGCTCTCGACGCTAGACAGCGCCCTAGCGTTTTACTTTGCGGCTCACTGAAGCTAAGTGAGTTCGCACATATCGCCATATAGCACTGTGGCATCCCGTTAGCGGCTCTGTGAATTAACAGAGTCTGCACTTACTGCCACAACGCGCTACGGCGTTTATTTTAGCGACTCTGCGGGATAACAGAGTTCGCTACTTTCGTCATCTTACTAGCAGCAGGCTTTGCTTGCACGGTGGACCCCGGGCTGCGAACGCACCTCTCCACTTTATATATTTGGTGCGTTCCGCAGACCCTAACATAATATTAGCGCCAGGGTCTGGCTAGTAAAATGGCGGACGAACTGCGTCTATTGCAGTACATCCAGCAGCTGAAGGGTAGGTTGGAGGCTCTTGAGAGCACAACCTCAGCTGTGGATGTTACCGCAGTCGCTGTTCAGGCTGCTAGCGTGGCTGCAGCCAGTTTGTCCTCTGCCACCTCTGCCCCTACATTATCCCACCTCCCGCTTCCTGACAAGTTTGCCGGTGATAGCAAGCAATGTCGGGGATTCGTGAGTCAGTGCTCTATACATCTCGAGCTTCTGGCTGCACGTTTTCCCACGGATCGGGCACAAGTGGGTTTTGTACTTTCTCTACTCTCGGGCAGAGCGTTGGAGTGGGCAACGCCGCTGTGGGAGCGCGATGATCGTGTGGTGCAGAGTGCTCCTCGTTTCTTGGAGGCTCTTAAAAAGGTCTTTTTAGGACCCCAGGTCACCCACGATACGGCGCTACAACTGCTGGCATTGACACAGGGTTCGTCTTTGGTCAGTCAGTTTTCCGTCCAGTTTCGGACTCTGGCTGCTGAGCTAGATTGGTCTGATAAAGTTCTTATTCCTATCTACTGGCGGGGACTGGCTGACCATGTTAAAGACGCTTTGGCTACCAGGAGATTCCCGCCACACTGGAGAAGCTTATCTCCCATATCTACCCGCATTGACCTCCGTTTTCACGAGCGGAGGTTGGAGCGGGCCCAGTGTAGGCAGAGGTTTCGGTGGCTCCTACCTTTGCCAAACCTCTCGAATTCCCCGATCTGGCGTCCGAACCTCAAAAGGCCACAGAAGTTCCTCATGCAGGACCTAAGTCTCGGTCCGTCCGAGTATCCGTGGTTTGTAACCATTGTCAGCAGACAGGACACTATGCCAACAGATGTCCACAGCGATCGGGGAAGCGATCGCGTCTAGTGGCCCTGGGAGGAGGTTCACTAGAGACAGCGGCATTTTCCTCCAAGATAACATTTAAAGGGACAATCACTGTTGGTACTTCCATTCTCACCGCCGACCTTTGCGTGGACTCAGGAGCAGAGGGGAATTTCATGTCCTCTAGCTTTGCTCGCCGTCATGCAATACCTCTGGTGGCGCTTGACAAATCAGTGACTGTTCGGGTAGTGAATGGGTCGTCATTGCCCTCACAAATTACACACCAGACTGTCCCACTTGCATTGTCTGTATCTCCTTCCCATCAGGAATTTATTTCCCTACTCGTCCTTCCCGAGGGAATAGACGAGATCCTACTAGGTATACCTTGGCTCCGTTTCCACTCCCCACATATAGAGTGGACTTCGGGTAGGATACTGGGTTGGAGTGATGCATGTACAGGCAGATGTGTCAGAAGTTGCGTTCAGGTTACCACTACTGAGTTACCCGCAGATCTTACTCCACTTCCCAAGCACTACTGGTCATATGCAGACGTGTTCTCCAAGAAGGCTGCGGAGACTCTTCCGCCTCATCGCCCCTATGACTGTCCTATCGACCTCTTGCCTGGCGCAGAACCTCCTCGGGAAGGGTCTATCCCCTCTCTCTTCCTGAGACAGAGGCCATGTCGCAATATATTCAGGAGAACCTGGCAAGAGGGTTTATTAGGAAGTCGGTGTCACCGGCAGGGGCGGGATTTTTCTTCGTGCAGAAGAAAAACGGAGAATTGCGTCCGTGTATTGATTACAGGGGTCTTAACGCCATCACCGTTAAAAACAAGTACCCGTTGCCCCTGATCTCTGAGCTATTTGATAGGCTTCGGGAGCAAGGGTATTCACTAAACTAGATCTGCGCGGTGCTTATAACCTGATTCGCATCCGTGAGGGAACGAATGGAAGACGGCTTTTAATACCAGGGATGGCATTACGAATATCTGGTGATGCCCTTTGGGCTCTGTAATGCTCCAGCCGTTTTCCAAGACTTTGTCAATGACATCTTCCGGATATGCTCTCCACCTCGGTCGTAGTCTATCTGGATGATATACTCATCTTCTCTCCAGATATTGACTCCCACCGGAGGGATGTTGGCAGGGTCTTCGACCTCCTACGGGCAAACTCCCTTTACGCAAAGTTGGAGAAATGTGTGTTTGAGCAGGAGTCCTTACCTTTCCTGGGCTATATCATCTCCGCCCAGGGATTGGCTATGGATCCTGCCAAACTACAGGCGGTGATGGACTGGCAAGAACCCCACTCTCTAAAGGTGGTGCAGCGCTTTATGGGGTTCATTAATTACTACCGTCAGTTCATTCCCCACTTCTCAACTTTGGTAGCTCCGTGGTTGCCCTTACCAAAAAGGGAGCTAATCCCAAATTGTGGTCTGAAGAGGTCTCCAAGGCCTTCACGTCTATTAAGTCTCATTTCGCTAGAGCTCCCATCCTACATCGCCCGATGTTGATAAGCCATTTATATTGGAGGTGGATGCCTCGTCCGTTGGTGCTGGAGCAGTCCTCTTCCAAAAGGATGCTCAAGGTCGGAAGCATCCATGCTTCTTTTTCTCCAAGACCTTCACACCAGCAGAGAGGAATTATTCCATCGGGGACAGGGAGTTGCTAGCAATGAAGTTGGCCTTCTCGGAGTGGAGACATGTGTTGGAGGGAGCTCGCTTTCCCTTCCAAGTCTTTACGGATCACAAAAACCTGGTATATCTTCAGACAGCCCAGCGGCTTAATTCTCGCCAAGCCAGATGGTCCTTGTTCTTCTCCCGGTTTCATTTCACACTGCATTTCCTCTCGGGAGAGAAGAACATTCGTGCCGACGCTCTCTCTCGCTCTGTGGTGTCCTCGGAGGAGGAGGTGGAGGAGCCTCGGCTTATCGTCCCCACAGAGAGCCTGAGAACAGTGGCCCCGGTTTCGCTAGAGTCTGTGCCCCCGGGCAAGACTTTTGTGCCTACTAATTTGCGACCGGAGGTACTCTCTTGGGCACATTCGTCCAGGGTGGGTGGACACTTTGGGGCAAAGAGGACATCTGAATTGCTGGCGAGGACATATTGGTGGCCGCATATGGTCCGTGATGTTGGGGACTATGTTCGGGTGTGTGTCTCCTGTGCCAAAAATAAGTCTCCACGACAACGGCCAGCTGGGTTACTTTACCCTTTGCCGGTGGCAGACAGGCCCTGGGAGATGGTTGGGATGGACTTTGTGGTGGGCTTGCCCAAGTCTCGGGGTTGCACCATCATTTGGGTAATCACCGACCATTTCTCTAAAATGGTGCATCTGGTGCCACTACCACGGTTACCTTCTGCACGGGCTCTGGCAGCATTGTTTGTTAGGCACATCTTCCGTTTACACGGCATGCCGGACAAGATTGTCAGTGACCGAGGTCCCCAGTTTGCGTCTCGGTTCTGGAGAGAGCTTTGTCGTCTACTCAGTATTGAGTTAAATCTCTCTTCAGCGTACCATCCTGAGACGAATGAGTTGGTAGAGAGGGCCAACCAGACCTTGGTCACCTATCTACGACATTTTGTCTCAGCCAGGCAGGATGACTGGGCATCCTTGCTACCATGGGCTGAGTTTGCATTAAACAATGCTGTGGCTGATTCCACCGGACAGACCCCATTCCTCCTGAACTACGGTCAGCATCCGCGGGTACCAGTGCCTATGCCCGTGTCTTCCGCCGATTCCAGGGTGGCAGACTGGGCTGTGGAGGCACGGGACATTTGGGACCGCACGCAGGATGCCATTCAGGCCTCCAAAGAGAGGATGAGGTCTTCGGCCGATGCCCATCGGCGCCCCGCTCCTACATTTGCTCCTGGGGATTTGGTGTGGCTCTCCGCCCGTAACATCAGGCTGCGAGTTGAGTCCACTAAGTTGGCACCCCGCTACCTGGGTCCTTTCAAGGTCCTCGAGCAGGTTAACCCTGTGGTATACCGTTTAGCTCTTCCACCACGCCTGGGTATCTCCGACACCTTTCACGTGTCCCTCCTGAAACCCGTGCTCATGTCCCGGTTTTCTGAGTCATCTGCCGGGACATCGGGTTCATCTGCGGATGACCATGAGGTGAACGCCATCGTGGGGTGTAAGGTGGTACGGGGCAAAAAGTTTTATTTGGTGGACTGGAGGGGCTATGGGCCTGAGGATAGGTCTTGGGAGCCTGCCGAGCATGTTCACGCTCCGCAGCTCATCGCTGCCTTTGAACGCAGCGAGGCCCAGAAAAGGGGGGGCCCTAGGAGGGGGGGGTAATGTTAGGGTTCGAGTTCCCACTCCTGCACAAGGGGAGTCTCGAACCAGTGCCGCTGCGGTCTCCCATTCATCTCCGGCCGCAGTGGAGCCTGCTCAGCAGAGACGTCGTTCCAAGCGTCTTGCCCACTCCACTACTGGGCAGTGACTTGCTGCTGCCTTTCCTGGATCTGCTATTATAGCCAGTTCTGGAGCAGACGTCTTTGGGATAAAGTCCTGCATTTTCCCTTCTGAGCGTGCCCAGAGTGAGATCTCTCATTGGAGATCAGGGGTCACATGCTCAGGTACTGCAGCAGCTCCTATTGGCCCGCCAGGAAGGCCCTGTTACTACTAGTCTTCTGAACAGGTTCTCATTGGTCCTTGTTCCTGGAAGGTCCTGTAGCTGTTGCTATAAAAGGGTAGCATGGCTGGGCCGCCATGCGCTAATATCAACCATTGTATGCTATGCGCCAGTGTGGTCATGCGTGTGTGTGGTTAGGGACCCGGCTGAAATAAGCCACTAGAATACCGACTTAATCGGTGAGGAGTTTAGTGTGCTAGCTGGTCAGGGTCGGTGTCCTAGATGCCCTAGATTACCGGCATAACCGGTGAGGAGTTTGATTGCCGTATTCAGGGTCTGGCGTTCAGACGCCATAGATTGCGGGTGACTCCCGCGAGGACATTAGCGCATGACCACGTATTATGCTCGCTTAGCAATTAACCGTGTGCCTGAGAGCCTGACAGGACACGGTGTTTGTTCTCAGCGGCTCTGTGACGTAACAGGGTTCGCTCTCGACGCTAGACAGCGCCCTAGCGTTTTACTTTGCGGCTCACTGAAGCTAAGTGAGTTCGCACATATCGCCATATAGCACTGTGGCATCCCGTTAGCGGCTCTGTGAATTAACAGAGTCTGCACTTACTGCCACAACGCGCTACGGCGTTTATTTTAGCGACTCTGCGGGATAACAGAGTTCGCTACTTTCGTCATCTTACTAGCAGCAGGCTTTGCTTGCACGGTGGACCCCGGGCTGCGAACGCACCTCTCCACTTTATATATTTGGTGCGTTCCGCAGACCCTAACATGTGTCTATATGTGGTTTTCTGATGGTTGCAGCGGGATGAGGGTTTTGCTAATACGTCATGATAATGTATTTTACTTTTGTTTTGTAGAAAATGAAAATCCTTAGGCCACGTTCACACCTTTAGTATTTGTCAGTAGAGATGAGCGACTTTGCCTCCGGGAGGGTCGAGTCGGGTTTCGGACCACCCGACTTTCTCAAAAGTTGAGTTGAACGAAATCAGCCAATTATCGGAAAAAGTCGAAGGTCCGACTGAAACTCGACCGAAACCCAATGCAAGTCAATGGGGAAGAAAAGTCGGCAGTGAGTGGAGGACAGTAAACACACCGACAGTGCCCATTTCAATGCCAATGAACTCAATTCTTATTACTTAAGCTTGTCAACCTTAATTTACTTTATAATAATAGTAACGCATTGAAAACTGGGGGTTATTTGGCTAAAGTTGTGGGTGGGAGGGCAGGGCTGGCTCCAGGTTTTCATGGGCACCGGGCGAAAGAGTCTCAGTGGGCCCCTTTACACATACCACAATTCATGATGCTCCGATACGGCAGAGAAATATAGACATAGAAAAAGATGCAAGGTTGAAAAAAGAGGGACAAACGACTCTCCTTGGTAAAACAAGCTGCATGGCATAACATGCAATGCTCAAATATACATGTGTTGTTTAATAGCATGAAATGCAATTAATAATATGCAATTCCTAATACAAGAACTCAATTTGTATCCAATATACACCTCTACAAAAATATCCACATTTACCCCATTGCAGATAGAAATCTGTAACCCATAATGGGAATATAAATATACTGGCCCTGTATACAGATGCCCTAGATTTAATGCAATGGAGAATGGGGATATTAAGAGTCCAGCACTATACTAATGTTGGCAAATGGCTCTGTATTCAGATGCCTCAGGTTTTGTGCAACAGGAACTAGCATTATAGTCATTGCACATTAAAACAATAGACACGATATTGAAAGTTAGTACGTGCAACGGGAACTAGCACTATAGTCATTGCACATTAAAACATAAACACGATATTGAAAGTTAGTACGAGCATATACAGTTTACCTGAATATTGGCAGCAATGAACAAGTATAACGGAGTCCAGTCCCTCTGCCCCGACGCGCACGTTTCGCCCAGCTTCTTCGGGGGGCGTGTCTGGGCAGAGGGTGTGCGGGCTTTAAATACCCCTGTTGTCCAATAAAAAGAGACCCCTAATTAGTGTGTCCGGTGAGTGATGAGGCACATGGCGGCGCATGCGCTGTTATCCGCCAAGCTCTTGTTTGCAGGTGGATGGTTGCGGTCTCGATGAGTCATGTGCTGGGCGGGGATCTCATCGAGACCGCAACCATCCACCTGCAAACAAGAGCTTGGCGGATAACAGCGCATGCGCCGCCATGTGCCTCATCACTCCGGACACACTAATTAGGGGTCTCTTTTTATTGGACAACAGGGGTATTTAAAGTCCGCACACCCTCTGCCCAGACACGCCCCCGAAGAAGCTGGGCGAAACGTGCGCGTCGGGGCAGAGGGACTGGACTCCGTTATACTTGTTCATTGCTGCCAATATTCAGGTAAACTGTATATGCTCGTACTAACTTTCAATATCGTGTTTATTGTTTTAATGTGCAATGACTATAGTGCTAGTTCCCGTTGCACGTACTAACTTTCAATATCGTGTCTATTGTTTTAATGTGCAATGACTATAGTGCTAGTTCCTGTTGCACAAAACCTGAGGCATCTGAATACAGAGCCATTTGCCAACATTAGTATAGTGCTGGACTCTTAATATCCCCATTCTCCATTGCATTAAATCTAGGGCATCTGTATACAGGGCCAGTATATTTATATTCCCATTATGGGTTACAGATTTCTATCTGCAATGGGGTAAATGTGGATATTTTTGTAGAGGTGTATATTGGATACAAATTGAGTTCTTGTATTAGGAATTGCATATTATTAATTGCATTTCATGCTATTAAACAACACATGTATATTTGAGCATTGCATGTTATGCCATGCAGCTTGTTTTACCAAAGGAGAGTCGTTTGTCCCTCTTTTTTCAACCTTGCATCTTTTTTCTATGTGTAAAGATCTAATAATTTTTATATATTAATAAAGTTGAATATTTTTCAAAGAAACGTCATGGTGATAAAATTATTGCTTTATTAATCCTAGTGTCATTACATGAGGATTTGTGTGTTTTATGACTATATAAGCATTATACTAAGATTGGCACTATTTTGGTGATATAAGGCAGAAAAATATAGGTATAGTACAATGCCAAATACTTCACTTCTTACATACATGAGTGATATCTATTGTAAATTCTACAATAGCTCAAAAACCGGACAGTATAGTCCTCCATACAGTATTATGGACACCACATAGTGCGCCATACAGAATAATAAGCCCCATATATTGCTCTATACAGAATAATGAGGCCCATATATTGCTCCATACATAATTGGTCCCATATAATGTTCCATACAGTATATGATGAGCTCCACATAATGCTCCAATATATGATGGTCCCCATATAATGTGCCATACAGTATAGGACGGTCCCCATAGAGTATAATGAGCCCCACATATTGCTCCATACAGTATAATGAGTCGCATATAAAGCTCCATACAGTAAATGATGGGCCCCATATATTGCTCCATACAGAATGGGCTCCATATAATGCTCCATACAGAAAAGGCCCCATATGTGCTCCATATGATGCACCATATATAAAGGGCCCTATATGATGCCCCATAAATAATGAACCCCATATGATGCTCCAGTATATGTTGGGCCCCATGGATGATGCTCCAGTGTATGATGGGCCCCATTTATAATGCTCCAGTGTATGATGGGCACCATATATAATGCTTCAGTGTATAATGGGCCCTATCTATGATGCTCAAGTGTATAAAGGGCCCCATATATAATTCTCCAGTGTATAATACTCTCCATATATTGCTCCAAACAATAAAAAAATGAAATACCTCTCCTCGCTGGGCACTGCTCTACTCTGGACTCCTCAGCGTCGCCATCTTCCAGTTCTCTGCACTGTGACTGTTCAGGCAGAGGGCGCACAGACGTGACGTCATCACACTCTCTGACCTGAATGTCACTGTCAGGAAATGCGGAAGACGTCACAGCGGTGGAGCAGGGAGAGGTAAGTATTGCAAGTGCTGGGGCCCTGAGCTAGCAGGGGGTGCCCACTCGTGGGTGCCGGCACTGGCACAGTGCTCCTCATGGTATGCCGGTGTATCTGACGGTGAGTGGGCCCACCCACCTGCACAGGGCCCCGGCACTTGCCCGGGTGCGTCAGGTGCTGACGCTGGCCCTGGGGGGGGTACAGCCCAGTTAGAAGTCGGAGGAAGAGGAGGACAAAGCGAGCCATTTTGCTGCCAACCTATGTGTCATCAGGGGAAGGTGGTACAAAATCCTTTGAAACCCAGGCATGGTTCATTTTAATGAAGATGAGATCACCTACATTTTGGGTCGACAGCCGGGTCCTTCTTTCTGTCAGGATTGATCCAGCAGCACTGAAGACTCTTTCTGATAGCACACTACCAGCAGGGCAAGCGAGCTCCTGTAAGGCATATTGTGCCAATTCAGGCCAGGTGTCCAGTTTACAAGCCCAGTAGTCAAAGGGGAATGACATGTGAGGGAGAACATCGATAGGGGAGGAAAGGTAATTTTGAACCATAGTTGACAACTGCTGTCTCCTGTCTGTTGCCAATATTAGCTCTATGTTCTCCTGTGGCATGATGTTCTGTAATTTGCCTTTATAGCATGGATCGAGGATGCTGGCCAACCAGTAGTCATCATCCTTCATCATTTTGGCAATGCGGGGGTCCATTTTTAGGATCCGCAAGACATAATCACACATGTGGGCCAATGTTCCAGGTGTCAATGATGCACTGCCAGTGGTGGGTGGAGGAGCAATTTCTGCCAAATCCACATCCCTCCAGTCACGCACAAACCCTGTACCTGACCTTGGCAAGCCAACATTTTCTCTTGCCCCCTGAGAAGCATCCTCCTCCCCAAAATAATCATCCCTCATCCTCCTCCTCCTCCTCCTCTTCTTCCTCCACCTCGTCCAGGACAGTTCCCTGAGCAGACAATGGCTGACTGCCATCAAGGCTTCCCTCCTCCTCCTCTTCCTCCTCCGTTGCAGACGCCTGATCCTTAATGTGCGTCAAAGTTTGCATGAGCAGACTCATAAGTGGGATGCTCATGCTTATGATGGCGTCGTCTGCGCTTACCAACCGTGTACATTCCTCAAAATACTGAAGGACTTTACAGAGGTCTTTCAGCTTTGACCACTGCACACCCGACAACTCGATGTCTGCCCTCAAACTGCCTGCCCGTGTATCCTCCCACAAATGCATTACAGCCCGCCTCTGTTCGCACAGCCTCTCAACCATGTGCATGGTGGAGTTCCACCTTGTTGCAATATCTATGATTAGGCGGCGCTTGGGGAGGTGGAGCGATCGCTGCAGCCTCTGCATACGACTGGAGTCTACGGGCGAGCAACGGATGTGCGAGCACAGTCTTCGCACATTATGGAGAGGTGTTTTTCACCACGCATGCGTGTGTTCTCATGATGGCGACAGGCCATTGTATATATGCCGCCCGGGCACACTGTGCATGCTCCGCTTTTGATTACTGGCACCTGGGACATTGTGCTTATAAATCCGGTGGGTGACGCTGAGCAGACACTTCCCTTTGATAAAGCCGAGGCGAAACGCGTGTCGGGGTACAGTGAGGCATCCCCTTTTACATCTGGACATGGGTAAGCAACAGGTGGCATTCTGGGCACTTTGAGTATTATTTCATTGAGGCTATTGTTTCATTGTTGAATACCACGAGCGGCATGTGCAATATTGTGGCTGACGGGGAACACTTTTTTTCTATTCATGCATGGACATAGTCTATATACATTGTATAATTCAGTGGCTCTCTTTGGTCTGCCTTGCTACATATAGCATGATTTGATTTGGTGCCCTCTTGTCCTGTTCATCTTTTATAGGCTGTTTCTCGCTTTTGTTCTAAGAATGCTTCTCCTGATCACCTCTTATATTGATGTGTTTATAAATGTTTGATATTTTACAATTTTTTGTAAACAATAAAGATTTGCACATTATTTATCATACATTTCTCTTCCTTGTGGTTTTTGGCTACTCCATATTTCCTTTTTCTTTTTGCACCTTAAGGAGCAGGGCTGGTAACTCCGGATAATTATTTATGAAGCACTGCACCACCAGGTTCAAGGTGTGAGCCAGGCAAGGTATGTGTCTGAGTTTTGCCAGGGCTATGGCCGCCACAAAATTATGGCCGTTATCACTGACTACTTTGCCTGGCTCAAGATGTAGACTGCCCAGCCATGACTCAGTTTCTCGCTGCAAGTAGTCGGCCAGTACCTCTGCGGTGTGTCTGTTGTCGCCCAAAGACATCATTTTTAAAACAGCGTGCTGACGCTTACCACTAGCTGTTCGATAGTGGGACACCTCGTGTGCAACACTGGCAGCTGCGGATGGAGTGCTGGTGCAGCTGCGCTCTGTCTACGAGCTTTCGCTTCTGGAGGAGGAGGGTCGAAAGCCTACAGCCAACTGTTGTCTATACCGTGGGCTAGGCAGCACTATCCCACCGCCGCTGTCCCCTGTGGACCCTGCATCCACCACATTAACCCAGTGTGCAGTGATGGTCACGTAATGGCCCTGGCCATGCCTACTGGCCCATGCATCTGTTGTGAGGTGCACCTTTCCACACACTGATTGTTTGAGTGCATGGACAATGCTGTCTTTCACATGCAGGTGGAGGGCAGGGATGGCTTTTCGAGAAAAGAAGTGCAGACTGGGTAGGTCGTAGCGTGGGACAGCGTAGGCCATGAGCTCTCGGAACGCTGCGCTTTCAACCAAACGTAAGGGCATCATCTCTAATGAGATCAGTTTGGCAATGTAGGTGTTCAAAGCCGGTGTACGTGGATGAGAGGATGAGTACTTTCTTGTACTACTCAGAGTGTATGCAAGGGTGAGCTGGACTTGAGAGCTGCATATGGGGGAACTAGCGGTGGACATGGAGGACTGAGAGGGGGTTGATAATGGTGATAGTGGTGGTGGGTGGTGAAGGCCTAGATTCAGTCGTTCGTTGGAAAAACATTGTGATTCCCTGACTGCTTTGGCCTTGCAAAGACACCTCAACATTTCTTGCTGGTGGTGTGCTAACCGGTGGGCTTACAGTGGGGGAAGTAATGTAGCGTTGCTGGCTACCTTCAGTCGGAGCAGGTGCACATGTGCTACCTGAGGTTTTGTAGTCCGTCCATGCTTGCAAGTGCATGGTGTTTAAATGTCTAAGCATGCAACTGGCATTCAAATTTCGGAGATTTTTTCCTCGGCTAAAGGTCCTTCCTCACTTCTTACTATGGGATAAATGTTCAGGGCTTGCACGCTGTGCTAATTTGACCGTCTGGCCAAGCTGTCCTGCAACTCTTTTTGTTTTTTTAACACATTTTTGGACTGCTACGGGGCTGCCAGATAACCACAGCTGCGATGTCGATGCCTGCTGCGGATCCTCCTCCTCTTCTGAGCTATTGCCAGTGGCACCCTCTTCCCCCAATGGATGCCAATCCGGGTCAACAACTGAGTTATCCATCACCTCCTCTTCAATTTCATCTGCACCTTCCTCTGTGTCATCGTGTAAGGTGGTATAGTATGCGGGAAGGGGCAGCTGAGTTTCATCAGGGTCAGAATCTGGCTCAGTAGACTGCGAGGGCAATGCAGTGCTCTGGGTGAATGTACCAGCAGAATCATATAGCAGTGGCTGTGCATCAGTGCACTCCATGTCATATTCATCTTGGACTGGGAAATTCAGGATTTGACTTGATAACCCAGGCATGGTATGTGAAAAGAGCTCCAGGGAGTAATCTGAAATGTGGCCTGCCGCATCCTTCACTTTTGTTGTGGGTGAAGGACACAAGGAAAGGTGTCGTTCCTGACCAGGAGCCTGCACTGACGACTCAGTGCTTGCAGTTTTTGAAACTTCAGAAAGGAGGCGATAGAGCTGGAGGCTGTTTCGGCAATGTAAGCCAAAATCTTTTCCTGATACTCCAGCTTTAAAAGCGGTTTACCTACTCTCAGAAAAGGGAGCCTTCCAGGCCTTCTGGAGCCAGACGATGACGCAGACTCAACACCTCCTGCCTTAGGTGCTATTGTGCTTTTGGCACTACCAGCAGATGCACCACCATCAATACCAGCTCCCCCCCCCACCCACGTCCGCGTCCTCTTCCACCATACTTCCTCAAGTTTGGGGAAATGTACCAAAAATACCAGCAGATATATGGTTCTGTATCAGAAGCGTACAGCTGTATACAGTGTAGGGGAAAATTTAAATCTCCTTATATATTTCCGGAGTCACACATAGACGCTCTCTCAGTATGGATTTGACCGTAATACAAAAGGCAGTAAAAAGGTAGTGTATCACAAGATACCAGGTGTATATAGTGTATGGGAAAATTTAAATCTCCATATATATTTCTGGAGTCACACACATACGCTCTCTCAGTATGGATTTGACTGTAATACAAAAGGCAGAAAAAAGGTACTGTATCACAAGATACCAGGTGTATATAGTATAGGGAAAATTTAAATCTCCGTATATATTTCCGGAGTCACACACAGACGCTCTCTCAGTATGAATTTGACCGTAATACAAAAGGCAGAAAAAAGGTACTGTATCAGAAGAAACCAGGTGTATATAGTATAGGAGAAAATTAAATCTCCGTATATATTTCCGGAGTCACACACAGATAGTCAGCATGTATTTGTCCATGATACCAGCTGGTACACGGTAGTGTGTGAGGAGCGTACAGCTCTATACGGTGTGGGAAAAATTGAACGCTCGGAACTGTGCAGAAAAAAAGAATAAAAGTATTAGTGCTGTGTAAAAAGCAGTCTGCACAGCAGTGTACACACAGCAATACAGCTAGCAGGCAGCCTAATAACCAGCACAGCTGCACACAAGAAAATCCTCCCTTGTCACTGTACACTAACTGTACAGCACAATTGCTATCAGCACAAGCACAGAAGAACTTCTCTTTCCAGCCCTAACTCTCTCCCTACTGATAAACAGCGTCAGCAACCTCTCCCTACTGTTAAGATCGGCAGAAGTAAAATGGCGGTAGGCGGTCAGGGCTTTTATAGACACTATGACGCCCCCCAAAGCAAGCCAATCACTGCAATGCCCATGTCTAAGATGGTGGTGGATGCTGTCCATGTCATCTCATTGCCCACAGTGTACGTCCTTGCTCATTGGCTGAAAACAGGCGCCTGCAAGCATTATGGGAAAACCGACTTTGGCGCTCGGGTCGACGACCACATGGCCGACTTCTTGCTATGGTCAGGTTTCGCTCAGCGAAACCCGACTTTAGTGAAAGTCGGCGACTTATGAATCTGACCGACCTGTTTCGCTCAACTTTATTTGTCAGTGTTTCACATCAGTATTTTGTAAGCCAAAACCAGGAGAGGAACAATCAGAGGAAAAGTATAATAGAAACCTGTCACCACTTCTGTATTTATCACCCACTCCTGGTTTTGGCTTGCAAATACTGATGTAAACCAAATACTGAACTTGTGAACGTGGCCTCAGGAAAGGTAAGGATGGACACATCGGTAAGACTTTGTAAGAAATGGATAGATTTTTCAATGCACCTTCCTACGAACATGTCTCTAGACTATTCCCCACCCTTGGGCTGCCATATGACTATAAGAGAAACTCCAAGAGGAGAGGTCAGCGAGTGTCTAGAAACTCAAAATTAATGACTGTACTTGACCTTTTTTCCCCATTAATGGGTGGAGTTTACCTGGGCTTAATCTGTAAAAGTCTTAAAGGGAATCTGTCACCACAAAATGTCCTATTGTTTAAATCAGGTTTTTGTGTTTACAAGTGTTTTTAACATAAAAACTGCATTTTTTCACACCATGATCTTTATTAAAAATAAAATTAGTAATCTTGCAATTTTCACACTGGTCACTAGGGCTTTTTTAGAATAATACTGTCTTTTCAGCTACAGTTTTCAGCATGCTCCTTATCATCAGATGCAGGATTGCAATGACAGGTAACACCTCTTTACACCTCTGATAAGGCAGGATTCAGCATTGACTTGCTCTCTCTTCCTTCACAATGACTTTTTTCATCTGATACTTCACTACAAAAGATAAGGTCAGGATCCGACTGTTGTGGCTAATGTGCACATGTTATTTCCTGAAACAACAGGAAGTTAGCGACTAAAAATAGCCCCAGTGGTCAGTCTGAGAATTGCACTATTTCTGTTTTTTATTCTTAATACAGATTGTGATATGAAAAAAAAAACTTTCAAACATTTTGTAGCATAAAAATATGATAATAATCAATAGGTCTTTTTGTCATGATAGATTCCCGTTTAATGACTTAAGAGAACAAAATCATTCATAGAAAGTCTCCATTTTTTTAGCTGGAAATGATCTTTACCAGGGTACTTATACTCTTTGGTGCTATTCTTAGCAACAAAAATACCCAAACTTAAACAGAAACTTGATGGACCCAATAAGGAAGTATTGGTACCCATTCATAAATGTCAACACGAAAAAAATGGTCAATTTGCCTAAACATTCTTAGTTCTGTTCCCGCCGTGTGAGGAATATTCGTCGGTTATCTGTCTATAACAGAAAAAGACTAAGCACTCATCTTATGATATGAGGAGAAAATTTAATCGTAGTTTATCCAAAAAAAGTTTCGGTCACATTAGACCTTCGTCAGTAACTTTGGATAAACTACGATTAAATTTTCTCCTCATATCATAAGATGAGTGCTTAGTCTTTTTCTATATACATTCTCGGTGTGGGAACCTAGACTTGAAGCACCACCTATTTTAAGTTGTGCTCACGATTGTTCTTCTCCATCTGTCTATAACAAGCATCTATAATATAAAGCCAAGTAACATAACCCGTGAGCAGGCTTGGACTGGCCCACAGAAGAACAGGAGAATCCTCTGGTGGGCCGCTCTGCAAGTTCTCTACCCAGTTCATTGTTATATAAATCTGTGATTGAGGATAATTTTACATTTGCATGTAGCTGAAAACTGGGGCCCTGGAGTTGGTTACTGGTGGGCCCTTGGCACCCAAGTCTGACATTTCCTGTCTGTCTATATATTTTTGTATCTTCTTTATTAGGACATTTAAACCCAACTGACACCACCAATTGCGGTGGAAACGAATCTACGCAGAAATGGCACCAGGTTAGCACGGGTCACAAAGACTTGATTCCTTTTCCAGAACTAAAAGCATTTTTAATTTTTCCATGGAGCAACATGAAGAAAGATGGACGTTTTAATACTTGTGTCTTAGCCAAGCCCTTCCTAATCCATCTTATGCTTAACAGATATCAACACTTGTGCTCAGAGATTTGCCTTGTATAAATACCCTCAAGAAATAAATAAACTGTAGGATACTAAGGCTCTCTCTCCATCGTTCTCTTTTCCTCTGCTGGTAATGTCACCAGCTGCTGTCTGAGCCTGTTCTTCATTCTAGAGATAGCTCAGCCTTTGGTAATAGCAGGGCAAGAAGCTCAGAAACTATTGTGGATTGCTTTTCAATTACTACGACATTAATCCTTCTGTTTATGAACATAACATATTAAACAAAGGGCAGAAAAAAAACATAACAATGCCCCGACTATGAGATTCCTATGTTATAATTTTGGCATTAATTTCAACGACAAGCATACCTGTGGTTTTGTTTCTATTCTTTGTTGCAAATCCTAATTAATCCTCCACAGGCAGAGTAGTGATGAGACCCAGATATCTATTTTCATGAATCAAACTGATCAGGAAGAGGGGGAGAAAGAAAAAAAATTTCAAATTTGGGCGCCTGCCAAGTGGCTAGCCAGATTCCCTATAGGCTCATTCAGATAACAGATACGCGTCTTATAGACAGGTGGTCATCTCGCTATAGTATCGGTGTTAAATGCAGAGCCATACATTGTACAAGCTGAGGCCTTAAACTAAGCCTAGTAGCTTTTAGTCTAGAGTTACCGCATATTGGCTGACAGCCAGTCTTTCGTGTGTATCCGTGTAAAAAAAAAAAGAAGGCTATACTTCACAAAGTTACTCAAGGACGGAATATATAATGTTTGTTTTATAAAAGGATTGATCGCATCACTTAATTACAAAAAAGCAATGAATAGATGATAACAAAATGTCCTGTGAAATATCATGACAAATGAGAATGCACCTATCACAAGGGTATTTTTTGGTTTATGTACAGGGAAAATATTCTAGCCCCTCCAAAATCCCCCAAACGTGAACCAGTATGTGGACCGATCAGCAGATTTTCTGCAGGGCTAGATATTCCTATAATTCAACTAACTACAAAAAAGTTTAAAGCATACCTGTATTTTAACACAAACCTGTAGGGAAACATAATTGTGAAGTTCTCACCTTCTAAAATAATCTAAAACTGCTCTTGGTGCACACACCATCCTAATATGTTAAAGATCTGTCCTAATTCTTAGGATCTGCATTTTTACATACTGTATTTTTAAAAGGGTAATAACTCTTCTTCAACATTCTACCAGTATTGCTTATCCTGGAACTTCATTTAGATCACTTCTCACCATGCATTGTACCTGCCATTATCCAATGGCTTGGGTAACAGAACTGGTACATCTCTGTTATGCAGGTATGCAGTTTGAAAGACATTAGAGCTGGAAAGGAGACAACGACCTGTCCCCACATCCTATAGAAAAACAAAGATCTGCCCCCACATCTCATAGAGAAATAAAGTCCTGTCCCCATTTCCTGAATAGAGACAAAACCCCGCTAACAATTCCTAAAGGTAGACAAAGCCCTGTTTCCTCTTCCTATAGACAATGATCTGGCCTTCTTCCTGTAGAGAAACAAAGCCCTGTTCCCTCAACTCTTAGAGACAAATACCTGCCCACATGTTCTATATAGAGGCAAAGCACCAGCCCCACTTCCTGTAGTGAGACAAAGTCCTGCCCCACTTCCTGTAGAGAGAGAGTACTTCTCCCACTTCCTGTAGAGAGATAAATTCCTTCCCCCACTTCCTATGGAGACAAAGCCTTGTACCCATTTCCTGTAGAGAGACAAAGACTTGACCATGCTTCCTCTTGAGAAACAAAGCCCTGAACCCATTTTCTGCAGAGAGACAAAGACTTGGCCATGCTTCCTGTAGACAGACAAACTCCTTCTCCCACTTCTTGTAGAGAACCAGAAAGACCCATCCTCCACTTCTTGTAAAAAGACAAATATCTTTCCCCACTTCCTGTAGAGAAACAAAGTCCTTCCCTCACCTCTGGTAGAGACAAAGCCTTGCCTCCACTTCCTGTAGAGAAACAAAGACTTGCCTCAACTTCCCATAGAGAGTCAAAGTACTGCTCCCTCTTCCTGAAGAGAGACAAAGTTATTCCTCCACTTCCTGTAAAGAGACAAAAAGACTCATCCCCAACTTCCTGTAGACAGACAAAGTCCTTCTTTCACTTTCTATATAGAGACAAAACCCTGCTCCCTCTTTTGGAAAGAGACAAAGACCTGCCGCCACTTCCTGTAGAGAGACAAATCTCTGCCCCATACTTCACACAGAGAAGCAAAGTCCTGCCCCCATTTCCTGTAGAGAGAAAATGACCCATTTCCACTTGCTGTAATATGTCTCTGTGTTTCTGCTTAGATGTGGATTACACTTTACAACAGGCAGTGAACAGCAAGTTAGACAAAAGAGAAAACTCTTTTCAGTGGTAAAACAACATAATTTTTAGATAAAGTGTCTATTAATCCCATTATCAAATCAGAACGTCAGAAAGTGCAGTGATCGTGTACTGTACACTGTTAGTGATTACTTTCTAAATTGTGTTTCAATAGATAGGTGATAGATAGCTTATTCTAAGCTTGCAGAATTCTTATCTAAAAAGTGAATATCCAAGATTTCTAGATACAACTAAGTATTTGCTTTCATAGCTGAAAAATATCTGACTTCAATTTCTCATGTCATGTTACATGTGCCATGGAAAAATAGACCCAGTGTTGCATATCTTATCATCATTAACGTCACTCAGCCAAGCACGGTAACTGTAATGTCGGCCTATCATCTGAAATAAAATGACAGTATTTGATTTGCGAAAACAGATGCAGTTCTGTGCATAACACATATTATACGTATAACTCATTATGATAAAGTAACATGAGTAGTTTTTTTTTAAGTACATGATGATAAATGATAGCTGATAATATTTCGATGCGGTTGTATTTATTTTCAGGACTGCCAATGAATTGATATGAAATACATGGCATGGGTCAGTAACAGGGCTGTGCAACATAGGAATAAAGGGCACATGTAGCATATAGACTGGCAATGCAGCTGATGTACAGCTCTAAGGCTAAGTTCACATTAGCGTTTGAGTCCACAGCGTATCATCCGCATGTGCAAACGCATGCAAAACGCATGTTTATGCAGCATTTTTTATCCGCATCATCTTACGCATGATGGAAAAAAAAGCTGCGTGTGCATGTGTTTGAATGCGTTTTTGCATGCGTTTGCGTTGTTTATGTGCATGCGTTCGATATGACACCAAACACCCAATGGGCATGTCTCATGGGATTTCTATATATAGACACACTGCACTGATTTAATCCTTGTCTTTTGCTGCTGTATCCAGCTTCAAGATAGATCTTAGCATGGAGAGCTTCCTTCTTCATCTTAATTTGTCATTGAAATTGGCTCTTGTCTTTGCCTTTGCTTGTGAAGAAGAAAAAAGAAGAGAAAGATGGAGAAGACGTCGTCGTCGCTATTGGCAACACCCCATGGTTGAAGTCCGAGAGAGCAGTGGAGCCTATCATTCCTTGTACATTGAGCTGCGTGAAAACCCAGATAAGTTTTTCGAGTACACGAGATTGTCGGAATAGAGCTTCAATTACTTGCTGCTACGTGTCCAAGGATCCATCACCTGGCAGGACAAACAGCTACATCAAGCAATTCCTGCTGAGGCACATCTGTTGGTGACCCTGAGGTACGTAATGTTGAAAAAGAAACAACTGTCATTAATTTGATTGTTCTAAAAGCCATGTACTGATTTTTTTTTACATTTTTTTCTAAAAGCCATGTACTGATTTTCTTTCTCATTTTCTGTTCCACAGATTCCTGGCTACCGGAGAGACCTTAACATTTCTCCATTTTCAATTCACGATTGAAGTGTCCACCCTTTCGGGGATTGTTGGAGACACCTACCATGCTTTATGCAACATTCTGCATGAAGAATTCCTCCCCCAACCCACAACTGAACTATGGCTGGAAAATGCTGCCAAATTCATGGACATTTGTAATTTTCCTAACTGTTTAGGGGTTGTGGACAGCAAACATATTCGGATTATGAAACCTGCTGGAAGTGGATCCGAGTATTTCAATTATAAAAAATACTTTTCCATTGTTCTAATGGCGATTGCAGATGCTAACTGTAGATTTGTCACCGTGAACATTGGCTCATTTGGATGAGGAAATGACTTACAGACTTTCAAAAACTCAGACATGGGCCAACGTTTGAATGGTACTGATTTTAATTTTCCACAGCCACGACCTGTTCCCAACACTGAAGGACTGCCAATGCCGTTTGTTGTGGGTGGAGATGAGCGTTCCAAATGTAATCCAACCTCCTAAAACCGTACTCAATTTGGAACTTAAATCACACAAAAAGCATTTACAACTACCGACTGACAAGGGCACGAAGAACTGTAGAGTGTGCCTTTGAATTGCTGGTACCTAAATAGCACATTTTGGGAACAGCCATTAATCTAAAAATTAAGACAATTAATATTGTAAATGTAAAAACATTTACATCATTAAGACATGTAAAGCGCCATGGAATAAATGGCGCTATAATAATAAATAATAATAATAATGAGGTTGTGAAAGCGTATGTTGTTCTGCACAACTACATCCTGGCTAAAGAGGAACCCAACTTACAACTAGAGGAACCTGATACTAGCACATTGCCTGATTACCAAGATCACCCTAAGAGGCCTACAGTGGAAGTTGCTCAAAGGGATAAATTTGTTGCCTACTTTGTTTCTGATGATGGATGTGTGGCATGGCAAGACGAAATGGTTTAAGCCACTAATAATTGAAATGTACCTGTAATGTTTTCTGTGTTTAATAATAACACATTGACTGTAAGTTTAATACTAAACCCCTTGAGTGTAACACCCGTTAATACTTTATTTAAATAAAGAGATAAAGAAAAGACAGAGACAGGAATTGTGAAACAAAAAGCATTTTTATTAACAAAAATAAAAACAATGTTTATTTTAATATAAATAAATAAAAAATAAAGAAAGAAAAGTCTTTTACTTTTGCCATCTGCCCATTGGTGTGACATGGTAGACCTGGGGGGTGTCGGGCTGGGATGATTGGCTAGGAGTGGTTGGGGAGTGTGGGGAAGTGGTTAAAGGAGAAGGGGAAGTTAATTGGAGGACTGGGTCAGATACATTGGCAGCAGATGAAACATTGGGGAAGAGGACACATTAGGAGTGGAAAACAAATTGGAAGGGAGTGACACATTGGAAGGGAGAGACCCAAGGGAAACTGGGGACATACTTGGAAACGGAGACACATTGGTAGGTGAAGGAGGAGGTGGTGGGTTTGGTTTCTTTCCAACTTTCCTTTTCTTGGACGTTTTTCTGGTTCCTAGGCATTTGGTTTTTCCCTGTTCCTGGGGTGCTGCACTCAGCTGCGTAGTGGAAGTTGAAGGCATGGCTGCTGCACTCGGCTGCATGGTGGAAGTTGAAGGCATGGCTTTTGCACTTGGTTGCATGGTGGAAGTTGAAGGCATGTCTGATGCACTCTGATGCATGGTGGAAGTTGAAAGCATGGCTGCTGCACTCGGCTGCGTGGTGTAGCTGGGTACTTTAGGAACAGTCCTAATGTCCAGCGTGATTGTGGTGATGGATAGCTTACTTGGTGAGCAGACTGGTATGGGCAAGGTGCTGGCGGATTCTGCCATTGCTTCTGTGCTGGAGCTTGTTGACCTGTATGGAAAGAACTTTGTGCCTGCTGCTGATATCGGGACTGCTGGAATGCCTGGCTGTAAGCAGCCTGGCAGGCCGGCATAACGTTCAGCTGGAGATCAGGCGTTAGGTTTTCCTTCACATACCGCTCTATTGAGGATAAAAAAAATGTCGCGCCGGTGTATTAAGGTCATCTTCCAGGCGGTAAAAGCGTCTGTGGAAATCCTGGAACAGGTGTTTACCTGAGTGAACCCACTGTCCATTCCTTCTAAAACCGCCTTCATCCCATCCTGGAAAGTCGAGCTTAAATGAATGAACTCGGGCATGAGTGACCTCTCACAGGACCTCTGCCGCTGGCGAGCAGACCCAAGTAAAGTAGAGGCACAGGGCTGGTAGAGAGGAAAACCTGCTGGACCAGCTGCCTGTTCCCCAGCCTGTGAAGCCTGCCTGGTTGCTCCATCGCTGGTGGATGTTTGGGATCGTGCCGGTTTGTTGAATGGTCTATGAAAGGCCGCTCCAACTGAGGACGATCCAGTTTCTATTGTGGAAAATAAATGAAAAACATTAGTAAAAAAAAATAAAAAGTTTAAATCATAGTAAGACAACACAAAAGATACTCACGTTCGCTGAGCAGCCGCAGGCTTAAAAAAAGAAAGCTACTGATGGTACGTGGTATTTCTGATTTTTCGAGCAACACCTCTTTGAACCCGAATATCCTCTTTCATGTCCTTATTGAAGTGATCCTTCATCGAGCGCCAACAGACTTTTATTCTCTTCACTGTGAAGGGTGAAAAAAGGAGAAAATTAATTGTTAAGCAATGCACCTACAGGATGAGTGCCACGTCAGACCACATTGCAATACTTACCAAAATCCTTTCTGGCATGTGGCGTGGCACGGTCCCAATCATCCAGCAGCAATCTGGCCACTTCTTCCCAGAGTCGTCGGATCAACGCTGAGTCAGAATGATTCTGATCACTGGGGTCCCACAACGCTGCTCGCTCTTACACAGCTTGAATAAGTAGGTCGTTATCTATGTCACGCTGTCCTTCCTCACGTTGTGGAACCTATAGATCAAATTAAAAAAAAGGACTTGGTAAGTGAAATATATACATAGTTATTACATAGTTATTAAGGTTGAAGGAAGACTTTAAGTCCATCTAGTTCAACTCATATCCTATCCTAACCTGCCCTAACATGTTGATCCAGAGGAAGGCAAAAAAAAACCCCAAGTGGCAAACAGTAAGCTTCACATTGGGGAAAAAAATTCTTTCCCGACTCCACATACGGCAATCAGACTAGCTCCCTGGATCAACGCAGTATCTAGGAAACTAGTGAATATAGCCTGTAATATTATACTTTTCAAGAAAGGCATCCAGTCCCTTCTTAAATTTTAGTAAGGAATCACTCATTACAACATTAGATGGCAGAGAGTTCCATAGTCTCACTGCTCTTACAGTAAAGAATCTGCGTCTGTGATTATGGCTAAACCTTCTTTCCTCCAGACGTAGAGGATGCCCCCTTGTCCCCGTCACAGGTCTAAGAGTAAAAAGATCATTAGAAAGGTCTTTATACTGTCCCCTCATATATTTATACATTGTAATAAGATCACCCCTAAGCCTTCGTTTTTCCAAACTAAATAACCCCAAGTGTAATAACCTGTTTTGGTATTGCAGACCCCCAGTTCTCTAATAACCTTGGTCGCTCTTCTCTGCACCCACTCCAGTTCATCTATGTCTTTCTTATACACCGGAGACCAGAACTGCACACAGTATTCTAAGTGTGGTCGCACCAGTGACTTGTATAGAGGTAAAATTATGTTCTCCTCATGAGCATCTATGCCTCTTTTAATGCATCCCATTATTTTATTTGCCTTGGCAGCAGCTGCCTGACATTGGCCACTAAATGTGAGTTTGTCGTCCACCCATACACCCAGGTCTTTTTCAGTGACAGTTTTGCCCAGTGTTTTACAATTAAGCACATAATTATACATCTTGTTTGTTCTACCCAAGTGCATGACCTTACATTTATCCCCATTAAAGCTCATTTGCCATTTATCAGCCCAAGCTTCTAGTTTACATAAATCCTCCTGTAATATAAAATTATCCTCCTCTGTATTTATTACCCTGCAGAGTTTAGTGTCATCTGCAAATATTGAAATACTACTCTGTATGCCCCCTACAAGGTCATTAATAAATATGTTAAAGAGAAGCGGCCCCAATACTGACCCCTGTGGTACCCCACTGCTAACCGTGACCCAGTCCGAGTGTGCTCCATTAATAACCACCCTTTGTTTTCTATCCATGAGCCAGTTCTTAACCCACTTACACATATTTTCCCCTATCCCCATTGTTCTCATTTTATGTATCAACCTTTTGTGTGGCACTGTATCAAAAGCTTTTGAGAAGTCCATGAACACCACGTCCACTGCATTCCCTTGGTCCAGTCCTGAACTTACCCTTCATAAAAGCTTATCAGATTAGTCTGACAAGAACGGTCCCTCGTAAACCCATGCTGATACTGTGTCATGAGGTTATTCAGCCTCAGATACTCCAATATAGTATCCCTTAAAAAACCCTCCAGGATTTTACCCACAGTAGATGTTAAACTCACTGGCCTATAATTTCCAGGTTCAGTTTTTGCCCCCTTTTTGAATATTGGCACCACATTTGCTATACGCCAGTCCTGTGGTACAGACCCCGTTATTATGGAATCTTTAAAGATTAAAAATAATGGTCTATCTATAACTGTACTTAATTCCTGCAGTGAAAATGAAAAACAATTAAATTACAACTCTGATAAAAAAAGACTACTTACACCCCGTCTTTCCTCAGAAACTTGAGGCTGATGACCCTGGGAAGATTCATTTCCACTCGACTGCTCCTGCTCTTCCACACTACAAGGTACCTGCAAAGAAAATACATGATTTAACACATGTAGAGTAATGCCAGTCAATATACCGTATATACTCGTGTATAAGCCGAGATTTTCAGCACATCAATACTCACCCTCCATCGCTGGATCTCCATCCTCCCTGCATCTCCGTTGTACCTGGCCGGCAGCTCTTCCTGCTTGTTCCTGTGCAGAGCAGTCATGTGACCCCACTCATTAAGGTAATGAATATAGACGCGTCTCCACTCCCATAGGCGTGGAGCGCATATTCATTACCTTAATGAGCGGGGTCACATTACCGCTCTGCACAGGAACAAGCAGGAAGAGCTGAGGGCCCCGGGACAATGCAGGGAGGATGGAGATCCAGCGAAGCCAGAAGGGTGAGTGGGGACAATGGTACTGTTCATAGGGGCCCTTGGGCACTATTTGTTCATGTGTACCCTCTGGAACAGTTTATGTGTACTGTCTGCCACTGTTTATGGGGACACTCTAGCACTGTTTGTGTGCTCTCTGGCCTTATTTATGGGGACAACTGACACTGTTTATGGGGAATTTGTTAGAATCTATTTTGTTTGACCATCCGCCATCTTGTTGTGGTTCTCTGGCTGCTGGTCTTTTTCCCCTGGTGCTGGGTTTGTCTAAGGTCAGGTGATTGTATCACCCTTTATTACCCAGCACCTGCCTCCAAGTCCTTGCTGGACAACAGTGTTAATCCACTAGAGTTCTGGCCATATGCTTTGATAGATTTCTGTGTTTGATACTGTGCAGTTCTGGGATCTCTAGTTCTGCCTGCTTTGTTTTTTTATTTTCCTTTCGTTTCTTCAACTCCCTCTATTTTCCTACTAGGAGGTTACCTGTTTTTGTTCCCAGTCCCTAGATCATTCAGGGATACCCTTACCCCTTCCTTTAGGTCTTTGAGTTGAGCCTAGGAAACGTCGGTGGGTCTATTCACAAGGAATAGGTCGCCCGCTCCATCATAGGGTTTCAGCCTAGTCCTAGTTCAGGGTCAGATTCTCCCCTATCTGCCCTAGTCCTGAGTTGCAGATTCGTAACAGAATTCTGGCACTGCTTATGTGTACTCTGACACTTCATTGGGGCACTCTGGTACTGTTTATGTTTACTGTCTGACACTGTCTATGGGGACAATGTGGCACTGTTTATGGGGGCACTCTGGCACTTATGTGTATTCTCTAGGACTGCTTATGTGTACTGTCTGGCACTGTTTATATGGACAACCTAACACTAATTATGTGTACTGTCTGACACTGTTTATGGGGGCACTCTGGTACTGTTATATGTACTTTTTGGCATTATTTGTGTGTATTCCCTGACTGCTTATGGGGGCGCTCTGGTATTGTTATGTGTACTCCCTAACTGCTTATGAGGGCTCTCTGGTATTACGTGTATTCCCTGACTGCTTATGGGGGCGCTCTGGTATTATGTGTACTCGCTGACTGCTTATGGGGGCGCATTGGTATTGTTGTTGAATGAGTGGGACAATGCATACCAGGCTTATACTCGAGTCAATAAGCTTACTCAGTTTTCCTTGGCAAAATTAGGTGCCTCGGCTTATACTCGAGTCAGCTTATACTCGAGCATATACAGCATACCAATCAGTAAATCAAATGTGATTAACATAATCACTGTCATGTCCAGTTTTGGAAGCTTCAGTGGAGGACATGGTGGAATAGCAGGCAGCAGTCAAGTGAAACACTAGAGAAAAGAACAGATAATAGAAATTAAACTTGGTAAGAGTCAAACACAATGTAGACAAAAAAAAAGAAAAAATTGGACACCAAGACTTACATTACAGGCAGTAGTCCAACAGCACAGCAGTCAGACAGCACAGGACAGCAGCACAGCACCAGGATGGCAGCAACAGGACAGTACCACCAGGACAGCAGAAAAAGGATGGTAGCACCAGAAGGCAGCATCAGGAAGGCAGCACCAGAAAGGCAGCACCAGGACGGCAGCACCAGGAAGGCAGCACCAGAACGGCAGCACCAGAATGGCAGCCCCAGGAAGGCAGCACCAGGACGACAGCACCAGGACCGCAGCTCCAGGAAGACAGCACCAGGACAGCAGCACCATGAAGGCAGCAGCAGGACAGCAGCACCAGGAAGGCAGCTAGGGACCGGATCAGCAAACAGTCTACAAGGAACAGAAAGAAAAATTAGTACAGAGTACAGAATGCAAAGACAGACAGACATTTTCAAAGCTTCTATACTTACATCCAGTGTATTTTGCTCAGATCCAGAGTCTTGAGAGGAATGAACTTGCTGTGTCCTCACCCCCTTTTATACCCTTTTTTTGAGGTCTGGATGAAAACAACTTCCTGGACATGTTCAGTGTGAAGTACGCATGGGTATCGAACGCATGCGTACGCATGACCTTGCATTCCAATGCATTCCCATAGACAGTAATGCGTTGTTTTGATGCATTCCATCCGCAATCATCCGCATGCGCATGGCTGTGCATAATTGACACCGCGAAACGATGCATGCATACGCAAACGCATGTGAACGCATGCAAACGCTTGTCCCTGCGTACACCATATTAAAGATATGTACGCATGACGCATGAGGATCAAACGTTGCGCACCGATACGCAAATGTGAAACCACCCTTAGTTAGTAGATTAGTTAGAATCATCCCCTTAGCTATTGAGTGAAGAGACCCTGTAATGGTCTCCCCTCCATAAAGAAATTTCTACAATCAGCAAACAACAGGATTGATAGAAAACAATGGATAAAGTGAAAAATGAGTACAAATCATACCTTATACACTGGGTTGTGCCCTGTAAAGCTCAAGGCTCAGAGGCACAAACTGACCATTAGACCTCAACTTAAGAACTGTGAAACTCTCTGCAACCTTTCTTCAGTTCAAAAGACTGTGTCCACCAAATATGAGAGTAGCCGCCAATTACTTAACCTATTAAGAAACCGTAACCAGAAAGTATGTGTGATGATAGTGTAGCAACTCACGTGGAAAAATAAGCAAAGCTTTAAACTGCAAATGACCCTGCCAGTTCCTGTAGAGACTAGAGATCTTGAGCCCGCAGTCCTAGTCTCTCGATTACTTCACGTTTCTCCCATAGAACCAGGGAGAAGAGCAGAGTGTAAATTACCTACCAAAGAAAAAGTGTGCTGAAAAAGGAAAATATTCCAGAGTGAGTAAAATAAACCACAAAATAAAAAATGTACTGTTGGAGAATATGCCGCCTACTTCCTAAAAAGAAACAGAAGACAGGTGCAGAATAAAGAACAGAAACAGCAAAATAATCCATAGCTGGAATTTCACTGACTGGCTTTAAATTACAGAAGAATGGCTGGATATCCAAATGAGACTATCACCAGCAGGAAATACCAGCAGGAGGAGGATATATAAAGCCGCACCCAAAAGGTGATAGGGCAGACAAATGAGTAAATAAAAATACCTGTTACCTTAAACAGACTACAGCAAAGATAACAGAACCTCAACCCCCAGAGAAGAGGTGTGTCTGCTGTGGCTCTGCAGATAGAGAAGCCAACCACTGGCTCAAGGGTTGAAACCCAGAAGTGTGACAGTATGTGTCACTTAAAATGTTGGAAACATTAAGCTCTGTGCATCTCAGAGAGAAAATAAAATATTTTTCATGATTTCCATCGAAACAATAAAACACAGTACTATTTAGGCTGCTTCTTACTTGTAGGAGGATGACTAAAGAGGATAGTCTCGAATCAGTAACTCCATGGTAAGTAACATATAGACAAGATTTCTGTCTTTCTCCCATAATAGCAAACATTTTCTTACTGTCTGAATTTCTAAGTGGCACTAGACCAGGGCTTAAATAATGCTCCTAATACACTGCCACAGCGTGCTTAGCACAGTCTTCAGCCTCTGGCTCTTCCTCAATTTCCAAGCAATCCCTCTGAAATCTTCATGTTCTAGGACCTGTCCATCTATCACTTCATCCTCACATAATATCCAGGTCCTCCTCAAACTTAAGTCCCTGTTTCTCCTTTCTCATAGCCCACCATTGTGCACCTTGGTGGCTGACCACAGTCCCAACTCTCCGCAGATCTCAGTGGCACTGGGGTACTTACTGCTTACAAACTTACCAAAGGTGGGAAACACACCATGTTATATGGAAGCACCTCAACCCCACCTGTAGATGTGTTGGTTCAATGTTTCCAGCATCACAACATCCAATGTGAATTCTGCATGGAGCACTAAGCAATGGACCCTACTGGCTGACATTTTTAGAGTCTTCAACTAACAAAGGAATTTGCAACTTCATTGAGACAATGATTCACCAGCTCCTACATAACTTGCCTGAGAATGTCTAAAGTCTGTGATTTAATGAATAAACAATACGGTATCATTTTATACATTACAACACTATCAAACATAATAGGCACATTAATAAAGCACAGTGAAAACTTCACAGTGTAACTTTGCAAGGGGGCAAAAAATGGGATCTTTTCAGTTTACCTACCTTTGTAGTATACAGTTTCTTACTGTATGACAACCTCAATGCCAAATAGAGTCTCATTTTTTTCCTGTTGGCTTCAGTATACTTTGCATCAAGTATGGAATAAACAGCATGTGGAGAACCTATGACTTCTCATGTGCAGTGGGACTTAATGGCATATAGTTGGAAGGAAACGATGGCATCTCTTAAGCTGGCCATACACATTAGACTTGTCAGCTAAATCAGCCAATATCTCTGGGTTTGGCCAACAGTCTAATGAGTATGGGGCCACCAGCTGACTAATGATTGGGAAAGATGTTGATCAGGCATGTCAGATTTAAGACTGCCGATTGCATTGTTCTCCCTTTGATAAGCCGCGGGCCAACATGGCAGTCGGCAGTTTTCTCCTGTGTATTAGAAAGTGGGCTGAGATGGCTGTCAGCAGAACGATCTTTCAGCTGACAGCCATCTAATAGCTATCTAATATGCCAGGTTTAATACAAAGAAAACCAACTTTTCTCTCGACTGAGCGCTCATGGACCAGATACAGTAAATTCTCTTCAAAATAAACTTTTTAAGAAGAACACCTCTGATCTAGACCAATGTCCTTATGTTCTATGTAGACTGGACCTTCGAGAGGACCTCTCTACTGCACATTAGAATTTTGAGCTTCCACCTACCCTTAAAACTTCTCGAATTCGCTTTCATGGTGGTATAATTACAAAGAAAATATATTATTTCTCCAGTACTCATCTTTTCAAGAGAAACAAATCTGTTTTCACTGTGATAATACACAGTGACAAAGAGTCTTTTACCTTGAAGGTCTAAGCAAATTTTCTCTGAAACACAGCACAGTTTTCTCCCTCGTATTGGCTGTTAGATCGGTTGGGATGTGTTGTATGATGTCTTTATTCTTTTCCTTCACATTTCTCATCCCCCTCCCTGTCTCCCTAAGCTGAGTTTCCTGCCAGCTTGGCTTGTCGAAAAATCAAAATGAAATCTCCTCCATTTTTCTTTTCCTGAACAGATTGGAAGTCATTATGCTCAGCTAAGCTAAGAGATGGCCTGGGAGGGAGGAAAACATTTTGCAGTAAGATTCTCGGAGGCCAACGGAAGAAAACAGCCTGCAGATACAAGTCATTCTCAGCTCAAATTAAGTTTGTTTTACTGCAAATGCATGCAGGGATCAGATGCAGAAGTCACAGGGATAAATGTGCACTCCGTCTATGGTTTTCTGTGCTCCGTGTACTGATTACAAAATTATAATAATTTATGAGTACATGAATTAGTTCTTATCTATAGGAGACTACATAGTTTGGCAAATGCTCTATGGTGGACTATCATTAGATCCTTCTGGAGCTCATTAGCTTCTTCTGGAGCTTCACAAAATTAAGCATTTATTTTTCATTTTGATATATATAAATATAAGTATATAGATGAAAATTATTCTGTTTAAAGGGGTTATTTCCTTTCAGTAATTGAAAATTCCCAGCTACAGGTTATTATAAAGAAACATACAGCTCGGTACTCACCTTCCAATAGTCCACAGGCGAATCTCCGCCAATACTCCTTGTGGTTGGTATTGGCTGCGGCGCTGACGTCAAGTCAAGAGCACAGTAGGCAATAAGTTCAGTGAGCTCAGGACAATTTGGACCTGGGAGCCACCAGCATGTTGGTCAGATGAATAGACCCTTGTAGCATTCTAAAACCTATAAGAACATATGTGTAGCTCGCTCTCCCCCATTATGTAGTAATGTCCCCCATACTGGTATATATGTCCCACATCCAGGCCCCATCCTAGTATATGTGTTACCATCCTTTTATATATAGCCCCCATCCTAGGCCCTTCCTGGTATATATAATGCCATGTAAAAGTTTGGACACCCCAGGTAAAAAATACTGTTATTGTGAACAGTTAAGCAAGTTAAAGATTAAATTTTTCTGTAAAAGGCCTAAAGTTAAAGATGACACATTTACTTTGTAGCTCAGGGAAAAAAATATTTTTTCATGTTTTACATTTTAAAAATAATATAAAGGAAAATGAGCCAATGCAAAAGTTAGGGCCTCTGCATGGTTAGTACCTAGTAGCACCCCCTATAACACTTTTTGTAGCCAGACGAGAGTCTTTCAATTCTTGTTTGAGAAATTTTCATTCATTCTTCCTTGGAAAATTCCTCGAGTTCTGTGAGATTCCTTTGTTGTCTTGCATGCTTTGCTATTTTGAGGTCTAGCCACAGATTTTCAAAGAAGTTGAGATCAGGGGATTGTGAGGGCAGTTGTAAAACCTGTTTAGGATCATTATCTATTTGTAGAAGCCATCCTCTTTTCAACTTCAGCTTTTTTACAGATGGGTGTTATGTTTGCATCAAGAATTTGTTGCAATTTCATTGAATCCATTCTTCCCTCTACCGGTGAAATGTTCCCAGTGCCATTGGCTGCAACACAACTCCCATGCTTAATGGTTAGTGAGATGTTCTTTTCCTGAAATTTTGTGCCCTTTTTTCTCCACACATACCTTTGATCATTGTGAGCAAAGAGTTCCATTTTAGCCTCATAAGTCCACAGGACTTGTTTCCAAAATGCATCAGATTTGTTTAGATGTTCTTTTGCATACTTCTGACTCTGAATTTTATGGTGAGGACGCAGAAGAGGTATTCTTCTGATTACTGTTCCGTGAAGGCCATATTTGTGCAGGTGTCTCTGAACAGTAGAACAATGTAACTCAACTATATAGTTTGCATAATCTTTCTGAAGGTCTTTTGCAGTCAAGCGAGGATTCTGATTTGTCTCTCTAGCAATCCTACGAGCAGCTCTCACTGAAATTTTGCTTTGTCTTCCACACCTTATCTTGACCTCCACTGTTCCTTGTAACTGCCATATCTTAATTACATTTCGAAATGAGGAAAGGGCAACTTGAAAATACTTTGTTATCTTCTTATAGCCTTCTCCTGCTTTGTGGGCCTCCACCATTTTCCTTTTCAGAGTGCTAGGCAGCTGCTTAGAAGAACATATGGCTGCTGTTTATTGGCACAAGGTTAGAGAAGGATGGGTTTTTATACAGTTGGAAAATATCCATCACCAGACCTTTCCTAACTATGATAGTGAACAAGCCATAAACCTAAAAGGCTAATTAAGATCTGAAACCTTGGCCAAAGTTTCCTGAGCACACAAATCTCCAAGGATGCCCAAACTTTATATATAATTTTTTTTGCTTTTTTTCTTTAACTTTAGACCTTTTATAGATCATTTCATCTTCAACTTGCTTAGCTGTTCACAATAACAGTAATTTTGACCATGGGTGCCTACATTTTTTACATGCCACGATATATCCCCATCCCGGGCCCCTTCCAGGTATATATGCCCCCATCTTGGCCTCATCCTTGTATATAGGGCACATTAATTTACTGAAAGGAAGCAACCCCTTTAATAATATAAAACATGATGGTATTTCTAAATATTGTGTCTAGTAAGAGCTGCAATAGGACATATAACCGTCTATAGCTGGAAAATCTACATAGTTACTGCAGCAGGATGGGAGCTTTAATACATTGGAGTGAATGGACATAGAAGTGTACAAAGACTAATAAAGAGATGAAATACAGCCTATAGGCTCATTCATACTAGCATATGAAACGTATGTGTGCTGTCCATACACAAAGCGGGAAGCATACGGACAGCAGACTGACTGATGCAAGTCAATGTGATATTTCAAATGAACGTTTTTACATGAGGACTCATGCTCTGCATGTACAAAGTCACAGCATGTACTGCTTTGATCTATATATCGGATCAGACTTGCCCTTAGTTAGTCAATGGGTGCGCAAAAAAATGGATCCCATACGGGCTACCATCAATATGCCATGTGGTTTTCACAGAACAATTACAATTATTAACAAAGAAAACTCTATTTAGCTTTTTCTTATTTTTTTAACTGTTTGCGTAAAAAACAGATGCCACATGGAGGTGAAAAATGGACCCATTGATGGCGCATGGATGAAAAAAATTGTCTGTTTTTTTCTGGACGAAAAATGGATTCTTTTGCACACGCTCGTCTGAGCCCAGCTTTTCTCTGGAAACCTGTGAGTGTTAGAAAGTTGCATACAGAGATTTCCCTGTATAATGGTACAATACTGCCTAGGCAGCTAGCAGTACCATACAACAATCATCTTACTAAAGGGCTACTCTAGCCTGAAACATTTATCTGACTTCTGCTCTACACAAACACCTATCACTGTGATTGTGCAGTTGGTGGGGAAAAGTTCTAATGCATAGTATGCACGGCTAAAAGAAAACCCTTTAAACCTCTCACCCTCTGAGATGCATCTGCTGATGCCATTCCAGTCTACACAGCTCAGCTGATATAATTCAAGTGAGGAAATCTGGAAACCATTGTGAGCTCTGAAGTCCAGTTTGAAAACTAAATTTCTAGAAATTATTCTAGGATTAATCAGAGATGGACTGTATCATAAAAAATCGCTTTATATAAAAAACATGTTTCGCTCAAGTAACACCACATTACTACGTACTCCCAACCCAAATTTCCAGATGAGTAACACAGATGTAAGCAATGCAATACACTTAGATCCACTGGTGACACCAGTGGGTGGTCTTACACAGTAAAAATGAAAACACCTGTCTTACCCTCAAATATTAAATTTAATAATAACATATTATAGAAAGTATTTAAAGAGTCACCGTTGATGGCATAAATCAATATTACACATAAAAATATATTTTATCAGAGAAATTTGCTTCTTTTTCCTCCAGGACTGATCATTCACTCTTAAAATTTACGGGTAAAATCTGTCTTCAGTAAAGATAGATTTTCCCATTTCTGAGCTACATCTCCTATATGAATAATGGGAAAATCTGTCTTCACTGAATGCAGATTTTACAAATTTTACCCAGAAATGAAAGTAAAATGAAAGTAAAATATCAATCCTGGAGGAGAAAGAAGCAGATTTCTCTGATAAGATATATTACAAAGTTTATTATTTTAATGCGTACTATTGATTTATGAGATAAAAATTAAAAACATGGTTACACTTTAACAGAAGACGTTGGGAAAGTCCTGATGGTTGTACCTGCAGAATACTCATTCAGCTCATAGTTATTTTTATATCATGTTCTAGAAATTAATTATCGCGCTTCGAAAAATCAATCGTGTCCACTTTCATTGTAATAACAGTCAAAGGGGCAAATGCCTTCTGGCCAGTCTTCTTCCAAGTCTCGCCTTACTAAATGAACAACAGTTATGTTCAACGTTGTATAGATTATTTTGGTGGCGTCTAACCCCTACATGCAGCATTCTTCTCCAGACTTAGGGTGGTGACTGGTGATCTATGAATGGTTCCATTGTGATCCTGTTGTGTAGACACCTGGATTAATCGAAACAGGGTTGTTCCCAGGTCAATTTGTTCCCAAGTCAATTACAGGAGATGTGTCAACGGATTGTCAAATTATAGTCAAATGATAGACAGAGTGCTGCAATGTAAGACAATAATAGCTATTATTTAGCCATAAAACCAGGAATGTCACGGCTGACATAATGTATCACAGCGTCAGGTATATAACATAGCCTCAGCTACTTACGCATGGGGTCTGAAAGGTTGTATAAACCATGTCATCTTTTGGTAAATCGTGCATGCTATGTTACATCAAAATACAAACATCTCAATTACTTTTCTATGGCTTAACTCTAGCAAAAAATATTTATGCATTTTTGTGCATTTTTACATCTTCCATCAAGATAGCAAGTGGAAGATTGAGTACTGGTGCTCCACTGAACTCTAGTAAAGTGTTTCACCAAGCTGTACTGTTGGGCTCTCCAGTCAATGGAGAACTCAACAGCAAGGGTTCATTTAATAAAGCTTGGGTTCAGTGCCCCAGGGATTGCCATAATCTTGGTGCAACAGGGCATCCTTGGACCCACCAAAGGAAATGATGCCCAAACAGTGTCACCGAGTGCACAGAGAGGAGCAAAACTGAGTTGAACTTGAGGGCATAGGAAGAAAATTGATAGCAAATTGGAGAGCAGTTCCATAAGTCAGATATTTGGTTGGCTCAGGGTAGCCAATGATAAGGAGATATTCTCCATTTTTCATCTTTATCCAGTGAGGTGTGGATATGAAGGCAAGGTAATCAGGTTGTGGTCTTCAGGATAGTCCACAGTAAATGGTTGGACAACAGATATTGGGCAGGTTTAAAGATACAATTAGGAGAGAACCAGTTCCTCAAAAGATAATGACATGTCCAGGAATAGTACCAGAAGATCAGGGTGAGATCATTGTCAAACAAGTCAGGTCAATCACAGAGAATCTTAGAAATGCAAACTCGAATACAGCCAGAAAACTTACTACTGATGTCAATAACCAGAAAACCAGGCACAAAAAAACAAATATCCAAAAATGAAATAAAAAATCTTTTTGCAAAAATGCATGAAGGTAGTAATAATAATAAGGGTATTTAGTAAACATAATTTTGATCAAAATAATGTACAAGCCATCCCGCCACGTCAAGGCAACCCTTTGTGGGACAGTCCTACTCTAATATTGAAAACCTTTCCACTTGTCAAGTGACGTAAATGTGAACAAGGCAGAGGGACTGAACCCACCAGTTGAAGCTCTGGCCAGACAGGATGGATTTTCTCAACTCAGAAAACAGGGCGGTCACACCCTTATATGCACAGAATGCACCATGAACTACATAGAAAACTAGATCTGAACTGAAAAAGTAAGTTAATGTGTATGCAAAATGTAAATGCATATTAACACATGACCATTACACAGAAAACCAGGCACAAAAAAACAATGATGTCAATAACCAGGTACTAGAAAACTGGAGCGATTTTTGTTTTTAGGTCCCTGATGAAAGACATTGAATGATATACCTGGTACCTATGCTGCATCAGGAGCCATGTTGGGAAAGTACTGAGCTACAGTATCTGTTTTCATACTGATGCTGCAGTTTTGGATGAGTTGAAACTTCACCTGCCAAGGAGACAAAAGATTGCGGCAGCCAGCTATTGCCTGCATTCTACAGACTGCCTCCAAAGTCAACTCCAAATGGGGTATCCTTCTTCTGTCGCTTTGGGATTCTGTGGCATTTGAGAACGGGCCCACCAGAGGATCCCCTTATATTCCAGTAGCCAGTTGATTCTGATCACAAACATAGCATATTCTCATTGTTTCAGTGTTCAAAAACACTGCACCCGGTATCCATCCTGCATCTGGACCTATGTTGGGAAAGTATTGAGTTACGGCATCTGTTTTCAATACCGATGCTGCAGTTTTGGATGGGTTGACACTTCACTAGCCAGGAGCTGAAACATTGCGGCGACAGAAGTTGGCCTGCATCCTACAGATTGCCTCCAAAGTCAACTCCAAAATGGGGTTACCCTTCTGCTAGAGCTTTGGGACACTGTTGCATTTGAGCATGGGCCCACAAGATGACCTTCTGGTAATCCTGTGGCCAGTTGATCCTGATCACAAACATGGCTCAATATCAGACACAACCAGCGTCAGACTGGGCCCACCAGTAACCAACTCCAATCCCCCATTTTTCAGTTACATGTAAATGTGACATTATCCTCAATCACAAATGTATATAACTAATCAACTGGGTAGAATAAGATGTTGCCTTTGTACATAGTGATTCAGGTATGTTTTGCCAAATACTGCTCACATAAGAAGGTGCAGGCCCACTCTTACACAGCAGCCCACCGGAGGATTCTCCTTTTCTCCCGTGGGCCAGTCCAAGCCTGGACACAACCCATGGGCATGTATTAGTGCCATTTCTGAGGGCGGGATTAAAAAAAGAAGACTTTTTTTATAATTCTGGGTAAACTTTTTAATTACTCTAACCTTTTCCATTTTTTCCCTCCAGAATCCCTTTTATCTCTTTCTTCAGGACATCTTTACTATGAACCAATTTGCTCCCTGCTCATCATCAACAATCAATATTCACAAAAGTGTAAAAGTCATTAACTCGAAAGCCGTTAATAAGCAATTATTAGTCTTACACCTTCAGCAAATAGACCTCTAAGTGAGAGTGGAGTCTGTCCTGTCTTTTATGGTTTGGACCTATTAAGACTGTCTGCGTCTGCATCCTGGATTCTCACATTGTGGTTTGGTGCTTTTTTTTCAATTAGCCTTCACTAATGGTGCACGTCTTGCATTATTTTCGACAAAAGTATCTAATTCATTTGCAGGTTTTGCTAAAAGTGTCAAGAAATGGAAGACGCCAGACGCCACTGATACTTTTTGCTTAACCTTTAAAAACATATTTTTCTTCTTTCTTTCTTTTTTCACTCTTGAGACAACCATACAATTTAGCCTAGTTAATCTATCTCTGTTTAAGCATGCAATGCAGTCATCCTCTGTGACTAAGGAATCTCTGCCAGGATTAAGAATGAGACAGGGGAATCAAAGGCAGTGAAGTGCAGACTGTGTGAAATAAGCGTTCTTAGTCGATTCAGAGGTAAACTTGAAAAGCTTTATGCTAGAAGAGTGATCACACCTATTGAAGGCCTCTAATCCCCACCATAAAGGAGACTGCAAGGAGTTTTCAAAGGGAAAGCTGCTGAGAAGAGTTTGCCGGGTCGAGCTACAATGTAAAAAACACACAAGCAACAGAAGTTCTGAATTTACTAGTATTACTAGTATTTTCTAGAGCACATTGCTGTTTTCATTTTTTAAGAGAGTAATATGGATAAAGCAACGAAAGAAGAGAAATGTAATCCCCAAGTGTTTGGCTAAGTGTGCGAGCGAACACAACCAGCACGGCAAACATGTCGGCTGGCGAGTGTTCATTTGCACTTCAGAGCTTTCTGTACACAAGATCTCACCAAAAAGTGCACCCACCACTAGAGGTCACTGTTCAGCATGACTGCGCTCAGCGGAGCAGATTTTGAGCAGATCTAATCTTCCACATAGGATGGGACCAGGCTCGAACTAGCCCATCGGGTTAACAGGGAAATCCCCCAGTGGGCCCCTGTGCAGATCTGGTCCCACATTCCCTCTGTATGGGCAGTACTTGGCATAATTCACTTGATTCATTCTGTACAGAAAAAAGCATCCCATCATTCATTAACCAAACTACCCATTTCTTTATTATATAGAGATATAGGCAAATTTGTGAACACTGGGGAAGTGTAATGTTTTTATGCAGGTGAAAAGTGCCCCACCCCCAAAGTCAGTGTTACTGGTGGGCTCTTGGCACCCTAGTCCAACACTGGATGAGACTAAAGGTTTCTTTATTAAGAAAAATAATTGTGAGAATGCAAACAGACAAAATACAACTTCTTCACTTGCTACTCTCATTAACTACAAGATAAAACTGTTTTTGTTGCACATACCAATCTAATAAATCCAGTAACTGTCCCAATTCTCAAGCTCAGTAACTTGCCATCCGCTCTTTTTTGAGTGTCCCTCTTGATCAGTATCCTGCCGGCACTATAAGAGCTAAAACTTTCTATCTTCACTTCCCAGCATACATTCCTCCAGCCATAGTCCAATGACTTGCCTCCCCTTCACTGAATGTCCGCCTCTCTGTTTTCCCTTCATGTGGTTTGACAGGAGAGCAGGAGCAGAGAGATAAAGATTCGTAACTATTTACTGTAATCTATCTCCATATCTCAGCTAGAAGAGATTGATTACATTTGACAACAGCTAGTGGACATGCTGGAGATTTCGGTGTTTTCGGCAGAAACGTCTAGGAGAGGCGTAAGCTAACTCTCTTTGATCCTATCGTATACCTCTTACCATTTGCACCACCTTTAGTAGAACAGTTTCCAATACTATCTCCTAACGATAAAACATCAGAGAAATGCAAATTAGCAATTAAGCCACCATCCATTCTGCAACCCATTTCATGGGACAATACTGCAGAAAATGTTTCCGTTGGGAGGTATATGGTAAAAAAATCCTTAGTGCTCCTTCACCACACACACCTGCCATGTGTTATTTCAGAAACTTCAGCCATCTTATGTGCCTCCTAACGCTACACTTCTGGTTTCTTGGATTTTTATTTTTTCCCCTTTATACCATTTCTCTAAATTTTGGCCCACTCCTCCAACTCTCTTTTTTGCTACCTCTATTGTAAAAAGATATGACACTTGTTAAAAAAGGGAACAAGACAACCAGCATGGTTCCCTCTCTCTTTAAATGGCCTGTAAGATAACTAGTTACAGTATGACCATTTTGGCAATATTTTCCAAATTTCTGAAACACTGACCTTGCGGAAAGTCTTGAAAGTATGTAACCACATAGTATGGGGGCAATTTCTGCTACCACCTACCACACTGCCAAATGATCCAGAAGGACCAAGCGCTAGAGCGATGCATGGGCAAGGTGAATGTCCGCCCGACTGTCAACGTACTATGTGAGTGAAGTAGTTTGCCATATAGGTCACTGCTGGCAGTTCTAGCTGTTTCACATCCAAAACTTGCTCTGTGCTGCTGCTACTACATCACAGCACAATATTAGTGAAGGAGGTTGCATTGCAACATCTACACTACCGTAACCGCCACAAGCAATTCCCACACAATCCAACTGAGTCTGATGTTTTGCTAGTTGCTTGTTTCGGTCCTTGTAGTCTAGGCGTCGCAATGCAAATCTCTTCACATTTATAGTGCTGCGATGTAGCTGCAACACCCAGCACGCCAAAGGTACCATATACAGTGTAGCCCTAGCCTTAGGATGACAGAGCTCTCAATATAATGAAGTGAGCTTAGTAATTTCGGCCACAGCCTATGCAGAGTGCAGCAACCGATGACAAACTGAACTGCTGCACTCTACATAGCCAGCAATCAATATTACAGAGGTAGAGCAACACGTCATCGATGTGCTCTATTGTGCTCTCTCGTGTCTCCTTACCTTTCCTCTCACTGGTAATTTTATGATAGGGCTGAGATCTGCTGTAAGCGGCAATCCAAAATGTTAATGTGTCCTATGTAGTGATCATCGAGCACTAGAATGATCAAGTGCTCGGTAATCAAATCAAGCAGGTCGGACACCTGGACAGGCTCTACTCAAGTAATAAGAATAACGGAAGTCAATGGGAAACTTGAGCATTTTTCCGGAAGATCCTAAAAGAGGGCAGAAGGGACAGGAAAATTGCTGAAATGGATGGAAACAGCGCTCAAATGTAAGGAGAACAGCATGGAGAAGACGCCTGTACGCAGCTCTGACTCCCAGGTCTCTACTGGGAACTGCATTAAAACATACAATAAAACATTAAAAACCGAAGATAAAATGGATTCTACAGCAAAAAATGTTAGGAAACTTTTTTTTACTGTATAATGACTTATATATAACACAAAATTAAAAAAAGGAAAAAACTCACCTTAATAACTGGGCTATCTCTGACATTATTTCCCCATCGCCTATGACTACAGTAGATGGCATAGTAGAGGGGGAAATAAAAGTGCACCCATCAGTAGTCACCGGTAAATGTAATTTTAATATTTTATTACCTTATCTGGGCATGTTGTGTGTGACATGGTCAGACACATCCTGCTTAATTTATGAAGGAGGGACTCTGAAACTCACAAACTCTATGTGTACAATACAAGAACTGCCAAAAATCAGAAGGAAGAGGGACTTCGATACACCCTGTATTAGACATAAAGGATGGCCTCATACAGATTATGTTAAAATTGTTAGATAGTGGGACTCCAAGACTCATAAAGCCTATGAACCAAGTAAAAGGGCTGCCAAAAATTAGAAGAGACTTTAAAACACCCTGGAAGAGACGTAGAGGAGGTCCTCAGAAAACATTTGTTTTTCCATTTTTAAAGAGTTTGACTTCTAGACTGGTAAAGTCTATGCACTGAAAAAATTGTGGGGTATACATGTATATGTAAGAGAATTGTAGAGGTAGACCTCATACACGTCATGTACACACCCTAGAAAAATTAATAGCCAGGGCCGCTTGTATACCCTCTAAAAATCATAAGTGAGAGCCGCCTGATGACTCTCTAAAAATTTTGAGCAACTGCCACCTGTTTACCCTCTAAAAATTATGAGCGAGAGCCGCATGATTACTATCTAAAAATTTGCAGTAAGTGCTGCCTGTTTACCCTCTAAAAATAATGAGCGAGGGCAGCATGATGACCCGCTAAAAATTATGAGTGAGGGCCGCCTGAAGACCCTCTAAAATTTATGAGAGAGAGAGCAGAATGATTATACCCTCTAAAAATTATGAGAGAAAGCTGCATGAACACCCTCTAGAATTTGGACACATAAAGGAAAAGCTGACAGCACTCACTAAGTATGGATGCCCGCTCTTGATCCAAGAAACTCACTTGAAAAAGTAACAGCAGTCAAAGTAAATGAGAACAGCGTCCAGTCCAGGTGAAGAAATTCAATGATGCTTTATTCCGCCATGGATACAACGTTTGTTGGCTGGATGTATTGGGGCGTCTGTCCCTGTTGGTGCATGTAATAGTGCTGGGCGGCCTGCCTGCTAAAATACTATAGGCGTTATCAATAGGCTGCAAGCCGGACTCTTTGCATCACACATACCTGTGTGACTGATGTTCTACGCAAGCCTCATTAGTGTGCATTTTTTCTACTAGGTAGCCAACCCCTCCATAATCTGGTAGGTGTGTGGCTGGCTGTTTCTATCAGTAGTTTGCACATGTGCTGCCCCTGCCTTTATCATAGGGACTTGCTGCATCCTGCTAGTGCATTTAGCATGATTTTGGTAAGGCTGTTTCCTTATGGTATGTTTTTCTTAATTTTTCTATGTTGCGGAAAAGAAAATATGTAACCCTGAAAAGGACTTTTGTTTTTAGGTTGAAGCAGCAGTATACCTATAGAAGTACTGTAAAACAAAGATTCTCGGTCCAGTATCAAACAGTGGCGAACTCGTTCTCTCATCACTAGTCCCTTGTATAAAAAAAAGCACCAGCATTATAATAAATTTGATATGTTCAAACAGTTTTTCCAAATATAGCACTAGCTAGAGTTAAGGCTAGAGTTAGGGCTAAGGTTAGAGCTAGGGTTAAGGCTAGTGTTAGGGATAATGTTAGGGCTAATGGGCTAATGGTTAGGAATAGGGTTAGGGTTATGGTTAGGTATAGGGTAAGGGCTAGGGTCAGGGGTAGGGTTAGGGCTAGAGTAAGGGTTAGGCTTAAGATTAGGACTTGGGTTAGGGGTAAGGGTAGGCCATGGTTAGGGCTAGCATGGTTAGGGCTAGGGTTAGGGATAGTGTTAGGGCTATGATTAGGACTAAGGTTAGGGGTAAGGGTGGGGTCATGGTTAGGGATAAGATTAGTGCTGAGGTAAGGGTTAAGGTTAGCATAATGAAATAATTACAAAAAACAAACAGAAAATGTGACCTAAAATATATTAAATAATCTATAACTTTTTATATTTAAAATTTTATGTGGCACTTCAGTAAATAGCAAGAAGAACTGGAGGACCGAAGGGCAAACTATAATTGCATCAATATTTCCGAAAGTACAATGCATTTGCTTGGGGGATATGTGGCTTATTAGAAGACTGATAGAAGAGACTCCCCCTGGATGCTGTGAATAGAAAACTTGGCACTCAACTTATAGTAAATATAGTATATCCAACTTTATTGCAGTCAAGGTACACGTGGGTACAGGATGGAGACGTTTCGGTCCAATATGGACCTTCATATGAAATGCATAATAAATTCCTGGAGCGAGGATATCCCCCCGATCTCCTGACAGAGGCAGGTACACCAGTCGTTAGACCAAGATCCTCCATTGACAGTAGAATCCCCTTTGTCCATACTTATCACCCTTATGTCCAAATTCTACACAAAACCATCAGACGACATTGGGGACTACTCAGTAGAGCACATCCCGAGGTACCGGAGTTTAGAAATCCCATTCTACCCTGTTATAAAAGGGCACCCAACCTCCGGGATGACTTGGTCAGAGCCGACATCGGTGGGAATGTTCAACCACATACCCAAAGATTCCTGTCAAACCCAAAAATGGGAACCTTCCCATGCCTACAATGCAACCAGTGCCACAATGTACTGAAGGGTGATTTAATACATCACCCCCAGTCCGGCAAGAAGTACAACATCAAGTGCTATTCTACTTGCAATAGCTCCTACGTCATCTACCTCATTAAGTGCCCCTGTGGTCTCCTATATGTGGGGGAGACCACACAAGCCATAAAAGACAGGATTTCTAAACATAAGTCTACGATCAGATGCAAGAATCTACTGCTTCCCATACCGTACCACTTTATCACAAAAGGCCACCAAATATCACAACTAAAGTTCCAGGTCATTGAACACATCTCTAAACCTAGACGAGGTGGTGACCGAATACGCCTCCTTAAAAAACGGGAGGCATACTGGATACACGAACTCCAGACTCTATCACCCAAGGGCCTCAACAGGGACTATGACCTCTTGTCCTTTATCTAGCACGATGTAATAGGCTCCCTGCTAGTCATTCAAATCGGATTGCCATCCAAGGTTTTGTAACTTCTTGTCCCTTTACGGGTCAAGATTCCTATATCTTCTATACCATAATGTAATAATAAAAAAATTTTTTTCTCTGTATTGACGTTCCTCCAAATGCTCTAATATCCTGTAATAGGTTTTTTCTCGTCTAGTATGTCGGATTCCTTTAACCTTATATTGTATTCCTAACACAATTCCTAATATATTGTTTGTAAGGAATCACTCTAACTCTGTTTTCTTTTCATTACAGAGTCGGTTATATTGAATTTCTTGACCTTGACCCTCACCCTTGGACTCTCCCTACCCGACTGCATTTTATCCCCAACATTCTATTGTACCATGGGCTACGACTTAATTTTCTATATATATCTTAATAAACGCATTTATTGATACATAGTACTTATCTCCTTCCCTTCTTCCAATCGTTATGTCTCCCTCTACCATTTCATATACATGATCCACCTATATAACTTTTACTTTTACTTTTTATATCTCCCCTCTATTTCAAATGGATGCCGGCATATAACCATTCTTGGGTACTCACACCCATTTCTCCTTGTGCCATTTCAACATAACGCATCCTAAATACAACCCTACAACATTATTGCATTATTGTACATAATAAACACATGTGGAACGCAAGCACCGACGGAGGTGTAACGCACACGTCACTTCCGGTGACGTGATGCGCTATGCGCCACTTCCGGTGACGCAGTGCTAGTGGACGCATCACAATGTCCCGCCTCTTCCCTACTTATGCACGAGGGAGCGCTTCCTCCCCAGCTGACAAGCGGCGGATACCGCGTCGGTGTGGGAGAGAGCGGCGCTACCCTCGTGTAAGTACCTTATGCGATTTCACCACAAATGTACCGATCCAAAAATTGGCACACTTTACTTATTACATTTACCATGGATGTCACCATAACTCTGTTTAACTTTAGTGAGGGATATTATCTATATTGCCCTATATGCACATATATCAAGTGCAGCACATCTATCTATCTGGCACGGATCCATTTGAATATTTTACATATTCACAGATACCATATAGGAGCGATTAGAATCCTGTTGGAACATAAATCGTGCACCCTGGACCAAAAGGTACACCTAATCCACATACAAAAGATGTGATATTAATTTTGTCACTTTACTTCTCTATGTATATATATACATATATTTATGTGACACTCTTACCTTAGGTCCTTTTTCTTATCCTGCCGCATGAACAAGTTTTCTTTCCTACATTACCCTCTCCTTCAAGGTAAATAAGCCATGGCTTTATAAGCCCTATCTCTATATATATGATTCATAAACAATTGGGCTTTCTCCTTCCTCATACTCATCTCATCCATCTCCCTCCTTCAATAGGCACATAGCCTGTATGACTCAAATTGAAATAAAATACTCACCTAAAAGCAGTCGGGTAGGTATCGGAGCTTTCTTTACTCGATTTTCATTTTTACTCTCTAATTTTACCATTGGGTAACATTGTTTACAATGTATATGGTCTCTATCACAAATTTATTTTGTTTTGTTTTGTTTATTTACTTTCCAATTTTGTTAAGTTATGTTATTTACTTTACTTTATTTACTCTATATTGCCGTCAGATTGATGAAGGTCCATATTGGACCGAAACGTCTCCATCCTGTACCCACGTGTACCTTGACTGCAATAAAGTTGGATATACTATATTTACTATAAGTTGAGTGCCAAGTTTTCTATTCACTATATCTGGTTGGGAACCTACTTGTGCACCACCACAGTTGTGCTACGTCATATTTTCTCCCCCTGGATGCTGACAACCCACACTACACCATTGCAGATATTGTAGGTTTTAATGTTTTTCTTTAATTTTTTTTCCCTTTCATTTATAAGTCTATTTTACATTTTTGCATGAATTGAAACTTAAAGAATATACTGTAATGCATTGTGTCCCGAGTGTTGCATGTGCCTCCTACAATATATATAATGTCGTGTGATATAATATCTGCACACTGTAATTAATCCCATTTGCAGACAGTTAATAGTGTTTTAATAAATTGAGTCTTGTTGCCTAGGAGCCGAATTCAGCATCATTATTTACATAAGCGTATATTTGACTTGTTAATTCTGCACTGACATCTCCGAAATCCAGAATTACATATTAAGATGAAGGAGTAATTACTCTCATGGGTCATTTGTATGGTCGATGACCATTTAGCCGCTGTGCACTATCGCAGAATAAGACACTGCACTAAGAGATGGTGGTGGCTCCTATCAAGCTGCATCCAGGTGGACAAGAAGTCATCTCTGTCATGATTGCGTTGTGTGTTGTGTCCATTGTGAGCTTAGTACAAAAAAGAATATTCATGAAGAATAAACTTAATGAATGTGGTTTTGAGCACCTTGAGGGTGCAGTTTTTAGAATGGTGTCACTTTTGGGTATTTTCTATCATATAGACCCCTCAAAGTGACTTCAAATGTGATGTTGTCCCTAAAAAAAAATGGTGTTGTAAAAATGAGAAATTGCTTGTCAACTTTTAACCCTTATAACTTTGTAACAAAAAAAATTTTGTTTCCAAACTTGTGCTGATGTAAAGTAGACATGTGGGAAATGTTACTTATTAACAAATTTGTGTAACATATCTCTCTGATTTTAGGGCATAAAAATTTAAAGTTTGAAAATTGCTAAATTTTCAAAATTTTCGCCATATTTCTGTTTTTTTCATAAATAAACGCAAGTCATATAAAAAATTTTTTACCACTAACGTGAAGTACAATATATCACGAAAAAACATTCTCAGAATCAGAGGGATTCGTTAAAGTGTTCCAGAGTTATAACCTCATAAAGTGACAGTGGTCAGAATTGTAAAAAATTGGCCGGGTCATTAAGCTGCAAATTGGCACTGTCACTAAGGGGTTAAATCTCCGCTCAACCTTCTTTTTGCAAGCTAAACATTCTCAGATCCTTTAATGTTCCTCATAGGACATACTTTGCAGTCCGCTCAGCATCCTGGCAGTTCTTCTCTGAACTTGCTCTAGTCTTTTAATGTCTTTTTTAAAATGTGGTGCCCAGAACTGGACACAGTATTCCAGATGAGGCCTGACCAAGGAGGAGAAGAGATTAATAATTACTTCATGTGATCTAGACTCTATGCTTCTCTTAATACATCCTAGAACTGTGTTTGCCTTTTTTGCTTCTGCATCACACTGTTGACTCATGTGCAGTCTGTGATCTATTAGTATACCCAAGTCTTTTTCACACGTGCTGTTGCTTAGTTCTATTCCTCCCATTCCATAGATGTAATTTTCATTTTTCTTGCCCAGACAAATATATATATATATATATATATATATATATATATATATATTGCAAAAAATGGAACAATACACTGTTTCTCCAAGCATAGTGGGTGCAAGGCCTCCCAAACAAATTATCTGTTATTTGCAAAAATATAGGAACGAAAAATCTGGCAGCACTCCAATATTTACCAAAAGATAAGATAGACTGAATTTAGCCCATGTGGCGTGGCAATGTTTTGGTTGCAATTAACCTTTCGCAAGCTTCAGATTTGGACCTGGGCCCCAACCTGCATGTTGGTCAGATGTATGGGTTCTTCTCAATCATGAGAAAGGTTCATTGCAACCGAAACGTTGCCACGCCACATGGGCTAACTAAAGTCTACCTTATCTTTTGGTAAATGTTGGAGTGCTGCCTGATTTTTTGTTCATAGATAGATAGATGATAGATATTTTTATGAAGAGAAAACAAATCCCAGTTTTATTGTGATACATTTAGGAAATGTTGTTAAAGCAAATAAAGCTAATTTCTAAATGCAAATCATGCACATGGAAATGGAAGAATCCCAGTAACAATCCGCAGGAAAGAGAATAAAGGAATTACTCTACTGGAGGGAATGCTATCTAATTACAGACAATTAAAAAGTTATTAGAGATTATTATTACTGTCATATATTTATAAAACATCAATATGCTGCAGGAATCCATACAATACGGTGGTGATAGTCTGCAATTAGAAAATGCCAATAGATGTAACACAATGTAAAAATGTGCTAATAACATGGGGCTTTTGTAATCAATCTTCACAGTCAGGAAAGCACGGCGTTTGCCATCATTAATGTAATACGATAGCGGCCATTGAGTCATCAAAAACAGATCTGGTGCATAACTGATACAAATGGAAGCAGAGGGTCCCATTGAACATTATCGGGTCTGTCTGGGTACCTTACCAAACATATTTAGAAAGGACAAAAAGAGTTCTGCACGATGTGCTTTTTCATCAATTCTAAAAACGGACACATAACAGAACTAGATGGACCCTATCATGTTCAGTGGGACCTTGTGCTTTCGTTTGTATCAATTATGGAATCTGTACCATTTTTCTATGGTTTACCAGATATTACACTATTTGGGCATACTGACAAGTTGGGCCAAGATTTGTGCATAATTGCCATTAAGATGTGCATTTGTATAATGGAATTGCAAAATGTGATTGTATACTTTGGCTGATACAAATAGTTTTGTGTTGTCCTGTTTAGAACATATGAACGAACTGTATCAATCCCAACCAAAGTGTTTTGTAACTGTGAAAAGGCAGTACCCCATAAAAGTGCCATATGGAAAGTCCTAGTCATAGCTTCCCCTCTAAATAGTAGTGTAACTAGGGTTCGATGGGGCCTAGTGCAAAATTTGGACCTGGACCCCCACCTGCATGTTGGTCAGATGTATGAGTTCTTGTAACGTTCTAGTTCCTTTAAAGACATACGTGTTTGCTCCCCATATAATAGTGCCTCTTATCCTGGCTCCTTCTTGTTGTAATCTCCCTCATCCTAGGCCCCATGCTGTAACATTTCCCCCATCCCACATACTTGGCCCCTTCCTGGAATAATGTCCACTATCCTGGTATAATGTCCCCCATCCTGTTATATTGTCCCCATACTGGTATAATTCCCTCCATCCAGGGCCCCTTCCTGGTATATTGTCCCCCATTCTGGCATATTGCACTCCATCCAGGGTCCCTTCCTGGTATAGTGTTCCCCATCCTGGTATAATCTCACCATTCTGGTATAATGCCCCCAATCCTGGTATAATGTCTCCAATGTTTGTATAATGTTTCCCATCCTGGTATAGTGTCCCCATCCTGGTATAATGTCTTCATCCTGGTATAATGTCTCCCTCTTGGTATAATGTCTCCATCTTGGTATAATGTTCCTCACTCTGGTATAATGTCTCCATCCTGGTATAATGTTCCAATTCTGGTATAATGTCCTCATCCTGGTATAATCACACAGATTCTAGTATAATGCCCCACTTCCGTTCTTCTCCAGCACATTTTAAAAAGAAACAAACAATTCTACACAACTTCCTCCTCTCCCATGTCACGCTTTTTCTGTAGCTGGAGTCAGCACCTGACTTTGGTGTGTCGGAGCAGGCAGCACATGACATCACTGCCATGTGCTGGGCTTCACTGGCAAGTCAACGTCTGCTGCCAGCCTCTGATTGGCCGGCAGCATCTATTGTAGCACAGGGGCCCGGCAGGTTTCTGTGCTACAATACATTTCACCTAAATGTGAGTCCGAAGTCAGACATTCAGGTGAAATTAACAAAACCTAAGACAGAAAGAAAATGAACATATACCCTGCTGTAAGTAAATAAGTAAAAGTAATAGTGCATAGATATAACATAGGGTTCTTGGTAAACACCATTTTTTTATTTTTAAAATAATCATAAAAGCCATCCCATCAGCATCAAGGTGATCCCAAATCGGAATGGTCCTAACTTCCAGTATTGAAACCTTACCATGTGTCCCACCTCAAGCATAGGCCTGGTCGCAGCTGCACCCTCCAAGACCTCAATCATAATGCCCCTCTAAAGGACATGTTCACACATCATTTTCTGGTAGGACCACTCCTTAACGTGCCTGAAAAAGTACTAAATCAAAAAATTGTAATCGTACTGATCAAAAAGAGTAAAAGCCATGCTAACGCGACAAGGTATACCTCAAACGGGACGATTCAATCCTTTTTTTTAAAACCTCACCTTGTGTCAGCTGACCATAATGTAGGTGGTGGAAGAACGGGATCGGGGTCCAACTGGTCAGACACCCGGCCATGGGAAGCTATATGTGTGAACATGCTCTTATATGTTACATGTATACCAACTTATGCTCCGGCTCATTTCGTTGGTTTTGCTGTAGTTTTTTTTGTACATTTTACAAACAGAAGTGTGGTTCCTTTTTCGAGCTGTCATGTTATTTATATAGCGTCCCATGGCCATGTGTCTGAGTAGTCAGACCCCGGTCTTGCTCTGACCCCATCTATATTGAGGTCTTCTGACAAAGATGAGGTTTTAATACTAGAGGTTAGGGCCGTCCCTATTTGGGTACACCTTGTTGCGGTGGGAGGACTTTTGCGCTTTTTTTTAATTCAAAAACAGTTTTAGTAAGTATCCTATGTTATTTACATGTACTATTACTATTCAATTGCTTAGTCATGGATTCATGACCAGCATTCCCAGTGTATAATATCTACAGTCACTGGTGTGAGACCACTACAGGTACTTTTACTAGTAAAATTAATTGCCATTACATCTGTAAGAGCAGACATCTCAGATGTAGCAGAAATGAGTTTCTGACTTTCCATTATATTTGGCATATAATAATATGGTTTTAGGTGAAGCTACTGCAGCGTCCGAAGTCAGAAGAAGCAATGAAACAGTTAAATGATAAATCCAGCAGCTCCTCTACATCTGTACGGTACAGCAGCTTATCCCTTATTACGGGAGCGCAGCACATGGCCGTGGTGGAGCAGCAGCTGGATTAACAATCATGAGTGCACATAAGGGCCCCGGACCCCAGCACAAGGCTGTTTGTCTCTTCCACCTTCCTTGTAACTGACAAAACAGCCTATTTAGCTGTTCTAATTCGGACAAAGGGAGGCCATGCAAAACAAGGGTGATGGATAACAGGAGAAAGACACAAGGGGGTACCAACAAGAGGGGCAACAGTCAAGATGTAAAAAAGAGGACAGGCATGAAGGGAGGCGGACAAAAGGCCAACGGTTGGTGGGGGAAAAAAAGGGGAAAACGAAAATAAGCGTAAAAGCTAAAGACAAAAGGGCAGATTTCAGAGATCTATACTTGGAGGGTGTGCTGTACTAAGCCAATGAAATGAATACAAACAATGGCTGACTTGCCAATATATTTAATCCAATTATAAACATTATGTGCTTTTCTTCACGTGCTTTACCACCCTACCGCCAGCTGTTAACGATGCCACTTTTATACATGCTCTCCTCTAAGACGCGGTAAAGCTGCATCAATTGACCAGAATGTGAAATGAGTTGATGCCTACGTATTGGATATTTGATATTTTATATACTGTATGTGCTCGCTCAAGGGTTTATCACATTTGTTGACGGGGTCAAGGAAAAGTGGCTATAAGAGAAAGTTTTTCTATTGATAAACTGATGGCCGCTCGTCTGGTTGCTTATAAGGAAATCTGTCAGCACAAAATGACTGTTCAAATCAAGCACTCGCGGTCGGTGGTCCCTTGGTGTGGCCAAAAAGTTTAGTGCAACTTTCCAACTACTTGTTTTCTATCTATCTTCATCCTCCTCTTCCTTGATTGACAGCTCTGGCTTTACAGGAGCAAGAGGAGTACAGATATGGATGGGAAACAAGTCGGCCATGCTGTAAAGGTGGAAAAGATGTCGAACAACCTCCCTGAAGAGTCCTGATGTATTATCTTGCATCACCTGTCTATTTTTGTGTATTTTATACTACTTAGAATACAGTTTACTGTGTACAGGGATGACAGGGTTAATTGTAAGGTCAGCCCATGATTTGGGTAAGAGTATATGGGCACTATGAGCTTAGTTCCTTTTTTATATTTGGTTCAAGTTGAGTTTCTGAAAAGGAAGATACTCTCAGCAGTGTCAGCCATATTGGGTGTGTGCAAGAAGAGCAAACTCACAGAAGGTAGTACACTCCACCAATATCAAGTAACAGTGACGGCAGTTCTCCTCATAGAAGGCAACTTGGGACACTATGTGAAAGAGACATTTACAGTAAGTATGAGTTTTACTATTTACCAGACCTAGCGAAGGAATATGGGATCAGCCAGGATAGGATACGTCCATAAGTAATAGCATCTGGAAGAGCTGCCTTGTATAGTCCACAGACTGTAGAGCTAGGTGCACTAGTCACAGCAATACACATCGACCCATGTGGCACTGTACTGGGAAGATGGAGGTCCACAGCTTAACCTGCTATATTTGAGCAATGTTCTTCAGAAAGTCATGTGCCACCATCTGCAACCAAAATGTTTGGGCCTCTGTCATGTAATGAAGATGAAGTATTCAAGTGTTTTACCTACTACCTGTTGTACATAGTTTCAAGACCAAGTAAACAAGAATTAATATTATTAATAACATCTGGCTCATTCTTCATGACCACAATGGGTCCCAAATTGCCTCAAAATACGGCGGCATGCAGCCTGAGAGTGACAGAAATTCAGACAAACTTCTGAGCATACACCCAGGGACACCTCTATACGGGGTTTAAGGTCCCCAAAGTACATCTCTGCCAAGGAGGACCCTTACACCTAAATTGTAGTAAGAAGAATCTCCCCAGGCACTTTAATGCCATTGCTCCTTCTCCTCCTTCACAAACAGGCTGGGTCCATGTCATCACTGTCGCTCTCCGACAGTCTCCTCATGGGTTTATGAGACACCATCACTTTGCTTGGTATTACACGCTGCTCTCCACTCTACATTCAGCAGGGTAACGGTGCCAGTTCTCTGTTCCGGGAGACCGTACTTTGAACATGTCAGGCGTATCACTCCTCAGTCCTGGTGTATCCTCCTTCAGCCACCCTTCCTGTGTTCGCCTTTCACCACCCAGTGGGAAGGGCGTCATTTTCCAACGCACCTTCTCCTGGTGCATGCTTCCCACAACAGGTTGGGTTTTCCTCACAGTTCATCTCCTTCTCTGGCTTGGACTTTTAGTGGGTAGGTTATTTCTTGGTTGTCCAAAATGTAGAATAACCGTTAAATGTGCATTTTAGTACATAGCATGAAGCTAAAAAGTAATATGAAAAAGATTACATATTTTCCACTAAGAGCCTCATCTTAACTTACAGTACTTATCAGTGCCTTCTATTGATATAGATAGTGACTGACCACAGATAAGTCCACTAATGGTGAAACATTATAACTTTCCAGCAAGTTTAAACTGCTTTAAGTTTAATATCTCAAGGAACTGTCCCAGTATTTATTGTGTGTAACTGTTTTTAAATTGGTGGTTCCTCTCCATCAGCATTCTACTAGTACTAAAGGTGGAAGGGTGTAACTAAGTAGCTACTTGGTCTTCTCTAAAGTCTCTGATAGTGTGGATAGGCTTGAGCCATTAGGGTAGTTACCAGGTGCTACTCCAGGGCAATCCCTGGATTTGCAGAACCTGACTGAAGGGTCAGAGACACAAATGCAAAGCACAGACAGCAAAATAAAGATGTGTTCAGAAAGTCCAATGTCGAGACAGGCAGCACAGGTTCAAAATATGAAGCCAGTGTCAGGAGCGGAGAGGTCAGACAAAACCACTAAACAAGTCGGATTGGTAACAAGAGAGAAAAATAATAATGCATCTAGAAAGGATACTAGAGATGCACTGCAACTAGTAACTTAAGTTCAGGCAAGGTGTAGAGGGAGGAGCTGCCTAATATATCCCCTAGATAGGCCAGGGAAACAAAACTCTGCACGACACTGAGGATTAAATTCCTGCAGAGTCTGGCCGTGCCACCCTCTAGCCAGGTCATAGAATGTTAGAGTTGGAAGAGACCTCTAGGGTCATCTTGTCCAATCCCTGCTCAATGCAGGATTCACTAAACCATATCAGACAGATGTCTGTCCAGCCTCTGTTTGAAGACTTCCATTGAAGAAGAACTCACCACCTCTCATGGCAGCCTGTACCACTCATTGATCACCCTCACTGTCAAATTTTTTTTTCTAATATGTAATCTGTATCTTCTCCCTTTCAGTTTCATTCCATTGCTTCTCATGTTTTCATGTGCAAATGAGAATAGTGATGATCCCTCTACACTGAGACAGGCCTTCAGATATTTGTAGACATCTATTAAGTCTCCTCTTAGCCTTCTTTTTTGCAAGCTAAACATTCCCAGATCCTTTAACCGTTCCTCATAGGACATGGTTTACAGTCCGCTCATCATCCTAGTAGTTCTTCTCTGAACTTGCTCAAGTTTTTCAATGTCTTTTTTAAAATGTGATGCCCAGAACTGGACACAGTATTCCAGATGAGGCCTGACCAAGGAGGAGTAGAAGGGGATAATTACTTCACGTGATCTAGACTCTATGCTTCTTTTAATATATCCTAGAACTGTGTTTGCTTTTTTGTTGCTGCATCACACTGTTGACTCATGTGCAGTCTGTGATATTAGTATACCCAAGTCATTTTCACACGTGCTGTTGCTTAGTTCTTTTCCTCCCAATCTATAGACCTAATTTTAGTTTTTCTTGCCCAGATGTAGAATCTTGCATATCTCCCTGTTAAATACCATTTTATTAGCAGCTGTCCATTGTTCAAGCTGATCTAGATCCTTCTGAATCCTTTCGCTGTCTTCTTTAGTGTTAGCTATCCCTCCTAGCTTTTCATCGTCTGCAAATTTGATTAGTTTACCTTCGGTTCCCTTATCTAGATCATTTATAAAAATGTTGAACAACATTGGGGCCAGGACAGAGCCTTGTGGTACTCCACTTGGAACACTCTTCCAATTGGATGTGCAACCATTTGTCACCACTCTTTGAGTACAATTACTGAGCCAGTTATGAATCCACCTAACCGTATCCTTGTCAATCCCATACTTAATCATTTTTTCAATAAGGATAGTATGAAATACTTTATCAAATGCTTTGCTAAAGTCGAGGTATACTATATCTATTTCCCTGATCCACTCAGTCAGTGATTCCATCGTAGAAGGAAATTAGATTAGTCTGGCATGACTTGGTTGCTACAAACCCATGCTGACTCCAGCTGATTACTGTATTCTTATCCAAGTACTTACATCCATGCTGTTGAATAATTTGTTCAAAGATCTCTCCTGGTATAGAATTAAGTCTCACTGGCATGTAATTTCCTGGCTCCATCTTCTTTCCTTTTTTGAAGATAGGGACAACCCTCGCCCTTCTCCAATCTTCTGGGACTTACCCTGTTCCCCAAGATTTTTCAAAGATTCTGGCTAGTAGTTCTGCAATTTCCTCTACTAACTTTTCAGTACGCTAGGATGTAATTCATCTGGACCAGGAGATTTAAATTCATTTAAATTAGCTAAGTGTTCCCTCATGATCTCTCTGTTTACAGATAGTGTGGATTCTTTTATTCCTTCGATAGCATCGTGAAGATCAATTGATGTTACAATTGCTTTCTTAGAGAACAATTGCTTTCTTAGGTGGAGACTTTAGAGTAACAGGAGGATGTACCAGTGCTGTGAGTGCTGCAAGAGGCAACTCAGCAAGGCAGCCTGACACTGGGAAGAGCAGAGCGGGAAATGCAGTGAGTAGGACGGCATCCACTTACCGTGCAAGTCACTGATGTTACACGGTCTCATTGTCTCAGCTGCTGGACACGAATTACACTTGCCAACAGGCAGAGGACTGCAAGTCACACAGGAGGGAAAAACCCAGTAGCCGTCACTTTGAAGTGATTTTTTTATAACTAAATGGATTGCTAACTACCTGCCTGTTATACCAGACACCGGCTCAGAGTGGTCACGACCACTCCTGCTGGCGATTCAGCTGCTCCATGTTAACAGAGCTATTCTTTCTCTTCCAGGCTGCTCTGTTGATGGATGTGACTGTTATAATGATTGACAGCTGGCTTCCTGCAGTTAGGCAGCTGGGAGGTGTCTGTCAATCAGCATGACGTCAGCATGTCCACTCTGTGCTGGGCACAACAAGCAGGTAGGTATAAATTATCTGTCTGTTAGTTCTTAGGTACATAGTAAAAAAGCAACATAATTTTTGCATAAAGTGATTTGCAGATTCAATTTTTATTACAATATCTGTCAAACAAGGACAACTTGTCGCACAGACTTATCTGATTTATTAAGAATCACTCCATATTAGTTATGGTGTTAAAGTGAAAACTATATTGAAAGGTATACGGCATTTGATTGTCTTCTATAGTTTGCACCATGCTATTTTGTATAATCATTTCCGATCTTTTGTGATGATTCTACAATAACGCACTTTTTTTTTGTTCTGCTTACCAGACTGACAACAACCGTCTACAAGAAACCATTTCAATTAGTGCTAGCATTGTTCTAATACTCCGTTATAAATAGAAGCAAACACTGAGCATCAGACTCCACGACAATATCCGCCATGCTTCACTAACCCAGGTGTGTGTTGTCATTCATACAGCTTTGCTAGGATCGTCTTTGAAATATGTGTGCTTCAGAGAGACATATCATTACCATCTGCAGAAGTGCTTATTCATCTATAATCTTCTTCAAACCACTTGACACAAAACCCTTAAGCCAAAAACACAAGCATTTTCTTCCTATGAAAACGATGAATAATTTGTTGTACCTCTGTACTTTGATTCATATTTTGGGTTCCTTTTTTTTCTTTTCTGCACAATTTTCTCAGACATGCACACATTTTATGGAAACCCCAAATGACCCCCCCATATGTTGAGGACCTTTCGCAAGAAAACAGTTAAAAATATTTGAAAAAAAATAAGCCTCTCGCTGTTTAATCAAATTCTAAATATTTAGTAAATAAAAGGAAATGTTACATTAATATGATTTCTGCTTTTTATGTGTCATTGTGTCAGATTGTGGACTTATCATTTTCAGGTCTATAGAAGTAAAATGTTGCCTTTTTTGTAAGAACTTTTTGTTACAGGGTACACTTTATTTTAGTTTTTAAGTAAGAAAATTTTATTTAGTTTTTTTTAGAAACCGTCAACAAGTAAGATAGCTGCTGTTAGCAAATCTTGTGATGTTGCTCTTTTATTCATCACTTTTATGGATAACCATGGTATCTAAACTAATTTAAAGAGCCTCTGTCATTTTATTTTTTATTTCATAAATCAATAGCGCCCATGTAAATAAACAACTTTGCAATATATCTTATTAGATAAATCTGCTTCTTTCTCCTCCTGGATGGATCGTTCACTCTCAATTCATGGGTAAAATCTGTTTTTCTTTCTTACTATGAAAGGAGATGGCAGTTGGTGTTTTTAAAATTCTATGAAGAGAGGAAATTAGTAACTAGAGTAAGACACAGACATTCTGCTGCAAGTTCTCCTGGAATGACATTTATATTTCTACATAGAACTTTATAAGCACCAACTCAGTGAACACAGATTTTCCTTTTACTGAGATAGGAGATGACAGTTGGTGCTTTTAAAATTCTATGGAGAGGGGAGGAGCTGGAGAAAGAGACAGACATTTTGCTGCAAGCTCTCTTAAAATGACAGTTACAGTTCTCCATAGAACTTTATAAGCACCAACTATCACATCCTACCTCAAAGATGAGATAGTCTGTGTTCAGTGAACACATATTTTTTTAAAACTCAGATAAGAGATGACAGTTGGTGCTTTTAAAATTCTATGGAGGAGGGAATCGCTAAAAGCAGAAACAGACATTCTGCTGCAAGTTCTCTTGAAATGACAGTTACAGTTCTCTATAGAAATCTATAAGTACCAACTGTCATCTCAGTAATGGAAAAATCTGTATTCACTGAGTACAGATATTACCCATGAATTGAGAATTTTGAGAGTGTATTATTGATTTACAGAAAAAAAAATTAAACTGATGGTTAATCATTAAGCATTCTTCAGGACAAAAACATGGATGGCTTATCATTTGAATATACCATCAGTCAGCACAATGAAGGGTCCACGGCACTTCCCCTCATTCCTGTCATAATTTACACAGATTCAGAGGCTCATCTGTAAAGGTATCTGCACCTGTAGAAATAAGAAAATGAGACAAGTTACAGCCGCCTGTACAGACAAGTCACCGTCTAAGCATTGGTTCATATACATTACGAGCCTTTGTGGAAATTCCTTCAGAAAAGCTGGTTAAAAAATTGCTTATTTTTTGCAGAAACAGAGGACATCATAATGGGAACACGACAAACCTAATTTTAGTCAATAGGGTCCATCGAGGACCCTTGTTTTCTTTTATGTCACTGATCTCTCAAAGTTTTTAATTTAATTTTTTGCTCCTAAAATAGAACAGAAAAACGGAATTCTTAATGCAGATGTGAACTCAGTCAAAACCATAACGGCATACTACACTTCCAAGAGCAAAGTGGACTCTGTATTTTGCTGATTTTTGGACTCCCACAATCATACATTGATATCCCATCATAAGAATAGAAAATTCAAGCTTAAAAAAATACCTGACCTTCCACACAAAACATGTAGAAAAGCGTTGTCTGGCTGCCACCATTCCACCCACAGAAAGCTAAAACTGCAAATACCAGTCTAATGCATCCAGGAACCATCCTAAGGCTGGAGTCACACACACCGACTAAAAAATTGGACCGTTTTAGTCGGTCGATTATCGCAGCAAAATGTCATGAACAGTCATCCGTCTGGCATCCGATTTTCCTGGAAAGATGCGATTTAGTCGCATCTCAGCATAGTTGTAACATCTGATTTACATCCGACTTGCGAGAATTTCTCGCAGGCTTGCAAAACTGACATATAATGGATCCAAATGAATAGTATTTAAATCACAAAAGAAAGAATAGATATATACACATAGAACACACATATATATATATATATACATGTCATTGTGACATGTATATATATATATATATTTATAGTTCCTAGACTTCTACATACTGTAATAGCCGCTAATTCAGTTGCCGGCTTTTGTGAAAGTACAGACCCAACATGAAATGATACATTGTTTCCACACAGTTAACCATGTCATTTCATGTATTTTTATATATGGTTTAAACTTACAATTACATAAGTGTATGTGTGCAAAATTGCAGACATGTAGGGGTTAATTAAAGGTATAAATTCGTTGAAAAAAAATGCGTGGGCTCCCGCTGTATTTTCTCCACCAGACAGACAAAGCCAGCGAGTGGGGCAGATAATAATAGCCTAGGGGGGTACATTTTTTTGTGCCCCCCCTGGCTACTAACATCTGTCCCCAGACACCCCAGAAAGGGCAAATCTCTAATTAGATTAGCCTTTTCTGGCACTTTGCCCGTCTATTCCCATTGCCCTGTAGCGGTGGCGAATGGGTTAATAAGGGGTTAAAGTCACCTTGCAATTGAAAGGTCACTTTAAGCCAGGTTAATAATTGAGAGCTGTCAATTAGACAACTATCAATTATTAATCCTATTGAAGTAAATAAAAAACACACACACTTTAAGAATAAATAATTTTTATGAAATAAAAACACATTTTTTTGACCATCTTTTATTTTACTCTTAATCCGTGCGAAGCCCTTGATCTCCTAAAATAAAGAAAAAATAATAAAACAACATTATCCTTACCTATCTGGCGATCTGTCACGTCCCACGCTGTAATCCTTCACAAAGGGTTAACTAGTTTTGAGCCAAGCAGCACAGCTAATGCTTGCTGCTCAGCTGAAAGCTCCTGAATGAATAAGTTCCTCTCCCCGTGACAGGAGAGGATGTGATTAATGAATGAAGCTTAATTGATTGCGTCCCACTTTCACTTTAGGTCAGGTCACTGAAGTGAAAGTGGCAATAAATCAGTTAAGCTCAACTCATTAATCACTTCCTCTCCTTTCGCTGGGAGAGTAAGTTATTCATTCAGGGTGTTACAGCTAGCAGGCCGCATTAGCTCCCTGCTACCTGTAACCTGTTAACCCTTTCTGATGGATTACAGCGTGGGACCTGACTGTGCATCAGATTGGTAAGAATAATTTTGCTTTTTTATTTTATTTTTATTACAGGAAATGGTTTTAGCACGATAATAAAATATGGTCAAAAACTGTGTGATTATTTCAGTAAACTTCTTTTTTATTAAAGTGTGTGTTTGATTTTTCTTTCATATAATAGGATTAATAATTGATAGTTGTCTAATTGACAGCTCTCAATTATTAACCTGGCTTAAAGTGACCTTTCAATTGCAAGGTGGCTTTAACCCCTTATTAACCCATTCGCCACCGCTACAGGGCAATGGGAATAGACGGGCAAAGTGCCAGAAAGGGCTAATCTAATTAGAGATTTGCCCTTTCTGGGTGTCTGGGGGCAGATGTTAGTAGCCAGGGGGGCACAAAAGAAATGTACCCTCCCTAGGCTATTATTATCTGCCCCCACTCGCTGGCTTTGTCTGTCTGGTGGAGAAAATACAGCGGGAGCCCACGCATTTTTTTTTCAACGAATTTATACCTTTAATTAACCCCTACATGTCTGCAATTTTGCACACATACACTTATGTAATTGTAAGTTTAAACCATATATAAAAAAACATGAAATGACATGGTTAACTGTGTGGAAACAATGTATCATTTTATGTTGGCTTCTGTGATTTCACAAAAGCCAGCAATTGAATTAGCGGCTATTACAGTATGTAGAAGTGTAAGAACTATAAATATATGTATATATACATGTCACAATGACATATATATATATATATATATATATATATATGTATTCTATGTGTGTATATGTATTGATTCTATTCTTTATTAAAGCTGTCAGTGTGATTTTACCGTATAGCTGGGGATGAATTGCCGGCTTTTCTAAAGGACACCGGTGCGATTTAATCGCAAGTCACATGTGCGGTCCGTTTGTAATCAGATTTTTCATCGCTCCCATAAACTTGCATTGGCGATAGTCGACCCACAATCGGTGACAATCGCAGCATGCTGCGATTGCACTCGGACGTTTAAAACGGACCACAAAAAATCTGATGGTGGGAGCTGCTCCATAGATTAACATTGGTCCGACTGCAATGCGATGTTTCATCGCATTGCAGTCATCCGATTTTGTCACTAGTGTGACTCCAGCCTAACTCTTACGCTCTGTTACCTGACATCTACTCTTTAGACTGGATGGATCCTCTTGATCAGCATTCTGCCAGCACTCTAGGCGCTAGAACTTCCATTCCCTCAATTCCCACCATGCATTGCGCCTACTATTGTCCAATGACTTATTTACCTTAAACTGATAGCCCATCTCTCTGTTATGACTGTATGCAGTTTGGCCTACAGGAGAGAGGTACCAAAGCGACAAAGACACCCTCACTACTTGTAATCCACCTCGAAACAGATTACACTACACAACCGACAGTGGACAGTAAGTTACACAGAAAAGAGACACCTAGTAGACTTAAGTGATTTCTTGGCCTTGATCAGCATTCTGCCAGCATTTTAGGGGTTGGAACTTCCAATTCATTCACTTCCCACGATGCATTGCCCAATGACTTGCCTAAATTAAACAGAAAGCTCACCTCTTTATTATGACTGTTTGCAGTTTGTCAAACAGGAGACAGGGAACAGAGAGACAAGGGTCCTCCCCAGTTCCTGTAATCCATCTTGAAACAGATTACACTTGAAAACAACCAGTGGACAATAAGTTACACAAAAATAAGACACCTAGTTCAGTGGTTATGATCAGCATTCTGCCAGCACTATAGGAGCTGGAACTTCGATTCACTAACTTCCAACCATGTATTGCACCTGCCATCATCCAATGACTTACCTTAACCTGAAAGTCCACCTCTCTGTTATGACTGTGTGCAGTTTTGCAGACATTAGAGCAGAGAGACAATGGACCTCTCTACTTCCTGTAATCCAGCTCAAAAGAGACAGCAAACAGTGGACGGCAAGTTACACAGAAAAGAGACCCCTAGTGGCGTGCAGTGATGTCTCTACCATTAGCGCATATTGCTCATCCACAGGCGATTCATATTATATCAGAGGAGTTCTTAACGCTGGACCAATGCTAAAACTGGGACCACCTACCCATAGTATAGGGCTGTGGGGGGTGATGGCCAGGCATATAGGGGGGTGATGGCCAGGCATGTAGGGGGTGATGGCCAGGTATGTGGGGGGTGTTGGCCAGGCGTGTAGGGGTTAATTGCCATATAGGAAAAAATGATGTGCACTCTTTCATAGAATGGCGAGGTGCTGGTATAGTGGACTATAGAGTCCCAATCACTAAGAATATAGAATATACCGCACACTCTGGAGGAATTCTATACAAAATTTTGGAATTCTATTGTGCATAGAATTCCTCCAGAGTGTGCAGTATATTCTATATTCTTGGGTTTAATTGCCAGGCATGTGGGGGGTGATGGCCAGGCACATGCGCAGCGCAGCCCACTATATGCATCTATGGGAGATGCCTAAACAGTCAAGTATTGACTATAGGTAATTATTAGATGTCACTGCAAATACAAACAGTAATAGACAATTTTGTACAAAGCAAACTAAGAAAAAGTATTACGGACGGTATATTAAAAAAAAATGCAGGAGGTTGTTGGATCTCAACTTTTTAGATGGATAAAACTGCAAAATGCTTGGTAAAACAAGTAACTTTGCAATTTACCTTTTACTAAATTCCTCTCTCTTCTCAAGAACAGAGGGATGTTTTATTTTATAGTTTGTTGGTCATTGTCTAGGTTACCGGCCACCCTGTAGTTTGTCAGTGGACGGTCTCCTAGGCAAGAAGCACAGCGCTTGCAAGCTGTTTGCTATACAGCTTACAAGAGCAACTCTATAGCTAGCTGACTCACTGCAGTGAAAGAGGGAGAAGATAGAGGCTGACTCAGACATTCTGCTGCAAGTTCTCCTGAAATGACACTTACAATTCTCCATAGAACTTTATGAGCACCAACTGTCATCTATTACCTCAGTAATGGGAAAATCTGTCTTCACTGAATACACGTTTTACCCATGAATTGAGAATTTTGAGAATGATTGATTAGTCCTCATGGAGAAAGAAGCAAATTTCTCTGGTAAGAGATATTACTGTTACGTACAGCGGGCTCACTTGGTGAGGTGTGTCCCCTAAGCCCAAAGTCCGGGTTGGCACATAGGCCATGGGCGTCAGTGAAGCAGCCAGATGTAGCAGGCAGGACACATATAAGTATAATGTAAACTAAAAGTTTAATAAAAGTCCTGGAAACCTCTGGCTGATAGGAGTTACAGGACACCTCCGGCAGGCAGCATAGTTACTGTACGCTTCAGACAGGTAGCAAGGTTACTGTATGCCTCGGACTGTTAGCAGTGTTACTGTACACCTCATACAGGTAGTAGGGTTACTGTACACCTCATACAGGTAGTAGGGTTACTGTAAACCTTGGACAGGTAGCAGGGTTACTGTAAGCCTCGGACAGGTAGCAGGGTTACTGTACACCTTGGACAGGTAGCAGGGTTACTGTAAGCCTCGGACAGGTAGCAGGGTTACTGTACACCTTGGACAGGTAGCAGGGTTACTGTAAGCCTCGGACTGGTAGAAGGGTTACTGTACGCCTCAGATAGGTAGCAGGGTTACTGTATGCCTCGGATGGGTAGCAGGGTTACGGTAAGTCTCAGACACGTAGCAGGGTTACTGTTCACTTCGGACAGGTAGCAGGGTTACTGTACTCCTCGGACAGAAAGCAGGTTACTGTACAACTCGGACACATAGCAGGGTTACTGCATGCCTCAGACAGGTAGCAGGGTTTCTGGACACCTTGGATAGGTAGCAGGGTTACTGTACTCCTCGGACAGAAAGCAGGTTACTGTACAACTCGGACAGGTAGCAGGGTTACTGTACGCCTCGGACAGGTAGCAGGGTTTCTGGACACCTTGGACAGGTAGCAGGGTTACTGTACTCCTCAGACAGGTAGCAGGGTTACAGTATGCCTCAGACAGGTAGCAGGGTTACTGTACGCCTCGGACAGGTAGCAGGGTTACTGTTCACTTCGGACAGGTAGCAGGGTTACTGTACGCCCCGGGGAGATAGGAGGGTTACTGTACTCCTCAGACAGGTAGCAGGGTTACTGTATGCCTCGGACGGGTAGCAGGGTTCTTGTAAGCCTCAGACAGGTAGCAGGGTTACTGTTCACTTCGGACAGGTAGCAGGGTTACTGTACGCCCCGGAGAGATAGGAGGGATACTGTACTCCTCAGACAGGTAGCAGGGTTACTGTATGCCTCGGACAGGTAGCAGGGTTACTGTACTCCTCAGACAGATAGCAGGGTTACTGTTCACTTCAGACAGGTAGCAGGGTTACTGTAAGCCACGAACAGGTGGCAGGGTTACTGTACACCTCGGACAGATACCAGGGTTACTGTATGTCTTGGACAGATAGCAGGTTTACTGTACGCCTCGGACAGGTAGCAAGGTTAATGTACGCCTCGGACAGGTAGCAGGGTTACTGTACTCCTCAGACAGGTAGCAGGGTTACTGTACGCCTCGGACAGGTAGCAGGGTTAATGTACACCTCGGACAGGTAGCAGGGTTAATGTACACCTCGGACAGGTAGCAGGGTTAATGTACACCTCGGACAGGTAGCAGGGTTAATGTACACCTCGGACAGGTAGCAGGGTTATTGTACGCCTCGGACAGGTAGCAGGGTTACTGTACGCCTTTGGACAGGTAGCAGGGTTAATGTACCCCTCGGACTGGTTGAAGGGTTACTGTACGCCTTGGACAGGTAGCAGGGTTAATGTACGCCTCGGACTGGTAGAAGGGTTACTGTACCCCTCGGACTGGTAGCAGGGTTACTGTACCCCTCAGACAGGTAGCAGGGTTACTGTACGCCTCAGACAGGTAGCAGGGTTACTGTACTCCTCAGACAGGTAGCAGGATTACTGTACGCCTCAGACAGGTAGCAGGGTTACTGTACGCCTTAGACAGGTAGCAGGGTTACTGTACGCCTCAGACAGGTAGAAGGGTTACTGTACGCCTCAGACAGGTAGCAGGGTTACTGTATGCACCGGACAGGTAGCAGGGTTACTGTACGCCTCAGACAGGTAGCAGGGTTACTGTACGCCTCAGACAGGTAGCAGGGTTACTGTACGCCTCAGACAGGTAGCAGGGTTACTGTATGCCTCAGACAGGTAGCAGGGTTACTGTACGCCTCAGACAGGTAGCAGGGTTACTGTACGCCTCAGACAGGTAGCAGGGTTACTGTACGCCTCAGACAGGTAGCAGGGTTACTGTATGCCTCAGACAGGTAGCAGGGTTACTGTACGCCTCAGACAGGTAGCAGGGTTACTGTACGCCTCAGACAGGTAGCAGGGTTACTGTACGCCTCAGACAGGTAGCAGACAACTCCGGAGTGACAAGAAAATCTAATACTATGAGAGCCTCAGAAATCCAGAAAGACGTCCTGAGAACCGCAGGCGGACACATAGAAGAGGTCGTAGAAGATCGGGGACAGGTAGCAGACAAAACTCCAGAGAGACAAAGTTTAGAAAGCCGCAGGCAGGTTGATCCTGGAAACTGCAGGCAAGTAGTGAGCAATACTGGAAACCACAGGCATAAGCAGGTGAAGTCGTCCACTGTCAGGTAACAAGGTTATTGTAAACCACAGACAAGTAACTCATGGGCAGGAAACCACAGATATCCATGAGACGTCCTGATGGCTGCGGACTGGAGCTGTGCACAAAGCTCAAAGCGTTACTACAAGTCTTACTGCAATATGGCCACACAGGTGAGTCTCTAGGATTCCGGAATAGGGCGTGGAAATACAACATATGGATCACGTCGGCTTTCTTGTTTTCACATGTATTTTTAATTTATGGGAAAAAAATTAAGACAACGATTACCCTTTAAAATGAAATAGAGCTAATCCTCCTTGAATTGACAATTGGAGCAATCAGGTCAACCTGTGCCAAACTCTCATCTCATCTCATGGATGGAATCAGAACCTTAGGCTCGTCGTAGTAGAAACAGGTGTGAAATCAGTGAGTAACGTTGATCGTCCTTTTTCGTAAGACGACCCCTTTAATATGATGACTTTAATAAAAGAGTGATTGGTGATTGACGGTAGGTTATACTAATCTTCTCATTTGCCATCACAGAATATTTTGCTTCCCGTTTTCTTGGACATTTCTGCATTCGGAAACCCTTTTGCAAAATGATATAATCTGCAGGTGTGATGCACAGAACATTTTTTTTTTTTTACAGTCAACGATAAAGTTTTCATATGGCTGATAGTGAAATTTTAGAAAATCCCATGTCGGCTAAGACGGAGTCGTTCTGCTTTTCTCTAGTTGGAAACAGCTCAGAAAAGCAGAAGAAGCAAAATAAACAAATGGATTTACAGGATTTATAGATCGATCTATGGTAAAATATGTAAATTCTGAATAATGGTGGACAATCCCTTTAAAGCTGTAGACATAAGGCAGCAAGATGAAATTTATTACAGGACAGTAGTGTTGAGCATTCCGATACCGCAAGTATCAGGTATCGGCCGATATTCGCGTTATCGGAATTCCGATACTTAATTCCGATACTTTTTCAATATCGTATACCGGAATCGGAAGTTCCCATAATTCTTTGAGAGGCAATGTGATGTTAGTCAGCCAATGATGAATCTTATGAACTGTGGGCACATCCTGTAATGCTGCGGTCATCTTAACTAATGGCATGGCTGTGATTGGCTGCTGAAATGATGTCAGAATGCACTATAAAAGGCGCCGCAGCCATTTTAGCGTCACTGTGCTGTGAACTCAGTTAGGGACAGAACGCTGCTGTGCTGACTCTGAGGGACAGTTAGATATTGCGATTTTGTGTACTACTGTGCTTGAGGCAGGCTAGTTTACCAACAGGTCCTGCCCACATCCTTCTTCCTAGTGAGGATTCAACATCATCAGCCGGCGTTCCTGATCTGGCCACGGAGGCCAGAGATCACCGGCTTTCATCAACGGATGTAAGTTTCGTCTGCGGGCCATAGGAGGCTGAAGTCGGACTTTCTACTGCAAGTGACCCATCGGGGTTGTCAGCAGGCCAGAGGAGGCTGAAATTGGACTTTCTATTGCAAGTGACCCATCGGGGTTGTCAGGTAAAACCTGTGCAAACAGGACTATTTTCTCCACAGTGCACCACTAATACTCATTCATCTGAGCTGTCACCGGCGGGACAGTGTCAATTTCTTCTGACCTTTCTGCATAAAAGGTTTTTTAGGATTTCTGCAGCGTTTTTCTGCTCCATCGTTAAAAGAGGACCTCTTTTACTTTTTCAGGGTTTGTCCATATTAATACCCATATGAATAAATACCTTATGCGTATTATGACTATTTAGTCCTTTGGTTTGGGGTTTACTACATAATAGACTACAGGCTTTTCTCATCACCTTTTTCTCACGGGTCTTAGTGCAATATTTATTTATTACTGTATTATTACATCTGCATCTCAAACTGTTCTACAGAGTGCGTCTGAATTTATGTATTGTTTTCCATTTGACACATGCATATTCCTATTTTTCTACAGATCCTTTTGTGTCTTGTAGTTTTTATGTGCGCAAACTATTTTTATTTTCAATTATAGAGGGCCATGTTATTGACTTTGCATTGACGTGTAAAAGATTTATGTTGTGCCACTGGCTATATGTATTCTAAAGGTGTACCCAGTCTCAACAGATCATTAGTCTGATTGTTCTTTGATTCTCCTAAATGTGAATTTGTCTGATTTGGTGTCAAACTTGACTTTGTCCCTATTTTTGTTTTGCCATGTGACCCAATGATTATACAAATCTATATAGGGTTTGGCATCATCAAAAGTAACAGAATATTAGCATGCATACATATTTAGGATATAAAAGAGAAGTATCTTGTTGTGCCAGAGTGTTCCTAACTCCTGAATGGATATAAAACAATATGGTCTACGGATCAGGTAAAATCGAGGGTCCGCATGTCTATATTTTATACAATTTGAGTGGGCAAGGGTGGGATTTAGAGATTAGCCCATTCATGAAAGTTTTGGGAGCTGAGAACCTTCAGGAGTTGTTAACCATGCTTTGAGGTCGATTGAATGCCATGTCACTCAGGCAGCCAATCACTGCTGTCAAGCGCAATGGAAAGCAACACACGGTTGGTCCTGTGGCCAGCAGCACAGGAGGGGTAAGGGTAAAACATGAATATATTAGATTATGTTTTACTATTTGGAGCAAGTTTGAAGTTTTCTTTAAGGATTGGAAAACCACCTTCAGTTAGGAATCGGATCAATCAAACAGGGCACAATATGGAATAATGTGCGTTGTTATACACAGTAACTTACAAACGTGGTTCTCTCTGGCATCTATGTACATGGGCAAGTATTACTCTAATTTGGGTCTAATGTGTAGTTTATTGGGTGCAATATAGGCTCATTGTAGGACTGCAAACACACAATTTGGTTCTTTGCAGGTAGAATATGGTACTTTATGCAAAGTATATGGCTGTGTGCAGGCACAGAATCGCACTGTCCTATGAAAACAAACTATGGGACTATTGTGGCATGGTATGGCGGTCTCTGGCCACTGTTTAGCATAATATAGTACTATATGGACATTGGACAACAACAACTTTTTAATGTGCTGGTATTGTTGTGGTTACAATTAAAGAAATATTCTCAATTTGTCTCTGGAGCAGGTCAGAGCTATGTTGCTCTTTACTTCTTTGTTTCTGATAGGATAGGCTGAGTTATAGTATTAGTAGAACTATAAAGTTCTGCTGTAACACATTCAGCTATTAGTGATTTGTTTTATAATGTACACTGCTATCACTGTATTTACGGTACATATAGAGATAATGGCACTTGAACAAGCACATAGCTCAGGATAGTCAGAGCTGTGATTAGGAGAACTGCTCTTGGAGAAGCTAGTGCTATAGATTGGTGATTTTGCAAGTAGAGATGGGCGAACCCGAACAGTAAAGTTCGGCATCCAGACCGAACACCTATGACCTATGACCCGACATGAAATGACACTTGGTGTACATAGGGTTAACCATGTCTTTTCATGTCCTTTGCTATCTAATTTGCACAAACAATTAAATCAGACTATGTGTGCAAAATTTCACACCTGTAGGGGTTAATTAAAGGTGTAAATTCGTAGCAAAAAAGTCCGTTTTTTTTACAACGAATTTACACCTTTAATTAACCCTACAGGTGTGAAATTTTGCACACATAGACTGATTTAATTGTTTGTGCAAATCAGATAGCAAACGACATGAAAAGACATGGTTAACCCTATGTACACCAAGTGTCATTTCATGTCGGGTGCTTCTGTCTTTTCACTGAAGCCGGCTTTACCCGGCAATTAAATCAAAGGATATTTTACTATGTAGAAGTGTATAAACTATACATATATGTATATATATATGTCACAATGACATGTATATATATATATATGTATTCTAGTGTGTTATATTTAGTGTTTACAAGGAAAGAATGGGTTTTTTTTAGTTGCGATATTTTGTTCCCATAGACTTACATGGGACTTCCGGTATCGGTATCGGGTATCGCCGATATTTTAGTGATATCGGCGATACCATTCCGATTCCGATACTTTAGGATATCGGAAAGTATCGCTCAACTCTACAGGACAGCTTTGGGAGCAAAGTCAGAATCTGAGGCCAGATTGGACTAATCTAAATGGAAGGACTGGAAGATGTAGATGAGGACAGGAAGCGACGCTGCCAAGAGTCAATGACCCACAACTAAGCGTTGGCACAATCTCTCTGTAAACAAGACATAACATAATACCTACTGCGGACGACAACTGCCCCTTGATATCCCAGCTGCCACAACCTGGAACAATGGATGGGTGGTCCGGCATCTGCATCAGCACAGAGGACCATATGGGCTGAAGAAGCCACGTAGCCTCATCCCAAGATTTATACATAAATATTAATGAGAGGGGATTTGGGGGGTGATAAAAGTTTTCATGAACTTATGTTATGTCCGGCACAAGCTGAACTGTCTTGAAGAACCATAAATTAATTACGTTTAGACTGAATTTTTTCATAAAATCCTTTTTTGTGCATTTTTACAGCCCCATGTTCCAAATAGATTTTAAAGTATTTTTTTTCTCAAAATGTCAAAATTTTATGTTTATATTCAGAAATGGGGCTTAAAGCTTCTGTAAACTGGGACCTGGGTCCACCACCTCATAGGACGGACATAGGATGTATGAGCACTATATGTAGACTACATGTCATTAAAGACCATTTAGGCTATGTGCACACGTTGCCGAATTTCCATGGAAATTTCGGCGGCAATCCCGCACCTCCCTGCCGCGGGAAATCCGCATTTTATAGGTATACGTATTCCCGCCAGAAACTAGCGTTTTGCAAGCGTAATTAGCTTGCAGAATGCTAGCGTTTTCCAAGCGATCTGTAGCATCGCTTGGAAAACTGATTGACAGGTTGGTCACACGAGTCAAACATAGTGTTTGACAAGTGTGACAAACTTTTTACTATTGATGCTGCCTATGCCGCATCAATAGTAAAGAGATCTAATGTTAAAAATAATAAAAAATAAAAAATCGTGATAGTCTCACCTTCCGGCGGCCCCGCAGCCTTCCCGCCTCTCAGCGACGCTCCAGGCCAATCCCGTTCCCAGGCATCCTTAGCAACAATTACCCTAGATGACGTAGCATCACGCGAGACCGCTACATCATCTGGGGTCATTGTCGCTAAGGACGCCTGGGAACGGGATTGGCCTGGAGCGTCGCTGAGAGGCGGGAAGGCTGCGGGGCCGCTGGAAGGTGAGAATATCACGATTTTGGATTTTAATTATTGTTTTAGTATGGATATGGTACCCAGGGCCTAGAGGAGAGTCTCCTCTCCTCCAGACCCTGGGTACCATACGCACATGAACCGCTTACTTTGCGCATGGTAGGCATAGCCACATGCGGAAAGTAAGTGGTTCAATGCAATCCTATGGCGGCGGAATCGCCGCGATTCTGCAAAAGGAATATGCATGCTGCGTATTTTTCCACGATGCGATTCCGCTGCTGAAAAACATGCAGCATGTGCACAGCATTGCGGAATCCCATAGAATATAATGAGTTGCGTTGGGTAAGCGTTTTTGCCATGGCAAAAACGCTAACAATCCGCAACGTGTGCACATAGCCTTAGGCAGATATTAAAATACTTACTGGTTGCTGTCGTCTGCCGTTTCCAGCGCTGATTCGATCCTCTTCTGGACCAGGTGACCGCTCACACCACAGACTAATAGATCCTCTCTAAGGGTAGAGTCACACTACTGTTTTTGACACGTCTGAGTCTGACTATTCTGATCAGACTTTGTTCAGAGTGGCATAAATTTTTCTCGGAAGTGGAGAGAAAAAAAAAAGTTTCTCCCCCTTCTCTATTCTCTCAGTCCGATTTTTTTTCACAGACCCATAGACTTGTGTTGCCGATTTTGATCCAACACTCGGATGAAAATCGGACATGCCTCCAATTTTAGAACATATGCACAGCCCCATAGACTATCATAAGTATAAGCGCTATCAGTGAAAACCACAAACAGCACTCGTCCAAGTCGTGTATACGAGCCCTTAATATAAATCTATGAGACTCTGAGTCTCATAGACTTAGGGCTCATTCACATGTCTATTTTTTTACGTACAAGATAAACGGTCCAGTTATTTTGTTTTTTGAGTTTAATCAGCGAGTTCCATCTGAATTTGGTCCTAGTTTGGTCCTAGCTGACTAGTGGAATTCTTACCACCTGGCTTAATCCGAGTTTGATCCGAGTTTCGGCAGTTTTTCTAGGGTGAGGAAAAAAAAACTTTCTCCACTTTCTACTATCAGTCCATGAAAAACACCCAATTTTTTCACAGACCCATAGACTTGCATTGCCGATTTTGATCTGATTGTTGGATCAATATCGGTTATATCTCCATGATTTTGATTGCACCTCTCGGGCCGCGAAAAAATCGGATAGGTGAACAGCCCTATGTAATATACTAGGTATGAGTGAGACTATATTAGTATTTTATTATTATTATTATTATTATTATTATTATTTATTTCTATAGCACCATTGATTCCATGGTGCTGTACATGAGAAGGGGTTACATACAAATTACAGGTATCACTTACAGTAAACAAACTAACAATGACAGACTGATACAGAGGGGAGAGGACCCTGCCCTTTCGGGCTTACATTCTACAGGATTGTGAGGCAGGAGACAGTAGGTCGGGGGGTTGCAGCAGTTCCGGTGTTGGTTGAGGCAATATCTCCGGTAGTGGTGAGGAGGTAGCAGGGTCATTGCAGGCTGTAGGCTTTCCTGAAGAGATGGGTTTTCAGGTTCCGTCTGAAGGATCCGAATGTGTTTGATAGTCGGACGTGTTGGGGCAAAGAATTCCAGAGGATGGGGGATATTCGGGAGAAGTCTTGGAGGCGGTTGGGTGAGGAGCGAATAAGTGTGGAGGAGAGAAGGATGTCTTGGGAGGATCGGAGATTACGTGAGGGAAGATATCGGGAGATTAGTTCAGAGATATAAGGAGGAGACAGATTATAGATGGCCTTGTAGGTCAGTATTAGTAATTTGAACTGGATACGCTGAGGGAATGGGAGCCAGTGAAGAGATTTGCAGAGGGGAGAAGCGGAGGAGTAGCGAGGAGAGAGGTGAATTAGTCGTGCAGCAGAGTTAAGGATGAACTGGAGAGGTGCGAGGGTGTTAGCAGGGAGGCCAGAGAAAAGGGTGTTGCAGTAGTCGAGGCGGGAGATGATGAGGGCGTGCACAATCATTTTAGTAGATTGAGGGTTGAGGAAAGGACAGATTCTTGAAATATTTTTGAGCTGAAGGCGACAGGAGGTAGAAAGAGCTTGGATGTGCGGTTTGAAGGACAGGGCAGAGTCAAGGGTTACTCCGAGGCAGCGGACTTCTGGTACAGGGGAAAGCGTGATGTCATTAATTGTGATAGATAGGTCAGGTAAGGAAGATCTGTGGGATGGGGGAAAGATTATGAGTTCAGATTTGTCCACATTGAGTTTGAGGAAGAGGGAGGAGAAGAAGGAGGATATGGCTGATAGACACTCCGGGATTCTGGATAGCAGAGAGGTGATGTCTGGGCCAGAGAGGTAGATCTGACTGTCATCAGCATAAAGGTGGTACTGGAATCTGTGGGACTTTATGAGTTGCCCCAGGCCAAGTGTATAGATTGAGAAGAGTAGGGGTCCTAGAACAGAGCCTTGGGGACTCCAACAGAGAGAGGGTGGGACGAGGAGGTAGTGTGGGAGTGGGAGACGCTGAATGTGCGGTTGGAAAGGTATGAGGAGATCCAGGATAGGGCGAGGTCTTTGACGCCAAAGGAGGAAAGAATCTGTAGTAGAAGGCAGTGGTCAACTGTGTCAAAAGCAGAGGACAGGTCAAGAAGCAGGAGTATAGAGTATTGTCCGTTTGCTTTGGCTGTAAGTAGGTCATTAGTAATTTTGGTCAGGGCTGTCTCAGTGGAGTGATGGGGGCGGAAACCAGATTGTAGAGTGTCAAAGAGCAAGTTAGAAGAGAAGTGGTAGGAAAGCTCAGCGTGGACATGCAGCTCCAGGAGTTTGGAAGCGAATGGGAGCAGCGATATTGGGCGATAGCTGGACATAGCGGTTGGGTCGAGGGTTGGCTTTTTAAGGATAGGCGTGATTGTGGCATGCTTGAAAGCAGAAGGGAAGGTACCGGAAGTTAGTGATAGGTTGAAGAGGTGGGTTAGGGATGGAATAATAGTGGTGGTGAGGTTGGGGAGGAGGTGGGTTGGGATGGGGTCAAGTGCACAGGTTGTGAGGTGCGATTTGGAGAGAAGACAATTAAGCTCCCCTTCAGTTATGTTGGAGAGGGAGGTTATGGGGTTGGGGCATTGGTCTGGTATACAAAGTGGTTGAGGTGGTTGAACAATGAAGACTTGCCTTGTTTGGTCGATCTTATTTTTGAAGTGTGTGGCAAAGTCCTCAGCAGAGATGAGGGAGGTAGGAGGGGGCAGTGGTGGGCGGAGGAGGGAGTTAAAAGTTTTTAATAACTGTTTGGGGTTGTAGGATAGGGAAGATACGAGGGTTGTGAAGTAGGCCTGTTTAGCAGAGGTGAGGGCAGATTTGAAAGAGAGTGTTGCTTGTTTGAATGCAGTGAAGTCATCTTGCGAATTTGTTTTTTTCCAACGCCGCTCTGTAATCCTGGACACTTGCCGGAGCTTTTTAGTGGTGTTATTGTGCCAGGGTTGTCTGTTGGTACGTCGCACTCTGCCATGAACGAGAGGGGCGACCGTGTCAATAGCCGATGTGAGAGTGGCATTGTAGAAAGCAGTGGCACTGTCTGTATCGTGGAGTGAGGATATTGATGCCAGTGAAAGAAAGAAAGAGTCAGAGAGTGTGTGGATGTCTAGGTGTGCAAGGTGTCTGCGGGGGTGCACGTGTTGCTGGACATGGGTGACAGGAGAGGAGGACAGGGATGAGAAAGTGAGTAGATGGTGGTCGGATAGAGGGAGAGGGGAGGTGGTGAAGTTAGATAGAGAGCAGAGGCGGGTGAAGACCAAGTCTAATGTATGACCATCCGTGTGGGTGGCTGAGGAGGACCACTGAGTAAGTCCAAAGGATGAAGTAAGGGACAGAAGTTTGGAGGCTGCTGACTGAAGGGTATCAGTGGGGATGTTGAAGTCACCCATGATGATGGTGGGGATGTCAGTGGAGAGAAAGTGAAGAAGCCAGATAGTGAATTGGTCGATGAAGGCAGTGGTCGGGCCTGGAGGTCGGTATATGACGGCCACTTGGAGGTTGGAGGGAGAGTAGATGCGGACAGAGTGGACTTCAAAGGAAGGGAGGATTAGGGAGGGAAGAGGTGGGATTGGGTTAAAGTTGCAGTTAGAGGAAAGGAGAACACCCACTCCTCCACCATGTCTGTTTCCAGGGCGAGGAGTGTGGGTGAATTGGAGGCCACCGTAACACAGCGCAGCAGGGGAGGCGGTGTCAGAGGGTGTCAGCCATGTTTCTGTGAGGGCGAGGAAAGCAAGATTGCGAGAGAGAAAGAGGTCATGAATCACATGAAGCTTATTGCAGATGGAGCGGGCATTCCAGAGTGCTCCAGAGAGAGGGAGCAGGGGGGTGGGTGTCAATGGCACAGGTTTTACGTTGGAAAGATTGCGGTAGTTCCTATTAGATAGGGAGCGGTAGGAAGGAGTACTAATGGTGGGTATGAACTGTGGAGGTCCAGGATTGGGAGATATGTCACCAGCAGTGAGGAGGAGCAGAGAAAGGGAGAGCATGTGGGAGAAGGAGAGAGGGAAGCTTGTTTTGTGTTTTATTAGGACAGATTTGAGGTTGAGGAGCAGGTCAGCAGAGGAGGACAGGTGGGGAGGAAGGAGGGAAGGGGAGATGATTATTTGATTAGAGGGTGCTGGGGTTTGGGGATAGCGAAGGAGAGAGAGGATTAACGGAGCAAACACTGTGAAGGCATATGTAAACATGGTGAAATAGTGAGATGGGTAAATAGAAAAGCAGGTACAAGAAATTAGAAGTGCTTACTCAGCAGACATACCCAAAAAAGACATAGTGTGGGGTCCTGACTGCATTTTATGCATCATACTTTTACTAGACCATTTATCTAGATTTTTTTCTTTAAAGGGAACCTGTTGCCAAGTTTTTTTCACATAAAGAATAGACAACACCTGTAAGTCCTCTGTAACAGTATTCTAGTAAGCTGTAATTATGTCCCCAATCCACTCTGCAAGACAAATAAAGACCTATTATTATACCCTCAGATGGCATGGTCCAGTCCAATGGGCATCTCTGGTCTAAATCAGGCGCCTCCTCTCTTTTTACAATTGCAGCCCTCTTTTTTACTTCCTGTGGATAACGTGTCCTATGTCATCACACTCCTGCGCAGGCACACTTTGTTCTGCCCTGCTGAATGCAGAGCAAAGTACTGTAGTGTGCCTGCGCTAGCTTTACTTACAGGTCATCAATGCTCTTTGGCCTTTCCCGGCGCCTGCGCACTACAGTATCTTGAGCTGCATACGGCAGGACAGAACGAAGAGCGAGCTGGAGATACTGTGTGGATGACATAGGACGTATCATCTGCACGAAGCAAAAAGGAGGACGGCGAAGGTAGGAAGAGAAGAGGTGACGGATCAATACCAGCGATGCCTATCGGACCGGACCGTGCCAACTGTGGGTATAATAATAGGTCTTTATTTGTCTTGCAGAGCGGATTGGGGACATAATTAAACCTTCCTAGAATGTTGTAAAAGAGGGCTTAAAGGTGCTGGCAGTACTTTATATAGAAGAAAAGCCGATGACGGATCCCTTTAAGCAGTTGGGCTCTACATCTGCCTGTGATCAGAGTGCAGCAGGTGCATCTTTTTTTTTCATCAAATCCACATTATTGTCGCTTCTGCTATTATTATTATTGACACATTCCAAGAAATAAAAAAGCCTCCGCGTATCTCTTGTCACTTACAGAAGACTTTTATTGGGGGCCTCTTTGGGGTCTTGTAAGCCGGAGAATAAAGAGCCTCACTGTTGGCAGAGTCAGAGCTGGCTTTCCCTATTTTGTAATTGATTAATACACCATGAATAAAATCACTTTATTATTTAATTATCCCAGCAGCCGTACTACGACACTGTCCACATTCTTTTGCCGACACGTTTGCTGTAACCAAGGCAGTGCCGGGGGCCCAGGAATCTGCAACGACTGAGGGGCCTCAGCTCCTGGATTCCATATCTCATTGTGGGAGATCAGTAAGCAATCATCATCATTAGCCCCATACTGGGCTTAGAAATGGGAATCACGTAGACATCTCATCACTCACTTTTGTATTATACAGTGCACATCCCTTTGTTCTCCAGTTTATGTGCTTACAGCTAGATAGACAATCCTACTGTGGATAATTGACGCCCAGCAAGTCAATTACAAGCATTAACTGCCTGCAAGCAGCTTGCCTTGAGCGACCTAGTAGACATTTATTGCCTCCCCTCACTGAGCCTCACCGCAACAAGGTGCACTCAACCAGCCCAATTACCCAATTGAATATATATATATATTATTTTTATTATTATTTTTTTATTGTGATTTGTTTGAAACGTGTAAAATGAAGTTTGGAAATATTGGTAGTGGCTGGTAAAAGTTGTCTGTGGCTTTACATAGGACTGCAAATAAAATTATCTCAACTATCCAAAGTGAAAATGCTACATCCATCTTCCTCTTATTGCAATTATTCCAATATTACTACTAGTATTTGCAAAAAGTGTTAATTTTCCCTTCAACGCTAGCACCGGGAAGATATAGGACTACAGAATTATAGAGATGGTGTGACTCAATTCCCAACATCTTGTCCAGTGGCCGAGTCAGTAGCTCTTGGCCAAAGAGTCAGCTCCTACCTCCCAAGTGGGAGGAGGATAGGAGCCTGAGCTGTTGTGCTAGATTCAAGATCTGAGGATTAGATCATGCCATTTATTCTCAACGCATTTTGAAGTTGAAACAACATCTTCATCAGAAACTACAATATTGACCTACATGGCGGAATCTCCCGACCTGAAGGTACTGCAGCGGCTGCCATACTTTGATTCCTCAGTTGTGGGTTACATAACCCCATAAGGTGAGCATTTCCTAAACCTCTCACCTAGACCAATTTCTCCACCAGTTAAGACCCTATATCTGTATTAATAGTGCCCTATATTTTTAGAGATCCATACCCTAATATACAACCACATTTGTGTTTTTAAATAATTTAGACTTATCTATATTAATTAAAACAAATAAAAGTCAAGTTTTATCTACAATTTCGAAGATAGTATTTTTACCCCTCAGGTTAATTATCAGCATAATTGCCTCGATTCTCACACATGAGAAATTCATCACTCATTTAACCCCAGCTTAAGAATGAAGTTGCAGTGTGTATGTTTGTAAGGAGGTGAAGAGCAAGAACAGACAGAAGGAGGGTAACTCCCTCGCTCAGTGTCTGGAACCATTTGGTAGGGCAGCAATGTTGCCGGGGGGTAGACTGTCTGACATGGACCGATCCCACCACGTGACCGACAGGGGACGCGGGGAACGTGCTGGGGCGGTGGACAGGAAATTAGAAGGGCGGAAGGTGCGAAAGCAGCGCGTACAGAGCAGAGAGCAGCGTGTGTCACGGAGAGTGAGGTCGGCATCTTTGTGCCGTGCTAAAAAAGGACTTCCAGTCAGCGCCCTGACTCAGTAGTACGTGACGCAGTGAGTGCTACTTGTGAGTGAGTGAACGCGGAAGCCCCGGTGACCGGAGAGGGGTTTCTCACAGGAAAGTACAGAGACAGCGATCCGTACGCGTGGGCTCTATTTCCCGGAGCCCCTGAGTGTTCGAGAGAGAGACCACTCAACTTGTGCAGCATAGTTTCTGCAGAGAGACTGTTAGTCAGGCACTAAGAGACTTAGAGCAGGAGATACTCAGTCCCACAGGGCTTCTCCAGCTTTCTGTTGCAACCCTAGAGTGTTTTCCCTGTTGTGTTTTCTAAGAAGAGGAGAGAGACTTTGGAGACCACGAGTGCCGCTGTTGATGGTGCCTACGTTGAAGTAGACGATCCCTACAATCAAGGTTTCATCGAACTGATAAGTTCCCAGAATACCCTTTTTCTTCTTCTGTTGTTTGGCTGAACTGTTGGTTAAACTTGCTTAGCTTAAGTATATTGTCTGATGTTATGTTCTGCTGTCAGTGCAACCTTCACTGTTTCTCCCTGCGAGGAGATATTTTCCCCTGTAAATAAACCCCTTGAACCGTTGGTCTGTCTCTGGTCCGTTGTGACATTCTTAGCTCCTGCTTGATTCTTACATTATTACATGTTCATCCATCTCTTCATTCATTCTCTTTGGGTCTGCTGAGCACGTGCACTTATTCCCCATTACAAAATGGTGCAGTAGTCTGCTTGCTCAACCCTCACTCCATTCATTCCCTATGCGGCTGCTGGTTAAAAGTTGAGCACAGCATCTGGCTACCCTATGGAGAATGAATAAAGCGGCAGTTGCGCATGTGTGTAGCCCTGGTGTTAGGCACACGCAGTACCCTGGAGAGTGTGTGGCGAGACAGCAGTTTAATGCTCAATACCCATTCACTCAACATACACTAGACACACCCTTAGGGTAGTGTAGTTACTTGTGAGGGAGTGGTCAGGGTGTATATTGGTTGAGTGATTTTAGAGTCAGTCAGTTTCCTGTCTTCGGACAGAGCAGACGTGTGGAGTCTAGCTGGAGGGAGGAAGTCGTCCAGCCTGCTCTATCATCAGTTCAGAAAGTGGAGGCTAGTACAGGTGGTCTAGTTCACCTCAGCCTAGTCAGAGCTGTACCTCACCTGAATACATTGACAAAGAAAGAAGAAGCTTAGTGCAGAAATACTTCAGTCACCTGTCTCAAGGACAGTGAAAGGTTCAGAGACGTGCTCCTGCCTAGTGATAACTGAGAATCTGTAACTAACTCTAAAGGAAGTGAAGAAGGGAGTGATTACATGACTTTTTGCAAGTGTGAGTGTTTATGCTACCAGCGAGGACAAGGCGAAAGGCACAGTGGAAAGATTATTGGAAAAGTGCTTTTGGATTGAAGAAGTCCTGCACATTGTAACCGGTCACTGGGGACCGAAGGATCACTATTAGCTTCAAGCATAGTGGTAAGAAAACCAGGGATTTACCGGACCTTAGGTCGCGGCAAACAGCCCCATATAGTCAGTACGTAACTGGGGTCAGGGGGAGTGAAGACTTTGAGTCCGTGCACGACAAGACAGGAATTCAGCTCTCTCACAGGAAGGCTCCTACCACAAAACTGACTGGGCAGTACAGCTATGGATTAGCTGGAGTTATTGAGGGAACTACGCTTCAGGCTGGTTGTACTCATCGTGTTGAAAGTAAAGGAGGCCCCTAACTTGTCCAGCTGCTGTCTCAAAATACACTCTCCTTGGATCAGCCTCCCTGGGACCTGCCTGAACATCTTACAAGTAAAGGTATGGAAAGACGCTGACCGTGTGAGACTGTGTTATTTATCTGCACCCGACTTCACTAACTTCATAGACTTTGAGGGACCAGTCCCACCTGTAGGGGACCCGACATCTAGCTGCCTCACCATCCCCTCAGAGATCTACAGCAGCGCTGGTACAAATTACCAGAAGACTACAGGTGGCGTCACGAACTGTATATAAATCTATCCCCTGTAAATATTCCCCCAACATACGCCAGACCGCCAGGGCCACAGACCGAGCCACCGCTACCTGTGACAATCCCCATAGACTTCCATGGGCTCGGCTCTGAGTACCCCATTGCCCTGGTAACCCACAATTGTGGTGGCGGGTCGACACAAAAATTTGGCGTCACGAACAGGATGCGAAACTCGCAAAATTGCGAGCCCTGTGTGCCTATGGAATTGTTTTTGTGAAAAAGGACTGTTTGCACTTTTGGCGCCAAAATCGCCATCTTTGTCGCCATATTCGCGCCCTCAGGCGCTGGAGAAGAAGGTGGGCGTGCCTTCGTGGGCGTGTACCCCCCAGTGGCGCGAAGAAAATGCCGGCCCTCTCAAAGTGCTATTACAACATGCGATCCTGCCCTACAGCAAAGGAGGTCCGCCTCCTCTTCACCTTTCCTGCAAAGAGGAGGAGACGCAAACCCCGCCTCCACGGAAGAGACCGGACGTCTCTGGAGGAAGAAGAAAGAATCGTCTGGAACATCATGGAAGCAGGACGTGTGCAGCCGAACAGGGAAGCGGAGGAAGGCAGGCCCCGTGCCCCAGCCAAGCTGCCACCAGCACCGGAGTTATCCGTGGTCCTGCACCTGCAGCAGGCGTTGCTAGAAATTCAGGAAGAAAATGCACGCCTGAAGAAGATGGTCCAGCACCAACCTGGATTTGAAGAGATCGAGAGACGCCGGCGTACCCTGGAGCAGCGGAGGCTGTGGGACACGGTGATCTCTCCCCTCAACGACCCCCCACGATTCGAGTTACCGAAGATTCTGCTGCCCAAGGCAAAGGAGCAACCGGAGGCTGCCCCCGAAAGTACCGATCCTGATCCCACCGGTGAAGCGGTGGAGGCGAAGGAGGTTGAGGAGGTACCGCCAGTTCCGGAACTCCCGCCCGGCCAGGAGGCCGCAGCAGATGATCGGTCCCCGACAGGGACACCGGAGGGGTCCTGTCCGTCGTTACCAGACGTCGACTGGGACGAGATGGCGCGCCTGGATGACGTCGCCTATACCGCCCAGTGGGAATATGAGTGGCAGCGTCGTGAGGAGAAGCAGAAACGCCAGCAGTAGGAAGAGCGGGAAGCTCAGCGGAATCGTCAGCGACAACATGCAGAGCTGATCGCGGACAAGGAGAGTGTCCGGAGAGAGAAAGGTACCCTGAGGGAACCGCGGCGGCAGGGGTGTGTGACTGAGTTCCAGCTCCGGAAGGGCTGGGGCTTCATCCGTGAACCGGGCCTCTACCCAGGGGTCTTTGTTAGTCGCAGGGACGTAGAATCCCACCTACCGCAAGGCCATCCCGGGAGGGACTTAGTTAATGGAGACATTGTCACGTATACATGGCACTGGGGAATGAAGGGATGGTATGCCCTTAACGTCACCATCGTCCGTGACCCCGTCCCCGACGCAGGTAACGTCACCACTACCGCAGCGTCCCCGTCTCCAGCTCAAGCAGTATCCGGCCGTGCCCCAGCATCGCCCCCTGCAGGTTCATCGCAAAGGAAAGCCACATCTACATCGCAATATGCGACCCAGTCTCAATCGCAATCCATGACACGGTCCATATCGTTAACTGTGATTGAAACGCAATCGGTGTCTCGTGAGGAGAATGTACCCGTTGCGCCCCTAGAGGTTCGCACGAGAACTGTGGCGACCCAGACCCTAATAGCAGCGCATGACTTGTTAGTAATGGGATCTAGGGACCATCGCATTGTTCCAGCCCCCGGGGTGGAAAATATATTTGAAGTAAATGAGTAATTAAACAGTAAAGAAGAATCGGTGAGATCCCTATAGGGTCTACCATAAGTAAAGTTGTAGAAAGTTTAAGTATGTTTACAAATTTTTGCACAAGTTGAAGAGTATAACGTATATAACATATATATATATATTTCTAACAGTAGAATGCCCGGCTGGGTAAACAGAGAAAAAGTTTGCACTTTAGTATTATTATAATGTGATATTATATCTGTGTCTTCGTTTTACAATGGACTTTGAGGTTGAGGACTGTGCCAGCCCAGAACTTATTTGTATATAGTTGCGCTTCGTTGCTTTATCTTGGTTTTACATAAAACCATCACCATTACCTCTGAATACAAAAACCCGTGTGGTGTGGCACTGAGTGAGGTCTGCATTCGGATGTCCTGCAGCCCACCCAGGACCCACGTTGAACGTTTGGTGCGGGTCCTTCACAAGAATACTGAGTATTTATTGAATGTTTTGATGCCTTAATACTTTTGTATTTTTCTATATATAATGTTTTTGTTTTGCAACGTTCAAGACATCCTCACCTCCCGGATGGGACGAATTAATGTTTAATGTTGATGTTTTCATGCATAAACAAAATGTCTCTTTGTATTTTACAGCCCGGGAGTGCTGTCTTTTACCATGGGGGAATGTGTAGCCCTGGTGTTAGGCACACGCAGTACCCTGGAGAGTGTGTGGCGAGACAGCAGTTTAATGCTCAATACCCATTCACTCAACATACACTAGACACACCCTTAGGGTAGTGTAGTTACTTGTGAGGGAGTGGTCAGGGTGTATATTGGTTGAGTGATTTTAGAGTCAGTCAGTTTCCTGTCTTCGGACAGAGCAGACGTGTGGAGTCTAGCTGGAGGGAGGAAGTCGTCCAGCCTGCTCTATCATCAGTTCAGAAAGTGGAGGCTAGTACAGGTGGTCTAGTTCACCTCAGCCTAGTCAGAGCTGTACCTCACCTGAATACATTGACAAAGAAAGAAGAAGCTTAGTGCAGAAATACTTCAGTCACCTGTCTCAAGGACAGTGAAAGGTTCAGAGACGTGCTCCTGCCTAGTGATAACTGAGAATCTGTAACTAACTCTAAAGGAAGTGAAGAAGGGAGTGATTACATGACTTTTTGCAAGTGTGAGTGTTTATGCTACCAGCGAGGACAAGGCGAAAGGCACAGTGGAAAGATTATTGGAAAAGTGCTTTTGGATTGAAGAAGTCCTGCACATTGTAACCGGTCACTGGGGACCGAAGGATCACTATTAGCTTCAAGCATAGTGGTAAGAAAACCAGGGATTTACCGGACCTTAGGTCGCGGCAAACAGCCCCATATAGTCAGTACGTAACTGGGGTCAGGGGGAGTGAAGACTTTGAGTCCGTGCACGACAAGACAGGAATTCAGCTCTCTCACAGGAAGGCTCCTACCACAAAACTGACTGGGCAGTACAGCTATGGATTAGCTGGAGTTATTGAGGGAACTACGCTTCAGGCTGGTTGTACTCATCGTGTTGAAAGTAAAGGAGGCCCCTAACTTGTCCAGCTGCTGTCTCAAAATACACTCTCCTTGGATCAGCCTCCCTGGGACCTGCCTGAACATCTTACAAGTAAAGGTATGGAAAGACGCTGACCGTGTGAGACTGTGTTATTTATCTGCACCCGACTTCACTAACTTCATAGACTTTGAGGGACCAGTCCCACCTGTAGGGGACCCGACATCTAGCTGCCTCACCATCCCCTCAGAGATCTACAGCAGCGCTGGTACAAATTACCAGAAGACTACAGGTGGCGTCACGAACTGTATATAAATCTATCCCTGTAAATATTCCCCCAACATACGCCAGACCGCCAGGGCCACAGACCGAGCCACCGCTACCTGTGACAATCCCCATAGACTTCCATGGGCTCGGCTCTGAGTACCCCATTGCCCTGGTAACCCACAATTGTGGTGGCGGGTCGACACACATGAGCACTTCTGCCCCATTCTAACAGGGATAAAAGGGCCTCATTCTGTCAATTGTTGTGTCAAGGATAACAGCCGGGGAGGTCAAGCAAGTCCCACCACTGTCAACAGTTTGTCAGGGGACACAACTGTAAAATTGTCTCCCAAGCCCACCTCTAAAAGGGGGAGGTGTCATAAAGAAAAATTAAAAATCCATAAGACATCTCCGGAGAGAAGACATATCACATTCATATTGAATATATGGAATTAATTATAACTGTGGAAGTGACAGAGAGCTGATACTTCAACCTCAATAGAAGTAGAGACCTACTGCAGTGACCAGGTAATTAGAGCAAAGGTCTGCTCTGGGAACTAACCACCCAGAATCTAATTAATTTATTCTAAAAGACCAGCAGGTCCCACAGCTGCCACCAGTTTCAGGGATAACAACCGGGGATGTCATGCAGGTCTCACCGCAGTCACCAGTTTGTCAATGGACACAACTGCGCTGCATCCAATCATCACAACAATTAAGCAATTAACTGACGAATGATGGACGTGGTCACTGGTGCTTCCATTATTAGGCCGGTTGTTGGAGAACTCACAGTGAGCATATGGTATATACACCTCTGATTCCAGCTCCTAAAATATATATATATATATACAGGGGTTGGACAAAATAATGGAAACACCTAACGTTTTGGCATCATAATCTTCGAACATGTTATAAACATGCAAATCATGACATATGGTAATGTTTTGTAGTTGATTATTTGTGTTATGTGATATGTGTATGTAAATTAACTGTTTGTTTTGCATAATTGTAAGAACATTGATGAGAACCTGATACCAATGGCAGACCTCTCGGATTTTCAAAGAGGCCAAATTGTTGGAGCTGGTATGGCAGGCGCTAGTGTAACCGAAAGTGCCCGAATGCTTGGCGTGTCAAGAGGTACTGTCTCCAAAGTAATGACTGCATTTGAAAGAGAAGAAAAAACGTCTGCAGCAAAGCACAGGTCCGGCCGAAAGTCGAAGTTGACTGAGAGAGACCGTTGGACTCTAAAGCGAATTGTGAGAGAGGATCGCAAGACCATGGCTCAGAAAATCACTGCTGAGCTCAATGAACACCTACAGAACCCAGATCCACGAAAACTGTTCGTCGGAAGTTGAACGAATCTGGATTTCACGGAAGAGCTGCAATTCGAAAACCGCTGCTCTCAATGACAAACGTTTCCAAGCGTTTAGAGTGGTGAAAAACCCTCCAGAATTGGTCCCTCGAGCAGTGGAAACGTGATATTCTCAGACAAATCATCGTTTACCCTATTTCCTGTTGCACAGCTTCTGAATCCACACCTTTGCAGCAGAAAACTTCACAGAGCAAGTTGCATGGGATAACAAGCGTTTACTTCTCTGAACATGAGGTGAAGGAATAATGTAGTTATTACAGCATTGCATCAGCAAACAGGAACAAAACGAAAGTGAAACTAAACAGAAGAGAGACTAATTCTTATACAATACATTAAAGAAGGAAACGTTACACAACATCGCCATCTACTGTCAGGTCAGCATAAAGTCCTCCTTTTACTTATAATATAGAAGTCCTAATCTGTTGCATATGACAACACCCTGTCTCAACAGTAAGGACTTATTCAACCAAACCCAACTTTTTTATTAGTCTCTGATGTTTATCAGCATTCAACGCCTTCGTGAAAATGTCCGCTGTCATTTCTTCAGTAGGACAATACTTCAACTTCAATACTCCTTGGTCCTGATGATCTCTGAAGAAATGATATTTCACATCAATATGCTTGGTTCTTGGATTAACTCTTTCCATCTGAGCAAGAACAAGACATCCTTGATTGTCCTCTTTTATTTTTGTTGGTTCCAACTGTGGTTGTCCTAGGTCTGTTAACAATTGTCTTAAACACAGTACTTCTTGACTCGCATGTGCTGCTGCAACATATTCTGCTTCTGTTGAAGACAGTGTCACAATTGACTGTTTCTTACTTGTCCAACTGATTGGTCCACCTGAGAGAAAAAAAATATGTCCACTGGTAGATCTTCTGTCAGTTGGATCTCCAGCCCAATCTGCATCAACATATCCTGCTAAAATGCAATTATCACCTGTGGGTAATTTCAGCTTAACATTGCTAGTTCCTTTCAAATAACGTATTACTCTCTTCACGGCATTCCAATCAGCTTTATTTGTTTTTGATTCCTTTCTACTCAGGATTCCTACTGCTGCTGCGATGTCTGGTCTTGTAATGGTCGCTAGATACAGTAGTTTTCCTATTGCTGTTCTGTATTCTTCATTGTTTGGTAGCATATTTTCTTCACTGTTCATCTCTTTGAGATAATTAGTTTCCATTGGAGACTTTACTGTTTTTGCATCATTTAGTCCAAATTTTTCTGTTATGTCTTGAATCATGTGATTTTGATTCAGTAGGAAACTTCCATCTTCTTCTCTTTCTATCTGTATTCCTAGGTACTGTTTTACATTTCCCAAGTCTTTGATTTAAAAATTTTGTTTCAGGATTTTTAGAATGTTTTCTTTATCCCTTTCTTGTTTAAAACAAATCAAAATGTCATCTACACATATGAGTACATAAATCCATCTATTACTCAGCCTTTTTGTGTACAAGTATGGATCAGCTTTACTTCTTTGAAATTTTTCATTTGTTAGTACTTCTGTGATTTTGTCATTCCACGCTTTAGCTGCTTTCTTTAAACCATATATGCTTTTCTGTAGTTTACAAACTTTGTTTGGATTTCTTTCATCTTTGAATCCTGGTGATGAAGGAATCTGCAAGATTCTGAAACTCGTAGTATAGACTGGTCTTAGGAGCGCTCCGTAGTCAGTTACGTGGGTGGTCACATGGTGTGACGTCACCGAAGGTCCTGTGCACTCACTGCTCTCTCCTTCTGATTGCCGGCATTCAGCGCTTACACAGCGTGGATTTACAGCAGCATAACAGATGGGCATCTGTTACCGGCCGGAACAGTGCCCTTGAAGATTACAGAGGACTATAACTCATCCTAACATCATCTGAAGGAATGCTGGCCAGACTTAAGGACTCAATTGTTCACACACACTGGGGAGTTACCAGTGAGGTAGGAACGCCATTTATTACTTACACACTCACTGGCTGTTTGTGGACACAGTTATTTATTTAATTTTTAATGAGTATGTGAGCATAATTTAACCCTTTTGAGCCTTGCAAGAACAACAGGATCGAACTCAGTATCCTCGTTATTATTAACAGATATTGCAATCTCAGCAAAGCAACATACTAACTTTTTTAATAAACCACTTCTATATTTATGTTTTAAATTTCATCATTTTATGGCTACAAAGCATTGGTCTTATCAGCACATAGGCATTTTTGGCATTTTTTACCAGACATTCAGAGCAAATTTTTATATTTATTATTTTATTATTTCAGGGGTTGTAAGAGTGGTGTTGCCCCTTTATTCGCAGCAGTCTGTCTGTTCAGATACACCAGCGCCTGGGTATATTAATTATTTGATTAACAAATCAAAATGTCGTCTACATATATGAGTACATAAATCCATCTATTACTCAGCCTTTTTGTGTACAAGCATGGATCAGCTTTGCTTCTTTGAAATTTTTCATTTGTTAGTACTTCCGTGATTTTGTCATTCCACGCTTTAGCTGCTTGTTTTAAACCATATATGCTTTTCTGTAGTTTGCAAACTTTGTTTGGATTTCTTTCATCTTTGAATCCTGGAGGTTGTTCCATGTAAATGTCTTCTGTTAAATCTCCATTCAAAAAAGCTGTCTTTACATCCAGATGTCTTAGTTCCATCTGTTCCACTGCTGCAACTGTAAGTAAAGTTCTTATTGTAGTGTGTTTGACAACTGGAGCAAATGTTTCATCATAGTCTTCTCCATATTTTTGAGAATACCCTTTAGCTACGAGTCTTGCTCAATATCTTTCAGGTGTGCCATCTGTTTGGTATTTTACTTTAAAAATCCATTTACATCCTATGACTTTTCTTCCTTCTGGCAAATCTGTTAGTGTCCATGTATTTGAATCATGCATGGATTTAATTTCTGTTTCTGTTGCTTCTATCCATTTATTAGCTTCTGCTTCAGGAAGTTTAGATATGTCTTTCCAAGAGGTAGGTTCATAGATTTTTCTTATACTTGTCTTGTATGAGAGACGTTTTGGTGGTTTTCCTTTGTTCTCTCTTATTGAACGTCTTGGTTCTGTGTCTGTTTGTAGTTGTGATTCTTCACTTTCAGTATTTTGTTCTTCATTCATTTCTACTTCTTTCTCATCAGATATTTCTTCAGTTATGTCACTATTGTTTTTCTCATTTTTGTTTCAACTGAAATCATAATGTCTTCATTTAAATCTTCAATGAATGTCACACTGTTACTCACTGTAACTCTGTCTGTTTTGGGATCTAGGATTCTATATCCTTTGCAGTTTTCACTATATCCAACGAATATTCCTTCCATGGATCTGTTTTGAAGTTTGGAACGTTTTTCTGTTGG
>JARQOD010000003.1:335792950-335897392 GCA_033576555.1 Oophaga sylvatica | reverse complement strand
CAATGAACACCTACAGAACCCAGATCCACGAAAACTGTTCGTCGGAAGTTGAACGAATCTGGATTTCACGGAAGAGCTGCAATTCGAAAACCGCTGCTCTCAATGACAAACGTTTCCAAGCGTTTAGAGTGGTGAAAAACCCTCCAGAATTGGTCCCTCGAGCAGTGGAAACGTGATATTCTCAGACAAATCATCGTTTACCCTATTTCCTGTTGCACAGCTTCTGAATCCACACCTTTGCAGCAGAAAACTTCACAGAGCAAGTTGCATGGGATAACAAGCGTTTACTTCTCTGAACATGAGGTGAAGGAATAATGTAGTTATTACAGCATTGCATCAGCAAACAGGAACAAAACGAAAGTGAAACTAAACAGAAGAGAGACTAATTCTTATACAATACATTAAAGAAGGAAACGTTACACAACATCGCCATCTACTGTCAGGTCAGCATAAAGTCCTCCTTTTACTTATAATATAGAAGTCCTAATCTGTTGCATATGACAACACCCTGTCTCAACAGTAAGGACTTATTCAACCAAACCCAACTTTTTTATTAGTCTCTGATGTTTATCAGCATTCAACGCCTTCGTGAAAATGTCCGCTGTCATTTCTTCAGTAGGACAATACTTCAACTTCAATACTCCTTGGTCCTGATGATCTCTGAAGAAATGATATTTCACATCAATATGCTTGGTTCTTGGATTAACTCTTTCCATCTGAGCAAGAACAAGACATCCTTGATTGTCCTCTTTTATTTTTGTTGGTTCCAACTGTGGTTGTCCTAGGTCTGTTAACAATTGTCTTAAACACAGTACTTCTTGACTCGCATGTGCTGCTGCAACATATTCTGCTTCTGTTGAAGACAGTGTCACAATTGACTGTTTCTTACTTGTCCAACTGATTGGTCCACCTGAGAGAAAAAAAATATGTCCACTGGTAGATCTTCTGTCAGTTGGATCTCCAGCCCAATCTGCATCAACATATCCTGCTAAAATGCAATTATCACCTGTGGGTAATTTCAGCTTAACATTGCTAGTTCCTTTCAAATAACGTATTACTCTCTTCACGGCATTCCAATCAGCTTTATTTGTTTTTGATTCCTTTCTACTCAGGATTCCTACTGCTGCTGCGATGTCTGGTCTTGTAATGGTCGCTAGATACAGTAGTTTTCCTATTGCTGTTCTGTATTCTTCATTGTTTGGTAGCATATTTTCTTCACTGTTCATCTCTTTGAGATAATTAGTTTCCATTGGAGACTTTACTGTTTTTGCATCATTTAGTCCAAATTTTTCTGTTATGTCTTGAATCATGTGATTTTGATTCAGTAGGAAACTTCCATCTTCTTCTCTTTCTATCTGTATTCCTAGGTACTGTTTTACATTTCCCAAGTCTTTGATTTAAAAATTTTGTTTCAGGATTTTTAGAATGTTTTCTTTATCCCTTTCTTGTTTAAAAACAAATCAAAATGTCATCTACACATATGAGTACATAAATCCATCTATTACTCAGCCTTTTTGTGTACAAGTATGGATCAGCTTTACTTCTTTGAAATTTTTCATTTGTTAGTACTTCTGTGATTTTGTCATTCCACGCTTTAGCTGCTTTCTTTAAACCATATATGCTTTTCTGTAGTTTACAAACTTTGTTTGGATTTCTTTCATCTTTGAATCCTGGTGATGAAGGAATCTGCAAGATTCTGAAACTCGTAGTATAGACTGGTCTTAGGAGCGCTCCGTAGTCAGTTACGTGGGTGGTCACATGGTGTGACGTCACCGAAGGTCCTGTGCACTCACTGCTCTCTCCTTCTGATTGCCGGCATTCAGCGCTTACACAGCGTGGATTTACAGCAGCATAACAGATGGGCATCTGTTACCGGCCGGAACAGTGCCCTTGAAGATTACAGAGGACTATAACTCATCCTAACATCATCTGAAGGAATGCTGGCCAGACTTAAGGACTCAATTGTTCACACACACTGGGGAGTTACCAGTGAGGTAGGAACGCCATTTATTACTTACACACTCACTGGCTGTTTGTGGACACAGTTATTTATTTAATTTTTAATGAGTATGTGAGCATAATTTAACCCCTTTTGAGCCTTGCAAGAACAACAGGATCGAACTCAGTATCCTCGTTATTATTAACAGATATTGCAATCTCAGCAAAGCAACATACTAACTTTTTTAATAAACCACTTCTATATTTATGTTTTAAATTTCATCATTTTATGGCTACAAAGCATTGGTCTTATCAGCACATAGGCATTTTTGGCATTTTTTACCAGACATTCAGAGCAAATTTTTATATTTATTATTTTATTATTTCAGGGGTTGTAAGAGTGGTGTTGCCCCTTTATTCGCAGCAGTCTGTCTGTTCAGATACACCAGCGCCTGGGTATATTAATTATTTGATTAACAAATCAAAATGTCGTCTACATATATGAGTACATAAATCCATCTATTACTCAGCCTTTTTGTGTACAAGCATGGATCAGCTTTGCTTCTTTGAAATTTTTCATTTGTTAGTACTTCCGTGATTTTGTCATTCCACGCTTTAGCTGCTTGTTTTAAACCATATATGCTTTTCTGTAGTTTGCAAACTTTGTTTGGATTTCTTTCATCTTTGAATCCTGGAGGTTGTTCCATGTAAATGTCTTCTGTTAAATCTCCATTCAAAAAAGCTGTCTTTACATCCAGATGTCTTAGTTCCATCTGTTCCACTGCTGCAACTGTAAGTAAAGTTCTTATTGTAGTGTGTTTGACAACTGGAGCAAATGTTTCATCATAGTCTTCTCCATATTTTTGAGAATACCCTTTAGCTACGAGTCTTGCTCAATATCTTTCAGGTGTGCCATCTGTTTGGTATTTTACTTTAAAAATCCATTTACATCCTATGACTTTTCTTCCTTCTGGCAAATCTGTTAGTGTCCATGTATTTGAATCATGCATGGATTTAATTTCTGTTTCTGTTGCTTCTATCCATTTATTAGCTTCTGCTTCAGGAAGTTTAGATATGTCTTTCCAAGAGGTAGGTTCATAGATTTTTCTTATACTTGTCTTGTATGAGAGACGTTTTGGTGGTTTTCCTTTGTTCTCTCTTATTGAACGTCTTGGTTCTGTGTCTGTTTGTAGTTGTGATTCTTCACTTTCAGTATTTTGTTCTTCATTCATTTCTACTTCTTTCTCATCAGATATTTCTTCAGTTATGTCACTATTGTTTTTCTCATTTTTGTTTCAACTGAAATCATAATGTCTTCATTTAAATCTTCAATGAATGTCACACTGTTACTCACTGTAACTCTGTCTGTTTTGGGATCTAGGATTCTATATCCTTTGCAGTTTTCACTATATCCAACGAATATTCCTTCCATGGATCTGTTTTGAAGTTTGGAACGTTTTTCTGTTGGAATGAATATAAAAACTTTACATCCAAAAACTTTTAAATGATTGACACTTGGTTTCATACCTTGCCACAGTTCATATGGAGTTTTCTTCAGTTTTCTGGAAAAAAGTCGGTTCTGTAGATATGTAGCTGTCATTGCTGCCTCACCCCAATATTTCTCTGGTAGTTTAGAATCTGTCAGCATACATCTCATCATTTCTGTTAGAGTTCTGTTTTTCCTTTCTGCTACTCCATTTTGTTCAGGTGTGTATGGAACAGTTTTCTGATGTTCTATTCCATTTTGTCTTATGTAGTCTTCTATTCTGTGACCTGTAAATTCACCTCCATTATCACTTCTGATGACAATTGGCTTCCTTTGAAATTTGTTACTTGATCTTGTTACATAGTCTACAAGTTTATCAAAAACTTCACTTTGGTTCTTAATTAAGTATGTGACTGTGTATCTTGAGTAGTCATCTATAAAAGTCAACATGTATCTATTGCCTCCTGATGTAGTCACTTTCATGGGTCCACATACGTCAGTATGCACCAAATCAAGTGGTCTTTCGCTTTTCATCTCACTTTCTTTTGGAATAGATATCCTTGTGGCTTTGGATTTTATACAATATTCACATCTTACGGTAATTGAGCAATCTGATATCTTTAAATCTTTTGTCAATTCTTTTCTCTGTAGTTCCCTTATACTGTCCGGGTGTCTATGTCCTAGACGTCTATGCCACATGTGAATACAGTTTTTGTGATCATGTGTACATACCTTCATCTGTTCCTTTAGTTTGTCAAAATGATATAATTGTTCATCTGCCTTGACTTTGGTTATCAACTTGTTTCCTGCAATAATTGCACACTCATTATCTTTGAATTTTACTGTAAGTCCTTTTGCTGTTAAACGTTTCACAGATAATAATCCGCCTTCCAATTTTGGAACATACAACACATCCTGTACAAGTATCTTTGAATCTTGTCCGAACTTGTTTGAACAATTTAGCATACCTTGTCCGATATCTTCTGCGGTTATTTTGCTTCCATCTGCAAGATAAAGGGCTACTTTCTTATTTAAATCAAGATCAGTAAAGAAATTCTTGTCACTTGTCATATGACTCGTTGCTCCTGAATCAATAAACCAACCACGTGATGATTTCTTATCAGTTACTTTAAATGTGCCATTCCAATTATTTTCACACGTATCAGAAATTGTGTTTTACACCTTCTGTATATTATCTTTATGGTGTAATTTCTTTTGTTCTGCTTTCCATATAGTACAGTCTTTCTTTAAATGACCTTTTTTCTTACATCTGAAGCATTCTCTTGTCTCTTTATTATAGGGTTTTTTAAGTTCTGTAGCTTTAAGAGCATTTCCATTATCTTTTTCAGTAGAAGAATCATTGCTTTGTTCTTTCCTTCTCTGATATTCATCTATGAGTCTTGTTTTCACAAACTCTAATGTAATGTCAGTTTCTGGTCTTGTCTCTAGTGCATTTATTAAAGCTGTATATGAATCTGGTAAACTGCACAATAAAATTGCTGCTATATGGCTTTCTTTAATGTCTTCACCAATAGATCTTAGCTGTAATATCACTTCCATAATAGAGAATATATGCTTCTGCATGTCACTGTCTGCATTTAGTCTCATACTGTACAGCTTTCTTAGTAGAAATAACTTGTGATTTAAGCTGGGTCTCTCATATAGCTTTCTTAATTGTTCCCACATTCCTTTCGCTGTTTCTTCATTTCTTATATGTATTAATTGAGCATCATCCACTAATAAGCTGATGGTAGCTCTCGCTTGTCTATTTTTTCTATCCCATGTCTGATTATCTTCATCAGGTCTATCTGTAGTGATTAATTCCCATAAATCACCTTTAGACAATAACATCTCTACTTTGAACTTCCATAGCTGATAGTTCTCATCATTCAGTTTAGCTACTGTGAGTTTTAGCTCTGTGCTATTCATCATTTTTAACTTATCTTACTTGTTTGGAGAGACTTGCACTGAAGAATTCTTCTGCATTCACCAGAGTCTTGCTGATAGTTCCAGTGTCCTGGGTATCTGTGGTGTCTGGATTCTCTGTATCTGGGTACGCTGTATCTGGGTGCCTGGGTGTCTGGGTGTCTGGGCCCATAACCTGTTGCACAGCTTCTGAATCCACACCTTTGCAGCAGAAAACTTCACAGAGCAAGTTGCATGGGATAACAAGCGTTTACTTCTCTGAACATGAGGTGAAGGAATAATGCACAGTCATTTTAGCATTCCATCAGCAAACAGGAACAAAACGAAAGTGAAACTAAACAGAAGAGAGACTAATTCTTATACAATACATTAAAGAAGGAAATGTTACTCAACATCGCCATCTACAGTCAGGTCAGCATAAAGTCCTCCTTTTACTTATAATATAGAAGTCCTAATCTGTTGCATATGACAACATTTCCGACCTCCGGCCGTGTGTACGTTTGGAGACAGCCGAAAGAAGCATTCCATCCAGACTGCCTTCTCCCAACCGTAAAACATGGCGGAGGTTCTGTGATGATCTGGGGTGCTATTTTATGGAGATCCGCCGGGCCAATGATATCCCTTCATGGAAGAATTAACAGCCGCGATTATTTAGGCATTTTGGGCGACCAAGTTCATCCTATGGTTCAAGCACTGTTTCCGGAAGAGAACGCCATCTTTCAGGATGATAATGCACCAATTCATACAGCTAGAATCGTTAAAGCATGGCACGAGGAACATTCTAATGAAGTTGAGCATCTCATCTGGCCCCCACAATCCCCAGACCTCAACATTATTGAGCATTTATGGTCGATTTTGGAAATTCAAGTAGATGTCGATTTCCGCCGCCATCGTCGTTCCAAGAACTGGAGGGTGTTTTAACTGAAGAATGGGCTAAAATTCCTTTGGAAACAATTAACACCTTGTATGAATCCATACCTCTGAGAATTGAGGCTGTAATCGCCGCAAAAGGTGGACCTACACCATATTAAACTAACTTTTATTGATGTTTTCAGGTGTTTCCATTATTTTGTCCAACCCCTGTATATGTATATACAGTACAGACCAAAAGTTTGGACACACTTTCTCATTCAAAGATTTTTCTGTATTTTCATGACTTTGAAAACTGTAGAATCACACTGAAGGCATCAAAACTATGAATTAACATATGTGGAATTATACATTACACTTTACAAAAAAGTGTGAAACAACTGAAAATATGTCTTATATTCTAGGTTCTTCAAAGTAGCCACCTTTTGTTTTGATTACTGCTTTGCACGCAGAAAAGGTGAACGGATGGACTCTACATGCCTGGTTCCCACCGTGAAGCATGGAGGAAGTGGTGTGATGGTGTGGAGGTGCTTTGCTGGTGACACTGTTGGGGGTTTATTCAAATTGAAGCTGTGAGCGGTCCAGCTCACCCCAAACCATCTCGATTGAGTTCAGGACTGGTGACTGTGGAGGCCAGGTCATCTGGCGTAGCACCCCAACACTCTCCTTCTTGGTCAAATAGCCCTGACACAGCCTGGAGGTGTGTTTGGGGTCATTGTCCTGTTGAAAAATAAATGATGGTCCAACTAAACGCAAACCGGATGGAATAGCATGCTGCTGCAAGATGCTGTGGTAGCCATGCTGGTTAAGTATGCCTTCAATTTTGAATAAATCCCCAACAGTGTCACCAGCAAAGCACCCCCACACAATCACACCTCCTCCTCCATGCTTCACGGTGGGAACCAGGCATGTAGAGTCCATCCATTCACCTTTTCTGCGTGCAAAGCAGTAATCAAAGCAAAAGGTGGCTACTTTGAAGAACCTAGAATATAAGACATATTTTCAGTTGTTTCACACTTTTTTGTAAAGTGTAATGTATAATTCCACATGTGTTAATTCATAGTTTTGATGCCTTCAGTGTGATTCTACAATTTTCATAGTCATGAAAATACAGAAAAATCATTGAATGAGAAGGTGTGTCCAAACTTTTGGTCTGTACTGTGTATATATATATATACAGGTGCTGCTCACAAAATTAGAAAATAATCAAAAAGTTAATTTATTTCAGTTCTTCAATGCAAAAAGTGAAACTCATATATTATATAGAGTCGCTACAAACAGAGTGATCTATTTCAAGTGTTTATTTTTGTTAATGTTGATGATTATGGCTTACAGCCAATAAAAACCCAAAAGTCATTATCTCAGTAAATTAAAATACTTTTAACAACAAGTGGGACACAATTGTGAAGTTGAACTAAATTTATTGGTTATTTAAAATTTTTGTCGAAATACAAAAACTAAAAAGTGGGGTGTGCAATATTATTTGGCCCCTTTAACTTAATACTTTGGTGCGCCACCTTTTGCTGCGATTACAGCTGCAAGTCACTTGGGGTATGTCTCAATCAGTTTTGTACATCGAGAGACTGAAATTCTTGCCCATTCTTCCTTGGCAAACAGCTCGAGCTCAATGAGGTTGGATGGAGATGTGAACAGCAGTTTTCAGCTCTTTCCACAGATTCTCGATTTGATTCAGTTCTGGACTTTGACTTGGCCATTCTAACACCTGGATATGTTTATTTGTGAACCATTCCATTGTAGATTTTGCTTTATATTTGGGATCATTGTCTTATTGGAAGACAAATTTCCGTTCAAGTCTCAGGTCTTTTGCAGACTCCAACAGGTTTTCTTCAAGAATGGTCCTGTATTTGGCTCCATCCATCTTCCCATCAATTTTAACCATCTTCCCCGTCTCTGCTGAAGAAAAGCAGGCCCGAATCATGATGCTGCCACCACCATGTTTGACAGTGGAGATGGTGTGTTCAGGGTGATGAGCTGTGTTGCCTTTATGCTAAACATATCGTTTGGGATTGTTGCCAAAAAGTTCGATTTTGGTTTCATCTGACCAGAGCACCTTCTTCCACATATTTGGTGTGTCTCCCAGGTGGCTTGTTGCAAACTTTAAACAACACTTTTTATGGATATCTTTGAGAAATGGCTTTCTTCTTGCCACTCTTCCATAAAGGCCAGATTTGTGCAGTGTATGACTGATTGTTGTCCTATGGACACACTGTCCCACCTCAACTGTAGATCTTTGCAGTTCATCCAGAGTAATCATGGGCCTTTTGGCTGCATCTCTTATCAGTCTTCTTGTTTGAGATGAAAGTTTTGAGGGACGGCTGGGTCTTAGTAGATTTGCAGTGGTATGATACTCCTTCCATTTCAATATGATCGTTTGCACAGTGCTCCTTGGGATGTTTAAAGTTTTGGAAATTATTTTGTATCCAAATCTGGCTTTAAACTGCTCCACAACAGTATCACGGACCTGCCTGTTGTGTCTTGGTCTTCATGATGCTCTCTGTGCTTCAAACAGAAACATGAGACTATCACAGAGCAGGTGCATTTATACAGAGACTTGATTACACACAGCTGGATCATATTTATCATCAGTAGTCATTTAGGACAATATTGGATCATTCAGAGATCCACAATGAACTTCTGGAGTGAGTATGCTACACTGAAAGTAAAGGGGACGAAAAATATTGCATGCCCCACTTTTCAGTTTTTGTATTTCCACAAAAATTTAAAATAACCAATACATTTCATTCAACTTCACAATTGTGTCCCACTTGTTGTTGATACTTCACCAAAAATTTACATTTGGTGTCTTTATGTTTAAAGTATATGTGGGAAAAGGTTGAAAAGTTCCAAGGGGCGAATACTTTCACAAGGCACAGTATATCCTGGTATGTTCACTGCCAACTCCACAATAACAAAAAGGAACTTCTAGCTGCCACAAACAATGGTTTATACAGGCTGATTGGACATCCGTTAAAGGTAGTGAATTACTTCAGGGGTGCGGTTTAGAGAACAAGAGAAACAGAGCTATTACATTTTGTAAAATTAATCCAGAAAGATAGTCAGTCCTAATAAAAAAATATAAAAAGATGATATACAATGGGAACAACACAATGCGGTATATACAATTACATGTTAGAAAAGGGAAGCCAAAGAAACTTACTAAACCTGATGTCACGGCTCAGAGCTTAGCAGAGGGAGATACTTCTTAGGAAAACGGACAGAACCCACAGCAAGCTGTACCTTCTAAAGCTGGCAAAATACAAAAATGTCTTCTATTTATTAAATCAAGGTTATGCCCACATACTTCCCATTGGTGAGTTCATATTGGGGCTGGTTGTTTAATGTGCTAAGTCTGTTAGAACTTTATGAGCTCCCAAACTTAGAGGATGTCTTTGCCCTTGGAGGTCCCAGTGGGTAGATATTGTCGTCATGTTTCCTATCACAATTTTACCTTTATATAAAGATGAAATATGATGTGGATAGCTTCAAGTTGAAGGGTTTAGAATGGCCTAACGGTGATGTGAGTGAATGCAATATGTTTGTCCCATCTCTACGACGGCAAAAATATATCTCCCATAAATATTGGATCGGTACAAACCCTAATATTCATCACTATCCACTGGCTCCAAAAAGTCTCAGAGCCCTGCTTTGATTAGAGGTAATTTATCCCTGGGAAGTGTATTTCTTCATAAAGAAAGCTCAGTCTTGTCATCTTTTTCCCATGTCAAATCTCCTAGGGTCATTACCTGATAATTGCATGAGGCCCCTACTTCAATGGAGGTTGAAGTGTTAGTTCTCTCTCTTTCCCAGCTATAATTTAGCCCATATGTTCAATTTGAGGGTAATATGTTCCCTCTCCAGAGATGTCTTACGGATTTTAATTTTTCTTTTTTCCTAATGTGAACATATTAGGATGCACTAATGAAAGTCTTAATCTTGGCTGAGCCAGCTTATTAGCAGTACTATCCATTTTGGCTTCATCGGCGAGCCATTCTTAGAGTGGGGTGGCACAGCTTCACACCTACTCAGACATGATCATGTGACTAATTACTAGCAAGACTTATGAAGCCTCCACAGACATTGGCTCATTATATACTCGTATGTTCATATAGAAAAAAAATATGTGGGCATATATAACCTTCAATACAGTGATACATCTCATTTCTCTCATTATGCTCTGTCTGGAATATTTACGCTAACAAACGATTCAGTTTTTCCTGGCAGTCGTCTCCATGGTTGTTTCACATAGGAATACAATTAATTACAACTTGTGTTCGTCTGAGGCGGGTTCTTGGGTTTCTATATTATTAGCATGGTGATTTTTCAGGTTGGGTAAAGAATGTAATTGTGACTTGTTACGTAAAATGTACATCCTGCTTGACAGGCTTTCGCCTCGCCACAGCGCACAAATGATATTATTTGGATATTTTTACATTTCTGTTGTTTCAACCCACTCACGTGTGAATCTTGGACACGTAGGACGTCAGATTAAATAAGCCATAAGGAAAAAAAAAAGGAAAACACTGTTCTTCGGTTCTCATGATTTTATTTACTTTGAGAATTAATTTAAAGAATAAAACTTGATTTAATTGCATTTCAAAATAAACGAGCTTCTTATAGAGTTTAATAAAAGGAGAAAAAATAGAAATAAAAAAAAATATATATGCCTGCTTTCTTCCAGAAATAGTCTCACTTTTGTTCATGGTCTTTGGCTGTTATTGTGATTTAAAGGGGTATAAGTCTGAAGTCACTCAATATGACTGCAGACTCCTGTATCCACATATCTTGTGCACTGCACACTATGAGGATTCCCTGATGCCTGCACTAGGAGTGGCACGCGCATGATCTAACGTATGTGATTTTGTATACATGCGGTCACGTTCCGACTAGACGTGCACAGCCTTGCTCAATGCAAATGTATTGTATAATTCCATTCACTTTCCATCTAGATGTGTCGGGCTTCACCCAATACACTTGCATTGAGCAAGGCTGTGCACATCTAGTCTGCATGTGACCGCATGTATGCAAATAACATACTTGCTGTCACGCACCGACCCGTGCTCAGTGCCAGCACTGGAGAAGCATGAAAGTGTGCACTGTGAGGATTCACCAGTCTGAAGTCATATAAAGTTACTGCAGACTTGTACCCTAAGACCGGACAACTTCTTTAACCACTGCATAAGACTATGTCTCCAAGCGTGCTACCTGTTGTCTCCACACCCAATATCAGATAGGTGGGGAGAAAAAAAATCATATGTAGACAATAAACGGGATATCTATAAGAAAATACAGAAAACCCCCATTGTAATATGACTATGGTGCCTGGTACTGTTATTGGTTCACTATGGCTGCTCATTTGGGGATAATGTGTGATGCTAGTCACTTCTCATGGCCAAGTCGTGAGACAGGGTACTCAAGGAGTCCAAGGTCAAAAGCCAGGAGAATACATCATAAACAGAAGGAAGAGACAAAGGCATAGTCAGGTAACATTCCGAGGTCATAAGACCAAGAGGATAGCGGATAACAGCAGAAGGGGTTAAACAGAAAGGTGGTCAGAACGAGATCCAAGGTCAGGCAGCGAAAGCTCAACATACAGAACGCAAGGCACAGAGGTATAAACCACACAGTAGCTGAATGTACAACTTGCAGAGATCTGGGAGAAACAGCTCAGTTAAGTAGCTGGGCAATCACTTGGGACAATGAACACCTGGAGACAGGCGGCGCCTCCCATTCTCAGATTGAATGGCCAAGCTGTCAAACAACGCACTAGTAGCTCAGCCATGTCCATACACCAGACTGGATGACTGAGCTGTCAATCAAAGTACTGACAGCTACTGTACCAGTTTGGATATCTGAGCTGTCAGTAACTACATCTCAGACACACTAAGGGGTGGAACAGTAACATAATGACTGCCTGGACTACATACAGCTGATTTTGTTATAAGAAAACGCTGTGGCCAACGCTGATATGGAATTTTGGATTTGTTATTGGACATTGTTTTCTGTACAAGTATTTTCATCTTCTAATATTAGGAAAATGTAAGGTCTGGTGGTAAGATGATGCCTCATGGTAGTGCATTTATCTCTAGACCATTATTAACATTGCTTATTCATTTGCCTCTTACTAATATGATTTTGCATTTTCACTTTCTTTGGGTTCACAAAAATTGCTCAGAGCGTGTTGTTAGGATACATGAAAAGTTACCTATGTCTGCCAATGACTCCCAGATAAAAGAAAACATAAAACATGCATAATGTAGTAGGTTTTACAGTCTTTCAACACCTTTTAACATAAAGAAAACATATTTTTACTTATGTCAGTGTTTACCTTTGGTTTTATAAAGTTGTAAAAAGTTTCATTCTGCATTCTCCATTTCTTCATATCCCCTCAGACCCCTGATATACAGTTTGCAGCCTGCTCCCAAATTCCAACTTTTCTCCTGGAGATTCTGATTTGGCTTTTATCCTAAGTCATATTACAAGACTCGTTAAAGGGTTGATTGTGACTTGTAGGATCGCTACTTCCAACAGGTGGCGCTATAGAGTACAAGTCCTCTTTGTTTGAAGAGGCAATTTGCATATTAACTTTTCTCCTGTGCATTAATCTCTCTATCTCAGTGATACATGCGTGATGCGAGTTCTATATGTCCAGGAGGCTGCTGTCTTCACTAGCTCCTATGTAGCAACACAGTTACATTCTTGTATGGATTTCTCCTTCACATCTCATTATGGGTCATGTGCATTCCTCACAGACTGAATGAGCTGCCCTCCATAGTAACATAAATGCTTTCTCTGCTCTCTGATCTACCCAATGCAATCTTCTCCACCTCCCTGCTGCTATTTTTATCCCCTTCTCCTCTTAAAGGGAATCTATCACCAGGTTTTTGATACCTCATCTCAGAGAAGTAGGAGCAGAGACCCTGATATCAGCGATCTGTCAATTACTTTACTGGGTGCTGCAGATTTTATAAAAACTGTGTTCTCTGCTGCAGATCAAGCAGTGCTCTGAATGCTGAGCCCTGTAAAGCACCACTTACACCACTGGTTGGCAGCCTTCTGTTTACTTTATGTATATGCGGAAAGCTGCCAATCAGTAATGTGGGCGGGCTTGCACAGAGCAGAAGGACTAGGGGGCATGAGACACCTAGTAGTGCAGTGATAATCTGCTGATGATAATATACTTATTTTATAAAAACTACAGAAAGCATCCTAGTAAGTGACACATCACAGGAATCAGGGTCTCTTCCCCTACATTACACTGCTCTCAGATTAGATAACAAAAACCTTGTAACAGATTCCCTTTAAACAGGGCCAGAATCTGGAGCAGAAATCTGATGGACTTTTGTCTGAGTTTGCAGACCAGCTGCCTACTGTCAGTGAAGAGCCCTGCAGCAACAAAATGGCTTTACATTTCTATTGAAGACTTTTTAGATAGTTGATTAATTTTGTATGTAGAAAGCAACTAAAGAAAAAAAGATAATCAGTGCAAAGTTGTATATAGCTTTTCATGATACCATATAAGATAAAATGAATGCATAGCAAAAAACATATTTTGAATCACGCTCTGCCCATATAAACCTATGGGACAATTGCAGTATACATCTTTCTTATCCTATCCAGACGAATTCATAAACATTCATAAAGCAGGTCAGTATAATAAAAGCTCTTTTTCTCGCCTTGCAGGTCGGAATGGGGGCAGATATACAGCATTATAGAAAGCTGTTTATTAGGCCTAAAAGGTGGTGGCCGTATCTCATATGGGTCAAACCTGGTGACAGGTTCCCTTTAAGAAGAAGCCAACATTATACATGTAACATAATAGGTGGATTGCGAATTTTGCATTGTGGTTTATTAAATTTAAGTTCCACCTATGTCTTGAATGAATTTCTAATTTCACTTGTCCTTTAATGTTTTTTTTTTTTAATTCTGCATGCGGTCTCCTGGCCACATTTGTTTCCTCTTTTGGCATGTCGTGTCATAAACCTAATTTTGCACAACTGCACCTGTTTTTATGAGGTCACATGGAGATTACAGTAGTAAATTGACACCGATTGCAGGATATGACTTGTTATGGGTATATTTGGGTACACAATAAAATATCTATTGCAGGACGCCTAGTAATTACTAGAAAAGTCAGGTTTTCCTCTTCTTCATTGGATCTGGATTAGATGGCATTTCTATTTTGATCCAACAATAAAAAAAATGAATGTCAAAATAAGAAGAGAAAATTTTTTGTTACATTGGGTAATTATATTCTTTTTTTATTTTCATATCGCCTGCAATGGTATGGTTAGTTCCATGAAGATACATCCACGGGATAAAAAAAGAACAGATTGAATGAATATCTCACAAAATTCTGGTTTATATAATTGGACATGGTTTAAAATACAAATGCAAAAATGCATCTGACGGATGCCCATGCGCTCTCTGTGACTGAGACGCCGTCAGACATCTCTAGCAGCAGCTTATCTCTTAGAGAGCAAAAAGACCAGCAATCCAAAATGAGATACCTCCTTAGCTCCTCCGACAGTCATCTGTCGAGGTTCCCATACACATTAGATAGTTTGCCACACCTGTCGATATCAGCGAGTTCAGCCGACATTAATCTAATGTGTATGGGGGCTTTACTGCTCTAGTTATGATTTCAACAGAATACCTTTAATTTATACAGATTTAAATCAAAGAAATTATTAATGTGGTTGTCCACTACTAGGGCAACCTACCGTATTTTTCATCCGCATGTTTGCCACTTATAAAATAATTATTACACATCCATCCCAGGTCCAAGCTTTGCTCTCTTTACCCCTGTCTACTAAACTCTTTTGTGCTCCACACTTTGAAAGTAGCCTAATGTGCTCCCATGTGTTCATCTACCTTGACCTTTATAAGGCCTTCCAAGGCACACACTTTTAGTTTGTTTGAGCACCACGACCTGCTCAGTACCTGTTCAAGGACTTCTCCTAGCTCTCTGCAGTTTCCAGGACCTTTGGTACCTGTCTGCGGTCTCCATGTCCTCTGCTGTGACACAGCACAAACTGTAAAAGTTCCATCAAAAAGATGTTGTGAGCTCCCAAATGAACCCCTCTCCCTTTAAGGAAGTGATTGACCGATTTTAGGCCTTCCATATGCTTGATGCTACTATGGAGTGCTTCCACATCTATAGAAGCTAAAATTGTACCTGGCTCTACGGTAATTCCTTCCAATTTATTCAGGAGATCCATAGTGTCCCTTAAATATGAGGGGAGGGTAAGAACAAATGGTCTCAGTAGTTTGTCAAGGTAGATACTAGAATTCTGGCAAAGAGCATCTATCCCAGATACAATTGGTCGACCTTTTAAAGGGCAAATGCCCTTATGTATCTTAGGGAGTGCATAGAATGTGGAAACAACTGGCCATTTAGGAAGCAAAAAATTAAATTTGTTCTTAGAGATGAGTCTAGACTTCAAGGCTTCGTTCAAAATCTTAGTTTGAGATTATATTCTTTGGTAGGATCGCACCTGAGTATCTCATAGGTGGATTGATCAGACAGAATATCAAGGCACATATCAATATACTTATCTCTGTCTAAAATCACGGTATTGCCACCCTTGTCAGAGGGTTTCAGAACAATCTGGCCATTACTTTTCAGGCTCTCAAGAGCTTTCCTCTCAACATATGGGAGATTAGGTGAGGTCTGATCAGTCTTAGGATTGATTTTTTTAATTTCATCAGAGACCAATTGCAAAAAAACATCAATACTCCCATTGTCCCCAATCGGAGGCATTTTTAGACTTTTAGGTTTTAAATCCAAGAAAGGACCCACCCCTAGTTCTTGTTGTCCTTCCTTCGCCATTTCTGCCAAAATTAGCATACTAGAGAGATCTTCCATAGAGATACCAAGTTGTACACACTTGTTTCTGTCATTTAGGGCAAAAAAAATTTTCCACTTTAATTTTCGAGTGAACAGATTAATATCTTTTATCCACTCAAAGGGATCAAATCTAGTTGTGGGTACAAATGAGAGTCCCCTACTCAGGGTCTTAATCTCCACCTCCGAGAGGGTGTATGATGAGAGGTTAATAATCTGATTTTCCTGTCCCCCTGAAGCTCCCTTATCTCTAAAAGTGCTTATTTGTGATTTGTTTGGTTCATCCTGTCTCGTAATTTGTACGGAACCAGTCCCCTTGTCTCTAAAAAATAGGATGATAAGCAAGCCGAAGAGGAGGGTTGGTTTGATGTACAGTAGTAGGAGGGGTCGTTTCTTTTGATTTCGTATGCGCTCTTGCATAAAAATGATCTGGTTCCTGCCATCTCCTGTACCCACCCCTCCGGCCCCGTCCTCTATTCCTAAAGTGGGGCCTTTGATTTGAGAACCTAGATGCACCTTCTGTGTCCGAAGACTCTCGTCGCTTCACCGGATGTGACGTCAGGCATGTACCACTGAATATTTAAATCTCGGCGTCTCATACATGTTGTGACCCGCACCACAATTGTGGGTTACCAGGGCAATGGGGTACTCAGAGCCGAGCCCGTAGAAGTCTATGGGGTTGTCACAGGTAGCGGTGGCTCGGCCTGTGGCCCTGGCGGTCAGGCGTATGTTGGGGGGTATATTTACAGGGGATAGGTATATATATACAGTTCGTGACGCCACCTGTAGTTCTCTAATCACTGAGACCAGCGCTGCTGTAGAACTCTGAGGGGATGGTGTGGCAGCTAGATGACGGGTCCCCTACAGGTGGGACTGGTCCCTCAAAGTCTATGAAGTTAATGATGTCGGGTGCAGGTAAATAAATCAGTCTCACACCATCCAGCGTCTTTCCATACCTTTTACTTGTCAGATGATAAGGCAGGTCCCAGGGAGGCTGGTCGGGTGGAGGATGTGCTTTGAGGCAACAGCTGAACAGGTTGGGGGCCTCCTTTACTTTCCAAACAATGAGTCCAACCAGCATAAAGCGTCGTTCACTCCAGAAACTCCAGCTTCTTCAAAGCTGTACTGCCCGGTCAGTTTTGTGGTCGGAGTCTTCCTTTAATGTGAGAGAGCTGAGTTCCTATTGTTGTCCTGCATCGACTCAAGGTTCCCACTCTCCCTGACCCCAGTTACGTACCGACACTCCAAGGGCTGCTTTCTGTAACCTAAGGTCCAGTAAGCCTCTGGTTTTTCTACCACTATGCCTGAAGCTATAGTGACACTTCGGTCCCCAGTGACCGGTGACAATGTGCAGGATACTCCAATCCTAAGGCACTTCTGAATTCCTCCACTATGCCCTTCGCCCTGTCCGCGCTTGTAGCATAAGCACTCCACACTTCCAAAGGTAATGCAGCCTAATCCCTTCTTTCTTCTTCCCAGAGTTGGCTAACAGGTGCTCAGTAATCTTCTAGTTCAGGAGCACGTCGCTGAACTCCACTGTCCTTGGGACAGGAGACTGAAGGTCCTGCTGATAACTCCTCTTTCTTCCTGCACAGACTGCTCACTCTGACTCCTCTGTCCGAGGACAGGAAACAGACTCCTCCGAGTCCAGACTCTGACTGACTGGCTGACTGATGTCACTGGCTTATATCTCCTATGGGTGTGTCTAAGTGTGTGATGGAGTGAATGTTTATTGAGCATTAAACTGTTACCTCTCCGCACATCCTCCAGGGTACTGTGTGTGCCTTCACACCAGGGCTACACATTCCCCCATGGTAAAAGACAGCACTCCCGGGCTGTGAAATACAAGAAGACATTTTGTTTTTCATTAACAATAAACATTAACTCTTCCCATCCGGGAGGTGCGGATTTCTTAAACGTTGCATTTAAACATTAGATATAGAAAAATACAAAACATTCTCTCATAAATATATCATATCAACAATATTCTTGTGAAGGACCCGCACCAAACCTTCAACGTGGGTCCTGGGTGGGCTGCAGGACATCTGGCTGCAGACCTCGCTCAGTGCCACACCACACGGGTTTTATATTCAGAGGTAGTTGAGGTGGTTTCATGTAAAACCAATATAATGCACCTTAGTGCAACTATTTACAGGATACAGTTTTTGGGCTGGCTCAGTCCTCAGCCACGCAGTCCATTATACGACACATTTTCAAATAATTCACATTATATCAAATTCTATTTACTCAACTAGAGTATTTTATATGTAAAACTCTTACTTTTTATTTCTCAAAATTCTTTAACTTTTCAAAATTTTCATCATGTACCCAGCCGGGCATTCTACTCATTATATATAAAACTACGTAAACCCTATATATATCAATAAAGTGCAAAACAGCAAGTATTTCTTTTATCAAAAACTTTCTACATTTTCTTTGTTGCGGTAAACCCTGTCTGGGTCCTACCGTTCTTCACATTTTCTTGCAGGTTTCCATTATACTTTCCATCCCGGGGGCTGGAACAATACGATGATCCTTAGATCCCATGACCAACAAGTCGTGACCTGCTATCAGGGTTTGGGTCGCTACAGTTCTCGTGCGAACCACTAGGGACGCAACGGGTATGTCATCCTTGCAAGATTCTGATGGCATCTCTGCTGGTGCCGCCACGTCCGGCGGTATAACTTGCGACTTAAACGGGGTCGCAGTTTGCGATCTGGCGCGAGATGCTGGCAGAGTAGAGTAGGCAGGGGGTGCTTCCGACTGCGATATACTCTCCTGGGGCGATGCCGGGGCATGGCCTGATGCAGCGGTAGATTGAGACTGGGATGCGCTGGCAATGGTGACGTTACCTGCGTCAGGGACGGGGTCACGGACGATTGTGACATTAAGGGCATACCATCCCTTCATTCCCCAGTGCCGTGTGTAGTTGACTATGTCCCCATTAACCAGGTCCCTTCCCGGATGGCCTTGTGGTAGGTGGGACTCTACGTCGCGTCGGCTCACAAATACCCCTGGGTAAAGTCCCGGTTCTCTAATGAAGCCCCAGCCCTTCCGGAGCTGGAACTCTGTCACACTCCCCTGCCGCCGCGGTTCCCTTAGAGTACCTTTTTCCCGGCGGACACTTTCCTTGTCCGCGATCAGCTGCTCGTACTGCCGCTGCCGGTTCCGCTGCGCTTCCCGCTCTTCCTCCTGCCGGCGTCGCTGTTCCTCTTCGCGACGCTGCCACTCACGTTCCCACTGGGCGGCGTAGGCGACGTCATCCAGGCGCGCCATCTCATCCCAGTCGACGTCTGGTAATGATGGACAGGACCCCTCCGGTGTCCCTACCGGGGATCGATCATCTGCTGCGGCCTCCTGGCCGGGCGGTTGTTCCGGAACTGGCGGTACCTCCTCAACCTCCCTCGCTTCCACCGCTCCATCGGTAGGTTCGGGGTCGGTCTTTTTGGGGTAGCCTCCGGTTGCTCCTTAGCCTTGGGCAGCAGAAATTTTGGTAATTCAAATCGTGGGGGGTCGTCGAGGGGAGAGAACACCGCGTCCCACAGCCGCCGCTGTATCTGGTTACGCCGGCGTCTCTCGATCTCCTCCATTCCAGGTTGTTGCGAAATCATCTTTTTCAACCTCGCATTTTCCTCTCCAATCTCCAGCAATGCTTGCTGCAGGTGCAGGACCACAGATGGTTCCGGTTCTAGTGGCAGCTTGGCTGGGGAACGGGGCCTGCCTTCCACCGCTTCCCTGCTCGGCTGCACACGTCCTGCCTCCATCATGTTCCAGAACACTCTCTCATCTTCTTTCAGAACAGTCCCGTCTCTTCCGTGGAGGCGGGGTTTGCGTCTCCTCCTCTTCGCAGGGAAGGTGAAGAGGAGGCGGACCTCCTTTGCTGTAGGGCAGGATCGCATATTGTAATAGCACTTTGAGAGGGCAGGCATTTTCTTCGCGCCACAGGGAGGCACACGCCCACGAATCCACGCCCACCTTCTTCTCCAGCGCCTGAGGGCGCGAATTTGGCGGCAAAATGGCGGATTTTAGCGCCAAAAATAGCAAACAGTCCTTTTCACAAAAACAACTCCACAGGCACACAGGGCTCGCAATTTTGCGAGTTTCGCATCCTGTTCGTGACGCCAAGTTTTTGTTGTGACCCGCACCACAATTGTGGGTTACCAGGGCAATGGGGTACTCAGAGCCGAGCCCGTAGAAGTCTATGGGGTTGTCACAGGTAGCGGTGGCTCGGTCTGTGGCCCTGGCGGTCAGGCGTATGTTGGGGGGTATATTTACAGGGGATAGGTATATATATACAGTTCGTGACGCCACCTGTAGTTCTCTGATCACTGAGACCAGCGCTGCTGTAGAACTCTGAGGGGATGGTGTGGCAGCTAGATGACGGGTCCCCTACAGGTGGGACTGGTCCCTCAAAGTCTATGAAGTTAATGATGTCAGGTGCAGGTAAATAAATCAGTCTCACACCATCCAGCGTCTTTCCATACCTTTTACTTGTCAGATGATAAGGCAGGTCCCAGGGAGGCTGGTCGGGTGGAGGATGTGCTTTGAGGCAACAGCTGAACAGGTTGGGGGCCTCCTTTACTTTCCAAACAATGAGTCCAACCAGCATAAAGCGTCGTTCACTCCAGAAACTCCAGCTTCTTCAAAGCTGTACTGCCCGGTCAGTTTTGTGGTCGGAGTCTTCCTTTAATGTGAGAGAGCTGAGTTCCTATTGTTGTCCTGCATCGACTCAAGGTTCCCACTCTCCCTGACCCCAGTTACGTACCGACACTCCAAGGGCTGCTTTCTGTAACCTAAGGTCCAGTAAGCCTCTGGTTTTTCTACCACTATGCCTGAAGCTATAGTGACACTTCGGTCCCCAGTGACCGGTGACAATGTGCAGGATACTCCAATCCTAAGGCACTTCTGAATTCCTCCACTATGCCCTTCGCCCTGTCCGCGCTTGTAGCATAAGCACTCCACACTTCCAAAGGTAATGCAGCCTAATCCCTTCTTTCTTCTTCCCAGAGTTGGCTAACAGGTGCTCAGTAATCTTCTAGTTCAGGAGCACGTCGCTGAACTCCACTGTCCTTGGGACAGGAGACTGAAGGTCCTGCTGATAACTCCTCTTTCTTCCTGCACAGACTGCTCACTCTGACTCCTCTGTCCGAGGACAGGAAACAGACTCCTCCGAGTCCAGACTCTGACTGACTGGCTGACTGATGTCACTGGCTTATATCTCCTATGGGTGTGTCTAAGTGTGTGATGGAGTGAATGTTTATTGAGCATTAAACTGTTACCTCTCCGCACATCCTCCAGGGTACTGTGTGTGCCTTCACACCAGGGCTACACATACACGTGGAGCACGCCGCACAATACATTGTACTCTCGGCCACTGGGGGAGATTGTACCCCCGTTTTTGACCCCCTGATGAGCCCTCTGCATCCTGAGGGGGAAACGCGTCGGGTCTGGTTCTACGGGTCCTGTGATCATGGGTCCTTTGACTATCATCTGCTGATAAGTATCTGCCTATTTTGAGGCTTACATCTGCCTTATATTTTTTGAAAATGCATATTATGTCTCTATGATTTAAGCACATTGTTTCATGCTTTGTCTATGTGATTGAAGCGCATTTGTTTTATGCCATTTTTTGAGACCTCCTGAGACTATTCAATGAGCAGATGTTATATATCCCTTTTTTGTGGTCTCTATCTAGGGGGCTAATTGACATGCACCCTTGTTTGCCTTTTAAGGGGGAGGAGGCCCTCTGATAATCTTATTATAAGATACCATTTAAAATGTCATCTTTTTGTAAACATTTTTTGAGGCATTTTCCTCGTTAGGCCCCCTTTTTCATCTTTTTGTGATTTGCTTAATCCATACATATCATTTTGGACCCCCTTTACTTGTTTTGTGTCTTTATTGGATTTTAATTGATTAATTAAAAGGTATATTTTAGGGATGTCTTTCTCTTTTGGTGCTCACTTCAACATATATCCCTTTTATTGATTTATGAGTTTTTGTTGTTTTTAAGATGCTGTGGTAGCCATGACCAGTACAGACCAAAAGTTTGGACACACCTTCTCATTTAAAGATTTTTCTGTATTTTCATGACTATGAAAATTGTACATTCACACTGAAGGCATCAAAACTATGAATTAACACATGTGGAATTATATACTTAACAAAAAAGTGTGTAACAACGGAAGTTATGTCTTATATTCTAGGTTCTTCAAAGTAGCCACCTATTGCTTTGATGACTGCTTTGCACAGCTAAGTAAAGCAGCTAAGTAAAGAAAAACGAGTGGCCATCATTACTTTAAGAAATGAAGGTCAGTCAGTCCGAAAAATTGGGAAAACTTTGAAAGTGTCCCCAAGTGCAGTTGCAAAAACCATCAAGCGCTACAAAGAAACTGGCTCACATGAGGACTGCCCCAGGAAAGGAAGACCAAGAGTCACCTCTGCTTCTGAGGATAAGTTTATCCGAGTCACCAGACTCAGAAATCGCAGGTTTACAGCAGCTCAGATTAGAGACCAGGTCAATGTCACACAGAGTTCTAGCAGCAGACACATCTCTACAACAACTGTTAAGAGGAGACTTTGTGCAGCAGGCCTTCATGGTAAAATAGCTGCAAGGAAACCACTGCTAAGGACAGGCAACAAGCAGAAGAGACTTGTTTGGGCTAAAGAACACAAGAAATGGACATTAGACCAGTGGAAATCTGTGCTTTGGTCTGATGAGTCCAAATTTGAGATCTTTGGTTCCAACCACCGTGTCTTTGTGCGACGCAGAAAAGGTAAAAGGATGGACTCTACATGCTGGTTCCCACCGTGAAGCATGGAGGAGGAGGTGTGATGGTGTGGGGGTGCTTTGCTGGTGACACTGTTGGGGATTTATTCAAAATTGAAGGCATACTGAACCAGCATGGCTATCACAGCATCTTGCAGCGGTATGCTATTCCATCCGGTTTGCGTTTAGTTGGACCATCATTTATTTTTCAACAGGACAATGACCCCAAACACACCTCCAGGCTGTGTAAGGGCTATTTGACCAAGAAGGAGAGTGATGGGGGTTCTACACCAGATGACCTGGCCTCCACAGTCACCAGACCTGAACCCAATCCAGATGGTTTGGGGTGAGCTGGACTGCAGAGTGAAGGCAAAAGGGCAAACAAGTGCTAAGCATCTCTGGGAACTCCTTCAAGATTGTTGGAAGACCATTTCCGGTGACTACATCTTGAAGCTCATCAAGAGAATGCCAAGAGTGTGCAAAGCAGTCATCAAAGCAAAAGGTGCTACTTTGAAGAACCTACAGAAAAATCTTTAAATGAAAAGGTGTGTCCAAACTTTTGGTCTGTACTGTATATGTACATATATAAATATATATACAGATGCTTCTCACAAAAATAGAATATCATCAAAAGTTAATTTATTTCAGTTCTTCTGTAATATACAGTTACTGGGATGCAGTAATACAAATGCTGTAGAGCAGGGATCAACTATATTTAATTATTTAATGGTGGGAAACCTCACAGGGAGATAACAGGTAAACAAAGAGTACAAAGGGTAAAACTAAATAAATGTCAGTTTACTAAACAGTCTCTTGTTAAAGGTTTCACTTATTGTGACTCTGCAGCCTGTCACTCTCTGAAGGCCCCATAGGTAGCAGAATGCCAGTGGTGTTCGGTGTAATGTCTGCTGGCGTCCTCGCCTAGCACACGATCCTCCTTCTAGCAGCAGCGGGAGGTCTCCGGTTTTACCTGCTGAGCCCCTAGTTCATATATCTGTGGAGTAAAGGGTATGCCACACTGAACAATATCGCTAATGGGATCGCTAAAAAACGTCACTATTTAGCGATCCCGTTAGCGATGTTGTTCAGTGCGGCAGCTTCCAGCGACGAGCTTCCTGCTGTGATCTCGCTCGTCGCTGGAATCGTTCCGGACCCTATTTTCTCGTCGGCGCTCCCGCTGGGTAAGTATATATCGCTAGTGTGGCACCTTTTCTTAGCGATTTAGCGGTACTTTTGTACCGCTAAAGTCGTTAAGAAGATCGCTAACGGCGATAGCGTCGTTAACTATATCGCTAAATGTGGCCGCACTTAGCGATATAGAAACAATCCCGCTAGCGATCGCATTAGTATGCGTCGTTATCGTGATCGCTAGCGGGATTGTTTAGTGTGGCAGTACCTTAAGAGAGCTCTCCACAAGATTCTTCTTGGCACTGGTCTCCTTGAGCAGCCACTGTGGTCTGAAGGGCTGCGCTGCAATGCTTTACCCGGTGTGCGCCTCTCTGGATATCAGTCGACACCTAGACATTCGTACTGCGATGCTCCATCGATCGCGTGCACCCATCGGTTTTGGTGAGTCCATCACTATGCTGCCCTTTTTCTTCACGCCGCGGCCTGTTGTCGCTCCTCTCACAGCAGTTGCGGTCTGCACCTCATCGGCGTTCTGCCAGGAAGACCGCTTCAGTTGCCGTGCAACCCATTTTACCTCACACTGACTGGCCATGCCCCCTTAACCATGGTTACTGGCTCGATCTGGCTGCAATCTCATTCCCCCAGGAACAGGAGGTTAGGCCCCAGCAGTTCCGGACACGACGCTTCAATAGCCGTAGCAGTCCGGTCCTCCCTTCTACATCCCCACCTTCCTTTATCTCACCATTCCATGGGCAAGAGTTCCTTCGCTAGTCGTTCACATTTCTCGACTTCTTAGATAATTGTTGGAATATGTTTGATGCAACAACTACCTTCCTGTCTATGAGTGTTCAGTTGCTAGATTTGTATGCTGTTCACACAGGGAGAACATGTAACTGTATTTCCTGTTTTTCTGTGTCTGTGTATGAGAGAAGCAGCCTGCTGTAGAGGCTGCACAGATAGAGACACACAAATGATTTATTCCTGATCTATTAAGCTTATCATATATTGTTCCTGTTTGCTCTTGAATAAAGAAGATCTGTTGTCCCACACTTGTAGAGTATCCTGAATAATCCACTGCCAACAGGTTATGGGCCCAGAGTGACACAGAACTGCAAAGTAACACAGCAACACAAGCCCAAAGCAATAGCAGCACAGAGCAACAGAGAAGATGTTCACTAGCAGCAATCCTGTCACGTTGTCAGTGCCAAGCCTTTCTAACCAGAACTACCAGTCCTGGAAATTCAAGGTGAAGATGCTGCTCATAAGAGAAGATACATGGAAATATAGTCAGGAACAAGTGCCTCATCCATTACCAGATGATTGGCTAGAGAAGGATCAGAAAGCACAAAGCACGATCTCCCTCAGTGTAGATGATAATAAGATTGTGTGCAACTGCAAAGGAGTTGTGGGATGAGTTAGGCCTCTTTCACACATCAGTTTTTTTACGTCAGGCGCGATCCGGCGCTTTTGTAAAAAAACAGATCCGTTTTTTTAATCCGCCGGATCCGGTTTTTTGTCATTGACTTTCATTAGTGCCGGATTGCGCCGGATGTCCTTGCGTTGTGTCCGTTTTTTTCCGGAAATATACATTCCGGCGGCCGGAAAAAACGGTCACTGCAACGTTTTTTCTTTCTGCCGCACCCGCCTGATAGTGCCTGAAGCGACGCATCAGGCGGCTGCAAACAAGACAAGTCTATGGTGCCGGATCAGTTTTTTGTGCAATCCGGCAAAAGATTGATTCGGATTCTGGAAACCAAGGTCTCTCTCTCTCTCCTCGGACCGGACATGCGTACCAAGCATTTACAGGTTCAAAAGTTCAGGACGGATCCGGCAAAAAACCTGATCCGTTGCATCAGTTTTTTCAAAATCAGCGCCGGATCCATCCTTTCCGTTTTTGGACGGATTGTGCCTGACGCCAAAAACCTGATGTGTGAAAGAGGCCTTACAGAAACTGCATGAAAGATCAAATCTCAGCAATAAGCTTTATCTCATGAGAAAGCTGTATCAGTCTAAGCTAAGTGATGGACAAAATATGCATGACTATATAAGAAACACCCTAGAGATTGTGGAGTGTCTCAGGGGTATTGAAGAAATTAAAGATTTTCATGTTGCTGCACTTCTATTAAGTGGTCTTCCAGAGTTGTGACACACTCGTGACTGCACTAGATGCACGTCCAGATGATGAGCTGACGCTAGAGTATGTTAAAGGCAAACTTGTGGATGAATTCATGAGAAAAACGCAGCATGCAAGCAGCAGTAATGAATCCAGAGCAGAAACAGCATTAAAGATACAGGATTTCCCTAAATATAAGAGCAATCTAAGAGAAACTCGTGAATGTTTTGTCTGTAAAAAACCCAGCCACCTTAAAGCAGACTGCAGAATTTGGAAAGAAAGAATGAGTCAGCTTAAAAAGCAGAACAGTCATAAAAGGGTTAAAACAGCTATAAAATAAGATTCTGCATGTGCTGAAGCTGCATTTAATGCCAGTACAAGCTACAAAGCATATATAGTGTATAGATTCTGGTGTAAGCAGCCATATTATAAATAACAAGGATTTCTTCACTGACCTTAATGAAAGCAAGTCAGAAAAGGTCATCTTAGGCCTCTTTCACACATCCGGCGGGCGCCTGGCGGCGCCCCCGGAATTTTGCCGCAGCGCCGCATGTGAAAAGCTTTCACACTTCCGGCGCCCAAAATGCGTTTTTTTGCCGGATGGTCTCTGATGCTTGGAGAGATAAGAGACCATCCAGCAAAAACAAAAAACGTTACATGCAGCGTTTTTTCCGGACGCCGCAATGTACATTTGCGCCGCATCCGGACAAAACCGCATGCAACGCATTGACATGCGGCGCCATCCGGCGCTAATGCATGTCAATGCGAAAAAAGCCGCATGCGGCGCATCAGATTTTCAGATGCGGCGCTGCGGGAAAATGCCGGGGGCGCCGCAAGGCGCCCGCCGGATGTGTGAAAGAGGCCTTAGCTAATGGTCACTATATGACTTCAGAAGGAGTAGAAGACTGCTACCTCCACTGTCCAGTTTCATCAGCACAAAGCATAAAGATCCCAATAAAGGATGTGTTCTCTATGCTCCCAGCCTTGAAAGCAATCTTCTATCAGTAAAGAAGCTCACGCAGAAGAGGAATGTAGTTACTTTTAGAGATAACAGCTGCATTATCTCAACGAAGGGTCACACTCTTGCAGAAGAATGGAATATGAACTTTATCAGCCAAAATGCAAAGAAAGAGTGTAGAGTGCTAGATAAGATCTGCATAAGAATTGTATCCATGTATGGCACAGACCTTTTTAGGCACAGAGACCCAGATGCAGTAAGGAAGCTAGCTCAACTTGCAAATGGTATGGAAGTCACCCAGTGTAGTCAAATGATGAAGTGCACTAGCTGTCTTAAAGGGAAAATGTCTGAAAAATCCTTTCCTAAAATAAGCTCCACTAGATCTGCACAGCGTCTGGATCTGATACATACAGATGTGATCCAATGAGTGTTCAAACTCCTAGCAAGAAGGGATATTTTCTCACATTTATTGATGACTACTCCAGATATACAGGCGCCTATCTGCTTCACAGTAAAAGTTCAACAGAAACTTGAAGAATATGTTGCTATAGCGTTTAACAAATTTGGAAGAATGCCAAAAGCCCTACATGCAGATAATGGAACCAGATATACAAGTGGTAAGGTGCAAACCATTTTGAAAAAGTATGGAATCGTGTTCCAGACTGCCATTCCATACAACCCAGAACAAAATGGCATTGCAGAAAGAAAGAACCGTACTCTCTGTGAAATTGGAAGAAGTATGTTGTTTGATGCAAGTCTACCTACAACGTATTGGGGAGAAGCCATCATGACAGCTTGCTATCTCCAAAACAGTGTGCCAGGTAAAGCCACAAATAAAACTCCATATGAGCTATGGAACTGCAAGAAGTACCTGAACCTGAACCTGAAGTACCTCAGCATATTTGGAAGCAAAACGTTTGTACATGTTACCAAGAAAAAATGTTCCAAGTGGGAATCACATGCAAAACAAGGAGTCCTGGTGAGCTATAGCAAAACTCAAAAGGGAAACAGAATACTGCACCCAAAGACCAACAGAGTAACAATCAGCAGAGATGTAGTGATTGATGAAAACTCTATATCACTCAAATTCCATGTAGTTACACCAGTTATTCAACCTAAGAAGCAAGAACAAGAATCTCAATCACCAAACCCAGACACCAAAAAGGAAAACACTGAAGTGTGGATAAGCTCTGAAGACACCAAGGAAGACACAGAAGAACCAAGTCAACCTCCAGTCAGGAGATCAGAAAGGCCAAACAAAGGTATCCCGGCTAGACACCTTTCTTGTAAGGTCAGAACACTTCCCAAACCAGTTTGTAATGACAGAAGCCAAAGAAGCATCAAGACCAACGGATCCGTTCTACTTAAAGTTGGAAGGAGAAGAAAATCTGCTACCCAGCAATGATAGTTACAGACAGGCCATGGGGGCGCTTCTGTACATAGCAGCCACAACTCATTCGGATATCACAGCTACAGTCAGAATTCTCTGCCGACATGTAAGCAAGCCACAACAAAGAGACTGGAATGCAATTAACAGAATTCTTCAATATCTTAAAGAAACTCTAAAGGCTAAATCTTAAGCTATCTGCATCAGGAGATCTCACTCTCAGTGGTTATGTGGATGCAGATTGGGATGGAGATTCAAGTGATCGGAAATCAACAAGTGGTTACTTGTTCAAGTTAGGAGAAAATTCAATTTCTTGGTCCAGCAGAAATCAAGTGTCAATCGCATTATCTTCTACAGAAGCAGAATATATGTCTGCTGCTTATGCAAGTCAAGAAGTAATTTGGTTGAAACAACTTTTGGAAGATTTCGGCAAGCCATTAGCTCAACCAACAGTTATCTATGAGGACAACTAAGGATGTATTAAATTTGCCAGCAGTGAGAAGATTAGTGCATTGACTAAGCACATTGATTTAAAACATCACCACTTACATGACTTAGTGGAACGTGGTATACTCGAGTTTGTTTATTGCTAGTCTGACAAGATTAGATAGCTGATATTATGACAAAGCCATTTTCCAGAGCCAACTTTGTGGACTTCAGAACTGCAATTGGACTAACAGGATAAGAAGTTGTTGAGTGGGGGTGTTGGAATATGTTTGTTGCAACAACTTCATTTCTTTCTATGAGTGTTCAGTTGCTAGATTTGTTTGCTGTTCATAAAGTTAGAACAAAAAAAAACTTCCAGAGGCTCACACAGGAAGAGCATGTGACTGTATTTCCTGTTTTTTCTGAGTCTGTGTATGAGAGAAGCAGCATGCTGTAGATTCTGCACAGATAGAGACACACAAATGATTTATTCCTGATCTATTAAGCTTATCATTATTGTTCCTGATTGTTCCTTAATAAAGAGGCTCTGTTGTCACATGCGTAGAGAGTATCCTGAATAATCCACTGTCAACAATAATTCTCTGCCAGATAAACTGATCTTGCTGGTAGCAGGTGGGAGGCACTCCAGCTGTGGATCACTCTGACTGGCGTAGTTCGGGCTGACTTGTGAGCAGTAAAGGGATGCTCTGACCCGGTGGGTCTGCTGCTTTAGTGATTTCCAGCGTGGGCAACTTAGTGTTCATCTCCCCAAGAGGAGTAGGTGGCACATCATTGAGACTTGGGCACGGAGCTGACATTTCCTCTTCTTCATCGAAGTCGGGGACGAGAGCTTGGAGCACCTCCCTCTTTTTTTTCAACTCTTCCTCACTTTTGGGTTCCTTGGACAAGCAGGGCCGCAACATACTATGATGGACTAATCTAGTTGGTGCTGCCCCCTCCTGTTCAGGCTGAACTTCATACACCTGACCAGTGGGACCAACCCGCCATATCACTCAGTGTGAAGTCTGCTCCCACCGGTTTTCCAATTTTCCCCGTGGCCGCTTATTTCAGAGCTGTCCCGAAAATAGGTGGTGCCTCATGGTGCTTAAGTTCCTGAAACGTTGTCTGCACCAGTCGACGGAGAGTCTGCAATCAGTGCTGATGTTCCTTAACCCAAGAGGACACTCCCATCCGCGGGTAGTCCTTCTCTGGGTCTAGTTCCAGCTCTGTAATCTCTTGTCCTTTTCGCCCAAACAACAATGTGTACAGCGTAAACCCAGTCATGCTGTGCACTCGGTTGTTGTACACCCACAACAACTCTGCCACAAACTGAGGCCTCCATATCTTCCGGTCTTCCTCCAAAGTACGTAACAACTGGATTGTACGATTGAAGCGTTCACAGGCCCCATTCCCTTGAGGGTGGTAGGGAGTAGTTCTGGACTTCCCAATCCAGTACAAATGGTACAGTTCTGCCATAACTCGTTCTTGGAAGCAGGCGCCTTAATCAGAGTGGATCCTTTTCGGGCAGCCGTACACACGGATGAAATCTCGACAGATAGCCTGTGCAGCTGATTCTGCAGTCTGACCTCTAGTCGGAGTTACCACAGCAAACTTGGTGAAGTGGTTGGTCATCACCAGACAATATTCGTAGCCAAGATGCGCTGGTCCTACAGTCAGGTAGTCAATCATCAATACTTCCAAAGATGTGGAGGTCACAATGGTCTGTGTTGGGGCCCGCTGTTCTGGGGGTTTAGCCAGCTCACAGCTTCTGCACTGTTGACATGCATCTTCCACTGCATTCCTCAGTTGTGGGTGATACACCAATTTCTGTAGCCACAGGAACATTTTCTCTGCACTGAAATGAGCCCTCGCTCATGAGCCTTGGTAGCTACAATCTTGATCGACTTCTCTGGGAGTACTACTTGTCAAGTAACTCCCTCTTCTCGCAACAGCTGTACTTTCCGATACAACAATCCTTGCACCTGCGACAGGACTGCTCCCAGGCCATGTAGACTCCCATCAGTGTGAAGGATGAATGGCTGTGAAAAATCATCGTAAGCAAGTATGGGGGCCTCGGTCAGGGCAATTTTCAAGGCTTGAAAGGCTTCCTCTTGCCGGTCTCCCCACTGGATGGTCCGTTTCTTTGAGCTGGCCGACACTTCCTTCAGCAGTTCCAGCAAAGGGTTCACTATACGAGTGAATCGCAGGTAGTAGCCAGTAAGCACTAGGAAAGCCCGTACATCTTTCACCGTGTTAGAAGTGGGCCATTCTTGCACCGCCTCAACTTTCTCTCATGCACATCTTGCTTCTTCACTCGACACAATATTCACCAAATACACAATTTGCTTACGGGAAAGATGACATTTCTGTGGCTTCACCTTCAGGCCATAATTCTGTAACCAGCTCAACACTTGTTCTTGCCGCTGTAGGTACTCCTCAAATGTAGGCGCGTAGACGATGATATTATCAAGGTTGATCAAGGTAGCCTCAAAATTCAAGTCTCCCTTGGACTCTGACTCTCTTGTATTACTCCACTTTGCCACATATGAGCCAGCGTCTCCTTTACCACCTTGTACATCTCGGGGGGTATTTGGCAATACCTCTCCCTGATTGGTGCGGCACTCCCGGTAGGAATTTCATGAGTGACGGTCTGCGTGCAACCGAAAATTCATCTTCAAGGCAGACAAAAACTTCCTGATAGCGCTCCAGTTAAGGATGAGCGATTATACTCGTTAGGATTCGTTACTCGGCGAGTAATGCGAATCCTAGCGAGTAAATTTCACTACTCGCCTCGCAATATTCAGATCTACCGCCTGGCATGTGTTAACCAATCAAAGTAAAGCTGCCGCCTTCTTTGTTGTGGCATTACTGTGATTGGCTGGCCGCGCAGCGTCATAGTCATAGCCTATGAGTCATAGGCTATGACTATGTGTGTGCGGAGAATGTGTGCGGGGGTCTGTGAGGCTGTGTGTGTGTGCGTGCAGGTCCTGTGTGGGGCTGTGCCGGCCTGTGCCGGGCTCTGCCGGGCCTGTGCGGGGCTGTGCTGGGCTCTGCCGGCTCTGTGAGCTCTGCTGGGCTCTGCTGGGGCTGTGCCGGCTTGTGCCAGGCTCTGCGTGCTGTTCCGGGCTCTGCCCGGCATGTGTGGGGCTGTGCCGGTCTCTGCCGGGTCTGTGCCAGGCTGTGCCGGGCTCTGTGGGCTCTGCCGGGCTCTGCTGGGGCTGTGCTGGCCTGTGCCACGCTCTGTGGACTGTGCCGGGCTGTGTCGAGCCTGTGCGGGGCTGTGCCGGCCTCTGACGGGCCTGTGTGGGGTTGTGCCGGTCTCTGCCGGGCCTGTGCCGGGCTGTGCCGGGCTCTGTGGGCTCTGCCAGGCTCTGCTGGGGCTGTGCTGGCCTGTGCCACGCTCTGTGGGCTGTGCCGGGCTGTGTCGAGCCTGTGTGGGGCTGTGCCGGCCTCTGCCGGGCCTGTGTGGGGTTGTGCCGGTCTCTGCTGGGCCTGTGCCAGGCTATGCCGGGCTCTGTGGGCTCTGCCGGGCTCTGCTGGGGCTGTGCCGGCCTGTGCTACGCTCTGTGGGCTGTGCCTGGCTGTGTCGAGCCTGTGCAGGGCTGTGCCGGCCTTTGTCGGGCCTGTGTGGGGTTGTGCCGGTCTCTGCCGGGCCTGTGCCGGTCTGTGCCGGGCTCTGTGGGCTCTGCCAGGCTCTGCTGGGGCTGTGCCAGCCTGTGCCACGCTCTGTGGGCTGTGCCGGGCTGTGTCGAGCCTGTGCGGGGCTGTGCCGGCCTCTGCCGGGCCTGTGTGGGGTTGTGCCGGCCTGTGCCGGGCTCTGCTAGGCCTCTGCCGAGGCTGTGTGGAGCTGTGCCAGGCTGTGCGGGACTCTGCCAACTCGTGCTCTGCCGGGCTCTGTCGGCTCAGGTTCTGCTGGCTGTGCGGGCATCGTCCGATGAGACTACTTGTCACATCTGCCTATGCCTGCTACAGTGACAGCATTAGCAGATGATGGGAAAGTAGTAATCCCTTCATCCGGCTAATGTGGTGAATGTAAAAAAAAAGACATACAGAACATACAACATATAACATACAGTACATACACATAACATACAACACATAAGATAGAGTACATACTCACCGCACACCTAATTCCCCGAAGCACTCGTCTCCTGGAAATAATATTAAAATAATAAACCAACCTATACTCACCATATAATCTCTCGTGGAGAGCTGCCACATCAGCTGATGCGACCGCTCTCCAGGTGCTCCAATGACACACTGACCGGAGATAACCCTCCCGCAGTGTATCATTGGAGTTCACTTTACGGTAGCACTGCTGCGTGAGAAAATTCTCACGCTGTAGTGCTGCCATAAGTCACAGGTGAACTCCTATGACCTCTCAGTGGATTGATACATCGCGGAGGATTATCTCCGTCACTGTGTTGCTGGAGCCCCTGGAGAGCGGTCGCATCAGCTGATGTGGCAGCTCTCCACTGGAGATCGTCATGGGACACTCGTTTCGGACACAGAAAGTATATTGCTTCTTTATTTTAATTTTTTTTACAGGTGATCAAGGGCTTCGGGGATTAGGTGGAGATGGTGAGTATGGACTATATGTGCGTATGTTTTTTTTTTTTTACATTCAACACATTAGCCGGATGATAGAACTACTATTTTCTCATCATCCGCTAATGCTGTCACTGTAGCAGGCATAGCTGGATGGGACAAGTAGTCCCATCAGACGATGCCCGCACAGCCAGCAGAGCCCGAGCCCGGCAGAGCCCCGTACAGCCTCGGCAGAGGCCGGCACAGCCCCGCACAGCATCAGCAGAGCCTAGCACAGCCACGGCAGAGGCCGGCACAGCCCCGCTCATCACTGGCAGAGCCCGGCACAGCCCCCTACAGCCCCGACAGAGGCTGGCACAGCCCGCAGATCCTGGCACAGGCTGGCACAGCCCCGCACAGGCCCAGCACAGGCAAGCACAGCCCCGCACAAGCCCCGCACACACACACACAGCCCCACAGACCCCCGCACACATTCTCTGTGCACACATAGTCTCCTCCCACATACATTCTCTGCCCACACACATTCTCTACACATTGCTCACATTTTTCCATAGACTTACATTGGACTCTCTACTCGTTACGAATACCCGAGTATTAGTAGCTACTCGTAACGAGTACAGTGAGTCAGAGTATTTCACTACTCGCTCATCCTTAGCTCCAGTACATCCTCTACTTGCTGCACTTGTTGAGGTGACAGTCCCGTCAATTCTGCCCGCATCCGCTCTAAAATTCTATGACCGTCCTTCTGGCTGCCTGGCAGAGACTCCGATGTGGCTGTAACTGCTAGAGTCCAGGGATCCCCTCGCAAAACAGCTAGTTGTACTACTTCTGGTGACATTAGCTTCACCGGCATGCCCAGGATTTCGGCCATCTCACTCTTGAGTAAAATGGTGATAGTTTCTTTCCCCAGGTTGACACATCACACTACAATGCTGCTGTCTCCAACTGTGGCTAGTGTTTGAGTGACGAGCAATCCAGGGGATATTTGGTTCATTGCTGCTGGCTCGAACTGTACCTCAACTCCCTCCAGAGGAGTACAAGCTTGCACTGGCAGCGTGAGCTCTGTCTGGCCAGACGGTAAAGTAATCTTTGCAGCCGCCGACACCATCACCTTCCCCAAGACTCTTCCGTCTTCCGACGTTTCCTGGGCTGGGGTTGCTCACATTAGCTTCTGAAACACCTTTTTTTGGGGAAATCGTGGGCTTGATTGGTTCAATAAAGGTCCCTGTGGCTCACTAATCAGTAGTTGTCCCATCTCCTTCAGTACGTTCATCCCCAGAGTCATTACAGGTCCACGACCAGTATCTACTGTGACCAACACGACCCCCTTGCGGCCTATATCCTTCCCGCATACTTTAATCTCCATCCGGATCACTCCTGCAACCAGAATGGGCAACTGATTGGCCGCTGTTAGTCTTATTACTGGTCCCCACTCTGGCGGCGAGACCTCTGGAAAGTGTCATCTGAAGTAGGCTTCCAGCAGAGTAGTCACTTGTGACCCGGTGTCAATCAAGCAGTGAACAGCTCGCCCATTAACTTCAGCCCACACTGTAGGGCTCGAGAAACTATATTTTCAGGACTTCCTTCTTCCATCTTCCTGGCTCCGGGCTGCGTCCCTCAGCCGCGAAGCCTACTAGTTTAACTGCTGCCTCGGTGAGGGCTGTCTTCGGCTAGCACAGCCTCGAGCTTAATGTCCAGTCTTCCCACAATTAAAACACATCAGTCCCCCTTCAGCACCAAGAGGTCTCACTGCCTGACGAGGTCTGGGAGAAAGGCGAGATCCTGTATCATTGCTGTCTCCGATTGAGGAACCTTCCTTTGGTGGCTCTTGAGCTGGAACAGGGTTTCTCCTGAGACTGGTCCATTCTCTCCACATCTCTTGTATCTCTTTCCGTATCTCTCGGACCCACTCTGGCTCTGCTGCAGTTGGAGTAGGTACTTTATAGGTAAGGACCATCCCTGGCAGGGCCGTCACCCCCTGCTCCTGCTCTCTTACACGTGCCTCTGCCCCACCTCCAAAAAGATCATACGTGGGCTAGCGCACAAGCATTCACGCAATGCTTGTTTCAACAGTGCATCCCTAAGACCCGACACAAATTGATCCCTCAAAATCCTATCAGGAAGCCACACTCCCATGATTACCACATCTTCCCTTTTTGTAATGTGCACATGTACCTCCTGCAACGCGTTGATATATTGCGTCACCATCTCCCCTTCTCGCTAGACGCAACCAAATAAATGCATTCACATGTTAGTGGGGTCCCCATGCATCTCCTCCAAAACCTGGACCACTTTTTCAAATGTATCCTGCTCATGAGAAAGGCGGAACATCACAGAACACAGGGCCTCTCCGTCTAGTGCCATTAACGCTATCTCCGTCTCTAACGCAGGGTCAATGGAGTGCATTTGCAGCATGCTTCTGACACGTTCAGTCCAGTCCCACAACATCATGTTATCTCCCGTGAACTTCGGGAGATTACTGAGCATTGCCCCTAAAGACAAACTGGACCTGGGGGTACCCATAGTGGACTGGTCTTCAGCATCTGTATCTCCTGACTGCATCCTGCCGACTACGAAAAATGTAAATGCAGGTACTGGGATGCAGTAATACAAATGCTGCAGAGCAGGGATCAACTATATTTTATTATTTAACAGTGGGAAACCTCCTCACAGGGAGATAACAGGGTAAACAAAGAGTACAAAGGGTAAAACTAAATAAAAGTCGGTTAACTAAACAGTCTCTTGTTAAAGGTTTCACTTATCTTGACTTCGCAACATGTCACTCTCTGAAGGCCCCGTAGGAAGCAGAATGCCAGCAATGTTCGGTTTAATGTGTGCAGGAGTTCTCGCCTACCACACGATCGTTCTTCTGGCGGCAGCGGGTGGACTCCGGTTTTGCCGCTGAGCCCCTAGTCCATATATCTGTGGAGTAAGAGAGCTCTCCACAAGATTCCTCTTGGCACGGGTCTTCTTGAGCAGCCACTGTGGTCTGAAGGGCTGTACTGCAAGGCTTTACCCGGCGTGCGCCTCTCCGGATATCAACCGACACCCGGACATTCGTACTGCGATGCTCCGTCGATCGCATGCTCCCCTGCGCACTCGCCTGTTTCGGTGAGTCCCTTACTATGATGTAATTTCTCTTCACACAGGTGGTTCGGCCCCAGCAGTTCCTCACCCAATGATTCAGTAGCTGTTGCAGCCCAGTCCTCCCTTCTACACTTCAATACAAAAAATGAAACTCATATATTATATAGAGTCATTACAAACAGAAAGATCTATTTCAAGTGTTTGTTTCTGTTAATGTTGATGATTATGTCTGAGGCTAAGTGCACACGTTTGCAGAATGTTTGCAGAATATTCCTGAGCAAAACCGGACTTTTTTCGCGGCAAAAACGCGCGTTTTTTTGCGCGGATTTTGCGCGTTTTTGGTGCGTTTTTTGCGCGGTTTTGATGCGTTTTTACCGCGATTTTTTCCTGAACTTTCTAGGTCAATAATAAAGCGGGAAAAACGCTAGAAATCCGCAAAATTAATGGACATGCTGCTAGATTTTCCGCGATGCGTTTTTTTTGCGGAAAAAAACGCACCATGTGCACAAAAATTGCGGAATTCATTCTAAATGATAGGATGCTTAATACATGCGTTTTTGACGCGTTTTTTCCCGCGAAAAAAACGCGAAAAAAACGCAAATAATCCTGAACGTGTGCACTTAGCCTTACAGCCAATGAAAACACAAAAGTCATCATCTCAGTAAATTTGAATACTTTATAACACCAGCTTGAAAAATGATTTTAAAATCCGAAATATTGACCTACTGAAATGTATGTTCAGTAAGTGCACTCAATACGTGGTCGGGGCTCCTTTTGCATCAATTACTGCATCACGTGGCGTGACATGGAGGCGATCAGTCTGTGGCACTGCTGAGGTATTATAGAAGCCCAGGTTGCTTTGATAGCAGGCTTCAGCTCATCTGCATTGTTGGGTCTGGTGTCTCTCATCTTCCTCTTGACAATACCCCATAGATTCTCTATGGAGTTAAGGTCAGGCAAGTTTGCTGACCTATCACGCACAGTGATACTGTTGTTTTTAAACCAGGTATTGGTACTTTTGGCAGTGTGGACAGGTGCCAAGTCCAGCTGGAGAATGAAATTTCCATCTCCAAAAAGCTTGTCGGCAGAGGGAAGCATGAAGTCCTCAAAAATTTCCTGGTAGACAGCTGCGCTAACTTTGATCTTGATAAAACACAGTGGACCTACACCAGCAGATGACATGGATCCCCAAACCATCACTGATTGTGGAAACTTCACACTAGACCTCAAGCAGCTTGGATTGTGGCCTCTCCACTCTTCCTCCAGACTCTGGGACCTTGATTTCCAAATGAAATGTAAAATTTACTTTCATCTGAAAACAACACCTTGGACCACTGAGCAACAATCCAGTTCTTTTTCCCCTTGGCCCAGGTAAGACGCTTCTACCTTTGTCTATTTGTCATGAGTGACTTGACATAAGTAATGTGACACTTGTAGCCCATGTCCTGGATATGTCTGTGTGTGGTGACTCTTGAAGCAATGACTCCAGCAGCAGTCTACTCCTTGTGAATCTCCCCCAAATTTTTGAATGGCCTTGTAAGGTTCTTTGTCTCTGTTGACATGTTCCTTGAAACTCAGTTTTCCGTCGGCCATTTTGCTTTCTGTCTTTCTGCAGCTCTTGCCCTCAGTTAATATGGAGTTTCCAGTTTTCATGTTCCGCCCTGATTCTTCCCTCTTGCTTCTTAAGCAGCCTCAGCTGAACAATCAGTGCTCCTGAATCAAGCCTCAGTCAGTCTGTGACCTGACTCCTGGAAGCCTTGGACTTGTACTCCAGCTATTCCCTACTGAGGAACCTTGGAACACTTTTGGACTCTGCAAACCTGCTGTTTGGTGAATCCATGTTTGCAGAGGAATTACGGTACAGAGAAGAGATCCTGAACCTGCTTTGGAGATTTACTGTAGTGCTTGAAGTTACTCTGGCCTGCTGTGTCTCCTGTCGCTGTTCCTGCAAACTGTGTGAACTTTTCAGCATGCTTGTATGAAGTAATACAAGTCATTTCATTTCAACCTATGTCTCCTGTGTTTTCCTCGCACCCAAGCACAAGACGCTATAGGAACTGTACACTATACATGACAAGATTCAGGAGCCTATGTTTAGTGTCTGCTGGGTCTGGGAAAGCCGTGTCTGCTGTGACTGTGGATATCAGATGTCCGTTTAATACCTTATGTGATGACAGTGGTTGTGACTTCTCACAACCATTCCAGGTGAGCGCATTCCCTTAAAATTTTACTCTGGAGTGTTACCACAGGTAAACACTATTGTTTTGTTTTGTTTTTTTCCTTTCCTCTTCTCCTTCCAGCACCTCTGCCTTAAAAGATCTGGAAGATGGAGGCCCGCATAAAGGAACTTTGCGGAGTGACTGATACAATCCTTTCAGATGTACAGACTTTAAAAACCCGTTTTGCAAGCCTACAGGACCTCACTAATCATAATTTGCAAGTGTTTGGACAGACTACCCAGGAATTGCGAGCCAGGATTGAGGCTCTAGAGGAAAGAGCCCAGGCTCCTGCCATAACCCCAAGTTCTGGGATCCCCAAATTACCTCCTTTTCGTTTTGGCGGTGAACGTGAGAAATTCAGGGGATTTATTAATCAATGCAATTTATTTTTCTCTGCACATGCTTCACAATTTCCCACTGAACGATCCAAAGTGCTTACTATAATCATGTTGCTTACCAATAAGGCTTTGATGTGGGCAAACCCTCTGATTGAGACTGAGGATGATTGTTTGAATCACCTTGATGCTTTTATTTCAGCCATGGGGCAGGTGTTTGATGACCCCAATCGAGGTGCAACAGCTGAAGCAGCCATGTTAACTTTGCGCCAAGGTAAGCGTTCAGTAGCCGAATATGCCCTGGATTTCAGGAGATGGGCTCTTGATACCACTTGGGACACTTCCGCTAAATAATCTATTTTTCGGAAAGGGTTGTCTCCACTGATTAAGGATGAACTTGCTCGTGCTGACCCTCCCACTGCGTTAGGTGACTTTATTAACTATTGTATCCGTATTGATGCTCGTCTGACTGAACGCAGACAAGAGAGATGGTTCGAAAATAATCGCACTAACCTTTTACTACCTCCCTCCTCAGCTAAGGAACCTTTGAGTAGGATCACAAGGGAACCAGAACCTGAACCCATGCAGGTGGACTCTTTGCAAAGACGGGTTAGTGATGCACGCAAAGAACATCGTATAAAGGAAAATCTATGTTTCTACTGTGGTAAGTCAGGGCACTTCATTATAAACTGCCCCAGCCGTTCTCGTAAGACTACTGCAGCAGTCATTCACTGTGAGTGTTGCGAGAGGATGTCACGCGGTCTTATGATATGTGTACGATGTCAGTAAACTATTCTTAAAAGAACAACACTCTATACAACATATAGATTAGCAACATCAGCATGTAAATATAGAATAGATTTACCTGACACGATATCCGTTGAACTCAGGGTTAATCTTGAGGACTTGATACACTGTCACAGGAAAGAGGAGGACCGGGGGTCTAACCTGACCCTAAACTGGGGTCCTAACTAATCCCTCACCTTGGAGGTACTGATAATGGTTCAGAGGTCCAAGTCTCCAGCCTAACCCTGTCTCCTATCAGTCCCTGAACCCTGTAATCAGTCCTAAGAAGGATTCTGATTACCACCAAAGGGATATGGGCTGATCTCTGCTAAATACACAGATTAGACATATAAGACAGACTGGAGAAAACACAGACTTGCATACACACTCAAACACAGAAGGAACATAAATTATCTGGGATATTAAACTCTAAGCAAGGTGAGCTTAAAACAACTAAGGAGCTCTTTAACTTAAGTCTATACAGATACAATCCTATCTGTGGTCTGCATGAAGAATTTCACTGGCAACTCCCAACACAGACAACCAGAGATTTAAAGGAAACCAATCAACAAATAATTAATTGCAGCCGGGAGAAAACTGCACCCAGTCCCAGAACTGAGCACAGACAGAATTAACTCCCTAACTGCCAAACACAAAGAAACAGCAACTCAGCTGTGAGAAGTCAGAATGTGCAACCGCGACGATCTTCGTGGCGATGCACACATGACAGTACCCCCCCTTCTACGAGGGGCCTCCGGACCCTCAGGGCCAGGTTTGCCTGGGTGAGTTCTGTGGAAGGTCCGCACCAAACGATCTGCGTTAATGTCAGACGCAGGAACCCACGTCCTCTCCTCTGGACCATACCCCTTCCAATGCACCAAGTACTGAAGGGACCGGCAATTCAGACGTGAGTCAATGATCTTTGACACTTGAAACTCCAAGTTACCATTGACCACCACTGGAGGAGGAGGTAGAGGTGATGGTATGACTGGTGCCACGTACCTCTTAAGTAATGACTTGTGGAACACATTATGAATTTTAAACGTAGGAGGGAGGTCCAGACGAAATGCCACAGGATTAATTATGGAACTGATCCTGTACGGCCCGATGAATCTGGGGCCCAGCTTCCAGGAGGGAACTTTAAGTTTTATATTCCTGGTAGACAACCATACCAGATCGTTCACATTAAGATCTGGACCAGAAACTCTCCTCCTATCAGCCATACGTTTATAACGGTTCCCCATAGCACTCAGATTATTCAATACACCTCTCCACACTGAAGCAAGTGACGACGAGAAACGCTCCTCCTCAGGAACCCCAGAAGGGCCCCCCCCATTGAATGTACAAAACTGGGGATGAAAACCATATGCCCCAAAAAACGGGGACTTACCAGTGGACTCGCTCCGCCTGTTGTTAAGAGCGAACTCTGCCAGAGGCAAGAAAGAAGACCAGTCCTCCTGGTTCTCTGAGACAAAACACCGAAGATAAGTCTCTAGGCTTTGATTCAGACGCTCTGTCTGACCATTGGTCTGCGGATGAAAAGCCGAGGAAAATGACAATTGCATCCCCCGACGTAAACAAAATGCCCTCCAAAACTTGGACACAAACTGAGACCCCCTATCTGACACCACATCAGAAGGCAACCCATGAAGTCTCACAATCTCCCCAATGAACACCTGCGCCAGAGTTTTAGCATTAGGGAGGGCAGGAAGAGCAATGAAATGTGCCATCTTACTGAACCTGTCAACAACCACCAGTATGACAGTCTTCCCTGACGACTGAGGAAGGTCCGTGATGAAGTCCATAGACAAATGAGTCCATGGACGCTCCGGAAGTTTCAAGGGTAAGAGGGTCCCAGACGGACGGGTATGAGGGGTCTTAGAGCGAGCACAAACCCCACAGGACGCGACAAAAGTTAAAACATCTTTATTAACGTTAGGCCACCAAAACCGGCGAGAAAGGAGATCTAAAGTAGCCTTACTCCCTGGATGTCCTGCTAAAGCAGAATTATGATGTGCCTCAATAACCTTTTGTCTCAACTGATTTGGGACAAACAGTCTCCCTGGAGGTCCTGCAGGGGCGTCCCCCTGAGCCTCTAACACCTCCTCCTCAAGCTCAGAACATACAGCCGACACTACCACCCCCTCCTGAAGGATGGGAATCGGGTCATCCATTTTCCCGGCCCCTGGGAAACTGCGAGACAAGGCATCCGCCTTAACATTCTTAGATCCAGGGCGATAAGTGACAACAAAATTAAACCTGGTAAAAAACAACGACCATCGAGCTTGTCTGGAATTCAGACGCTTAGCAGATTCCAAATACAGCAGGTTCTTGTGATCAGTAATGACGGTGACCGGGTGGACTGCCCCCTCCAAAAAGTGACGCCATTCTTCAAAAGCCAACTTAATGGCCAAAAGTTCCCTATTGCCGATATCATAATTCCTTTCGGCGGACGACAATTTTTTAGAAAAGAAAGCGCACGGATGCCATTTACCAGGGGACGGACCCTGGGACAATATTGCACCCACCCCTACGTCAGACACGTCCACCTCCACAACGAACGGCTGTGATGCATCTGGTTGGATGAGAACGGGTGCCGAAGCAAAACATTTTTTCAAAGAGGAAAAAGCTTGGCAAGCTTTGTCCGACCATTTAGAAAAATCCGTCCCTTTTCTTGTCATGTCAGTGAGAGGTTTGACAACAGATGAGAAATTACAAATAAATTTCCGGTAGTAGTTAGCAAACCCCAGAAAACGCTGCAGAGCCTTAAGATCCTCTGGCTGATCCCATTCAAGCACTGCTCTCACCTTTTCAGGGTCCATACGGAAACCGGAGGCTGACACCAAGAAACCCAAAAACTGAAGTTCCTGTACGGCGAATACACACTTTTCCAGTTTGGCGTATAGTTTATTGTCTCGCAAGATCTGCAACACCTGTCTCACATGCTCCTGGTGAGACACAAGATCTGGTGAGTAAATTAAAATGTCATCCAAATATACGACCACAAACAGCCCCACCAGATGACGAAAAATGTCATTAACAAAATGTTGGAATACTGCTGGTGCAGTAGTCAGACCAAAAGGCATGACAAGGTTCTCATAATGTCCCTCCGGCGTGTTAAACGCCGTTTTCCACTCATCCCCCTCTTTTATCCTAATCAGATTATACGCCCCCCTGAGATCCAATTTAGAGAACCATTTGGCGCCAACAATTTGATTGAAGAGATCAGGAATCAGAGGGAGTGGATACGGATCTCGAACAGTAATCCGATTAAGTTCGCGGAAATCCAAGCAAGGGCGTAGGCCTCCATCTTTTTTCTTCACAAAGAAGAACCCCGCGGCCACTGGGGAAGATGAAGGTCTAATATGCCCTTTGGCCAGACTTTCCGAAATATAATCTTTCATAGCCTGCCTCTCAGGACCAGAAAGGTTATATAACCTAGCTTTAGGTAACTTAGCATCAGGAAGTAAATTAATAGAGCAGTCATACACGCGATGAGGAGGCAACTCCTGACACCCCTCCTCAGAGAACACATCCCCAAAGTCCTCCAAAAAAGGAGGCAAAGTACTAGGCACGACCGCACTGATGACTGTGTTCATGCAGTTACTTTTGCAAAACTCCCCCCATTGGCTTATATCTCTGGACTGCCAATTAATCACAGGGTTATGTTTAACCAACCAAGGAAGTCCCAACACAATAGGAGTAGGTAGACCCTCCAACACATAACAAGATAATAGTTCCCTATGTATTGCCCCTACCCGAAGGTCAATGTTATGAACCTCATGAACAAAGCTACCTTGGCCGAGAGGCCTGGCGTCAATGGAGAATATAGGGATCGGTTTGACCAATACACTCAGATGCATACCTTGAGCCTGAGCAAACTGAGCGTCAACCAGATTAGCCCCGGACCCACTATCAAGAAGAACAGAAAATCTCTCCACTCTCGTACCAACCACCACCTCCACTGGTACAAGGAACTGAGAAGAACTAGCGGACGAAATACATACTCCCAGGTTGTCGTCCACCACACAACCTGGGATTAACAGTTTTCCGGCGACTTTTTGCTCAACAAGGCACGGGATGGACATCCCCCAACAAAATGTCCCTCTTTCCCGCAGAAGAAACACCTTCTAGTCCTGCGGCGTACCGCCAATCCCCTCCTACGAAATGATGTCCCTCCCAACTGCATAGGCTCCTCCGAACAGACAAGGGGAACCTCAACATAAGGGACTTTAGTAGTAGGTGGAGTAACAACAGGGGGCGGAGTTACCTCGCACCTCTCCCGGAGCCGTCTATCAGTACGGATAGCTAGGGCCATAGCAGCCTCCAGTGATGGAGGAGAATCATACTGAGCCAAAACGTCCTTTAATTTGTCAGAAAGCCCATGACAAAACTGGCTCCTAAGAGCTGGGTCATTCCACTGAGTATCTGTGGCCCATCTACGGAACTCAGAAGCAAATTCCTCCGCCGGACGATCTCCCTGCTGTATCTTACGTAATTTTGTCTCAGCAAGAGAGACCCGATCTGGGTCATCATATACCAAACCCAGGGCAGTAAAAAATCGATCTACTGACTGTAGAGCCGGGGATCCCGGAGGAAGGGAGAAGGCCCAGGATTGAGGGTCCCCTTGTAGGAGCGAGATAACAATTCCCACTCTCTGCTCTTCACTCCCTGATGATCGAGGCCGAAGCCGAAAATACAATTTACATGCTTCCCTGAAGGTAAAAAATTTGTCTCGCCCACCAGTGAACCTGTCCGGGAGAGCTACTTTAGGTTCAAATCTGGTTTTCTCCGAGGGAGACAAAACTTTGGACCTAATGTCCGTCAGCTCCATGGATAATCCCTGCAACTGCAGAGCCAGCTGGGCTACTGGATCCATGGCAACTGGGAATAATTTTATGGCCAGTGAAAATGTCACGCGGTCTTATGATATGTGTACGATGTCAGTAAACTATTCTTAAAAGAACAACACTCTATACAACATATAGATTAGCAACATCAGCATGTAAATATAGAATAGATTTACCTGACACGATATCCGTTGAACTCAGGGTTAATCTTGAGGACTTGATACACTGTCACAGGAAAGAGGAGGACCGGGGTCTAACCTGACCCTAAACTGGGGTCCTAACTAATCCCTCACCTTGGAGGTACTGATAATGGTTCAGAGGTCCAAGTCTCCAGCCTAACCCTGTCTCCTATCAGTCCCTGAACCCTGTAATCAGTCCTAAGAAGGATTCTGATTACCACCAAAGGGATATGGGCTGATCTCTGCTAAATACACAGATTAGACATATAAGACAGACTGGAGAAAACACAGACTTGCATACACACTCAAACACAGAAGGAACATAAATGATCTGGGATATTAAACTCTAAGCAAGGTGAGCTTAAAACAACTAAGGAGCTCTTTAACTTAAGTCTATACAGATACAATCCTATCTGTGGTCTGCATGAAGAATTTCACTGGCAACTCCCAACACAGACAACCAGAGATTTAAAGGAAACCAATCAACAAATAATTAATTGCAGCCGGGAGAAAACTGCACCCAGTCCCAGAACTGAGCACAGACAGAATTAACTCCCTAACTGCCAAACACAAAGAAACAGCAACTCAGCTGTGAGAAGTCAGAATGTGCAACCGCGACGATCTTCGTGGCGATGCACACATGACAGAGGAGCTCTGTCATGTCCGAGCCTCAGGCTCCAGAGAGATCTGCTGCAAGAGATCTTGATTTCTCGGACTTAAACTCTGTTAGTTCTGGGGACGATGACGGTATAAACGCTGCAATTTTTCAAGTTTCCTCAGCGGTGTCCCAGCTGAGTTGTAAAAGAAACAATTCTCATTGCTTCCTTTCCATCAAACTCTGGGTTGACTCAGTCTGGGTGTCTAGCTCTGCTATGATCGACTCAGGAGCAAGTGAAAATTTTATGGATATCTCCTTTGCTCTGAAACAGGGGATACGTTCACTGAAGAAGGCTACTCCAGTACAGATGGAGACTGTGGATGGCTCTCTACTGACTTCTGGACCAGTGGATCAAGAAACAGAGCCTTTGAGGGTCCTTATGGGTAAAGATCATCAGGAGAAAATGTCTTTTTTGCTTATCTCTTCTCCCCACTTTCCCATCATTCTAGGGCTACCATGGCTGCAGGCGCAGAATCCTACGATTAACTGGGAGACCAAGGAATTACACTTTACGGAGAAACAGATGAGTCAAGGAGTTTCAGCTTGCTCTGTTCCTAAAGAAACCATATCAGTCCCTGAACTACCAGCTGTATACCAGGACTATGTGGATTTATGTGACAAGAAGAACGCTGATCAGCTTCCTCCTCACCGTCCATATGATTGTCCAATTGAATTATTGCCCGGAGCCGAGATACCTTTTGGTAAGATCTACCCCCTAGCGGGGCCCGAGCTAAAAGCTTTGAAGGATTATATAGACGAAAATTTAGCCAAGGGCTTCATACGCCCCTCTTCATCTCCCGCAGGTGCACCCCTCTTCTTTGTGAAGAAGAAAGATGGATCTCTGAGACCCTGCATAGACTATAGGGAACTCAATAAGGTTACTATTAGAAACCGTTATCCATTGCCTTTAATCCCTGAGTTGTTGGAGAGAGTGCGGCATGCCAAAATTTTCTCTAAACTGGATCTCCGTGGGGCCTATAACTTGGTCCGTATTAGACCTGGGGATGAATGGAAGACTGCTTTCAGGTCACGCTATGGACACTTTGAATATCTAGTTATGCCTTTTGGTCTGAGTACCGCCCCAGCCACTTTCCAACACTTCGTGAATGATATCTTCAGGGATCTCCTAGATACATTTGTGGTGATTTATCTGGATGATATTCTAATTTTTTCTAACTCCACAGAGGAACATCATGGACATGTGAGAATGGTCTTAGAACGCCTAAGACAAAACCATCTCTACATCAAACTTGAAAAATGTGAATTCCATAGGACCGAAATTCAATTTCTGGGGTATGTACTATCTACGCAAGGGATTAGTATGGATGGAAGCAAGACCCAAGCCATCAAGGATTGGCCAATTCCTAGAAATGTGAAGGAGGTGCAGCGTTTCATCAGGTTTGCCAACTTCTATAGACGTTTCATTAAGAATTTTTCTGAGGTAGTGTCACCTATCACCCAACTTACCCGGAAACAGTCTAGGTTCTCCTGGACCCCGCAAGCTCAGGAAGCATTTTCCTGTTTAAAGGATAAATTTACCACCGCACCTATCTTAGTACATCCCAACCCCGAGCTTGCCTTCATAATAGAGGTGGATGCTTCAGACTGTGCCGTTGGAGCTATACTCTCTCAGAGAACAGGTGAGAAGAATGTCTTGCATCCCTGTGCCTTCTTTTCCCAGCAGTTGTCTTCGGCTGAGAGGAACTACGATGTGGGCAATAGAGAATTGTTGGCCATTATTGCCGCCTTCAAGGAATGGAGACACCTTCTTCAGGAGCTGCACAGCAAATAGTTGTCCTGACAGACCATCGTAACCTTGAATTTATCAGGTCGGCTAAGTGCCTGACTCCTCGCCAGGCTCGCTGGAATCTTTTCCTAAACCAATTTAATTTTGTCATTTCTTATAGACCAGGATCGCGCAATGGAAAGGCTGATGCACTCTCTAGGATTCATTCAGCAGAGACACGTCCACTTACTCCTCCTAAGACTATTCTTCCTGACTCTAGATTCCTGGGAGTGATTCATAATCAAGACCTACTTAAGGACATCAAGGAAGCATACCATGCGGATTCTTTGTTGGCTCAACCCCCAAGGGACGTCTTTAAGAATGGTGTGTGAATTCAGGGACAACGTCTGTATATACCTGAAACAGTCAGATTGAGAGTATTGCAACTCATCCACGATTCCAAGATAGCCGGGCATAGGGGAATTCTAAAGACACAAGAATTTCTTTCTTGTTTCTTTTGGTGGCCCACTTACAGGAAAGATGTCTTAAACTATGTCACTTCATGTGAAGTCTGTGCAAGATGCAAAACACCTCGCTCCTCACCAACTGGTCTGTTGCAACCTCTTCCCACCCCGTCCCGCCCGTGGGGATCCATTTCTATGGACTTCATTGTGGAGTTACCAACCTCTCAAGGGAAGAACACCATTCTAGTGGTGGTTGACCGTCTAACAAAGGCAGCTCATTTTATCCCTTGTGTTGGCTTACCCACTGCAAAACAGACATCAGACTTGATGATTAAGAATGTGTTTCGCTTACATGGAGTACCGGATGAGGTCATTTCGGATCGAGGGGTGCAATTCACTTCAAGGTTTTGGCAAAATTTCTGTGCAGCATTGGACATTAAAGTAAACCTTTCTTCTGCTTTTCATCCCCAGACTAATGGACAGACAGAACGAACCAATCAGACCCTGGAGCAGTATCTCCGCTGTTTTATCTGCCACCTACAGGATGATTGGGTGGATCTACTTCCACTGGCTGAGTTCTCTTATAACAACTCTCAGAGCACCTCCACTAAGCAGTCTCCTTTTTACTCCAATCTAGGTTATCATCCTAACATTCTTCCTCGATTTCCCATAGATACGCCCTTGCCGGCAGTGGCTGAAAGAATCACTTCTTTACAAAAGAATATGGATCTTCTAAAGGAAAATCTAGAATTGGCTCAGGAAAGGTACAAGAAATCAGCAGATAAATTTCGTAAACCTGCACCAGCTTTCAAGGTAGGAGATTTGGTCTGGCTGTCAACCAGAAATCTTAAATTAAAGATTCCATCGTCTAAATTGGGACATAAGTACATTGGACCTTATAAGATCAATAAGATTATAAGTGCTGTTGCTTGTCGTCTTCAACTGCCCAGAACTATGAGAATCCACCCTGTCTTTCATGTATCCCTACTAAAGGCTGCAACACCCAATACGTTTCCTGGACGTTCTTCTCCTTGCCCTGACCCAGTGCTGGTCGATGGTCAGGAAGAATTTATGGTGGAAAGGATTCTAGATTCCAGGTTGTACAGAAATCAGTTGCAATATTTGATTAAATGGCAGGGCTACCCAGTGGAGGACAACTCATGGGAATCAGTCAATAATGTAAATGCTCCTCGCCTGCTCCGCCAGTTTCATCAGAGGTACTCTGACAAGCCTGGTCTGAGGTCATCCGGAGGTTGTCCCTAAGGGGGGAGTAATGTAAGATTCTTTGTCTCTGTTGACATGTTCCTTGAAACTCAGTTTTCCGTCGGCCATTTTGCTTTCTGTCTTTCTGCAGCTCTTGCCCTCAGTTAATATGGAGTTTCCAGTTTTCATGTTCCCGCCCTGATTCTTCCCTCTTGCTTCTTAAGCAGCCTCAGTTGAACAATCAGTGCTCCTGAATCAAGCCTCAGTCAGTCTGTGACCTGACTCCTGGAAGCCTTGGACTTGTACTCCAGCTATTCCCTACTGAGGAACCTTGGAACACTTTTGGACTCTGGAAACCTGCTGTTTGGTGAATCCATGTTTGCAGAGGAATTACGGTACAGAGAAGAGATCCTGAACCTGCTTTGGAGATTTACTGTAGTGCTTGAAGTTACTCTGGCCTGCTGTGTCTCCTGTCGCTGTTCCTGCAAACTGTGTGAACTTTTCAGCATGCTTGTATGAAGTAATACAAGTCATTTCATTTCAACCTATGTCTCCTGTGTTTTCCTCGCACCCAAGCACAAGACGCTATAGGAACTGTACACTATACATGACAGGCCTTTTCTTAACAATCTTTTCAAGGCTGTGTTTATCCCGGTTGCTTGTGCACCTTTTTCTACTAAATTTTTTCCTTCCACTCAACTTTCCATTAATATACTTGGATACAGCACCCTGTGAACAGCCAGCTTCTTTAGCAATGACCTTTTGTGGCTTACCCACCTTGTGGAGTGTGTCAATGACTGCCTTCTGGACATCTGTCAAGCCAGCAGTCTTTCCCATGATTGTGGAGCCTACTGAAGCAGACTAAGGGACCTTTTAAAATGCTTATGAAGGCTTTGCAGGTGTTTTTAGTTAAATATTCTAAAATACTGAGATAATGACTTTTGGGTTTTCATTGGCTGTAAGCCATAATCATCAACATTAACAAATAAACACTTGAAATAGATCACTCAGCTGGTAATGACTCTATATAATAGAACTGAAATAAATTTACTCTTTGATGACATAATTTTGTGAGAAGCACCTGTATATATATATATATATATATATATATATATATATATATTTGCTTAGTGCAAATAACATTAGCAATGGAAATTCCCAGGTGATGAAAGATGTAGACCGCTTGTTAAATTAGTCTATGATGGCGGGGAAGCCTGCAGCTGTTAATTCGGATTGTACCTTGAGGTATCACTGTGGCAACAAGGAAAATATTGTCATTTTCTAAGGATTAAGAACTATTCAGGGCTGAGAGTTTTATGGAAGTGCTGCAGAATAAATCCAAGAATGTAGGAACTGATCTAATCTGCTTTGTGTGTTCGAGGTCCCAAACCAATTGCTTGACGTGTTTCTGATGAGTTCTTATGAAAATGTATAAAAAACCTGTACATACAGACCACATCTCTGCTTTTCATCCCTGTCACACGTGCCTAAACAGTCCAGTGTACAGACGACGTAGGTACTTGATGCTTAGATTCTGCATTCATGGAGCATTCCCATAATAATTTAATGGTTGACCTTTATTTGCATTGCTTCATTTCCATCTCCTGGTCCATACAGCAGACATAAACCAGACACTGAAATTTTTTTCCAATGTCTGGAGTCTGTAATATACTGCCTATATGTTAAAGAGTTGGCTAATATTTTTGATAAATGGTGAGAGAGAAGATAGTATGTACCTATCTCAGCTTTTGGACCAGGTTCCACTCCTTTCCCCTATGGCTGCCAGCTGATGTACTCCACGTGGGGCTTAACAGGCTGCCCGGAATTTCACAGTGACATCATTTCACTAGGCAATTTAAGGCGCAGTTGGACACATCCCTGTGTCTGAGTACTAATACAGTAATGTGTTCGGGTGTCATGTGTTTGGACTCCAAAACATCCAGTTTTCTCTGTTATTATTATCTCCTCTGACTTCTGTGATTTTTACAATTGGCACCAGACCAGCTGGTTATCCCATCGTTTGCATTATGAACTAATATTTAGAGACTATTCATATTTTGCCTCATTCATCTGTGCTAAGTCTTATGATTTTTCCAATTTGCAATTGCTGACCCTGAGACCTCTACTGGTTAACCCACCACTTGCTTCCTGCTGTTTTACTAATCATATGCTGCACTGCTTTTTACAGGCTGTTCACATTACATAACAATCATCACTGCAGTCATTTTCTGTGGCTCCTACAACCTGCTTCTATAACCGGTTTCAGACATCCGTTGACCTTGCATCTGCTCACCTATGATTGTTACTCTTGGCTCTGTGGTTTCTAGTGTGTCCTGTACCACTTACTTGCTTGCGATCCAACATTGCCCGCTATCCAAATCTCTGCTGCTGTGTCATTGCCCTTGGGCCATGATTTCAGCCAGACATGTGGCTTAGTGGATCCATCTCACCATGTCAGCCTAACAGTAAGAAATGCATTAAAATTTCCCACTGCTCCACCACTGCCACTCTGTTAGTCCACTACATCGATGACGTTCCAACTGGCATGTGACCACTGCAGCCACAGATGTCAAGTACCAACAGTCCTACCATTACCACTAAGGCCAGTCCTAAGCACTGTGTGTTCTCACATCTTCTTTGAAACACCTGTAATGGGTTGTAGGTTTAATCTCTTTTATTCTGTCTGTGCTGTTAATGTATATCCTCATATATATATATATCGTTGTTTCGTGCTATGTTTAACATGTATGTATATACATATATGTACCGTTGTTGAGTAATTTCATGTCAAAATATGTATATTTCATGTTACTGCACCATATATATTATAGGGACAGTGCAGTATGTGTTATGGCCACTAGATGGGGCACTAGAGCATATATTATACAATTAAGGTTTAGCTGGGATGTAAATAGTTACTGTAGGAGGGGTTAGCTGGGGAGTAAGTCAGGAAGGTCTTCCTGTGTAAGCCAGTCAGGGGCCAGACCCCTTTGTGCTCGAGTGGGCTATATGCCCAAGCTGCCTAACTACCCTGTAACGTTAAAGCTTATGCCCAGCCATCCAGGGGGTACACAGAGAAGAGCAAGGTACAGCAGAAGCAGCAGTAGAGAGGTAAAAAAGAGAAAGAAATAGAGGTAGATTTAAGGTTACCGTAAAAGTGTACGGGCAGGTCACTCCAAAATGTGGTGGATAGCTATGTGGGCTGAATCTCTGATGTCTGGGGCGAAACTGTCATGAGAGCGCTTCACTGTGGTGACACTTTACAGAGAGGACGCTGAGGGGCCGTCTGAGACGCTCCATCTCGAAGAAACGCTTAGTGATGCAAGGAACAGTGAAGGGAAAGATGAAGTGATGTACCGTCTTTACTGTGATGGAAATGCTGGAAATTACGTGGATGTGCTGTGTTCTGAAGTAAATAAATCTGTTCAGTTAAGCGTTGGCCTGGACTGTGTCTCTATTCGTTGGGATCCAGAAACAGCATCATGCCAGCGCAGCAAAAGGGACGCTGACAGCACAGTGAGTGCTGACCATACCATCCAAGATAAGAGGTAATGTTTTCCTGTAGAGGGAGGCCAGGGTATACAATGCCCGCAATACTCAGCCACGACTACTGAACTGGCCGACCTTTACACACCAACGATAACTTTTCACAATTTTCATGGTAGCTCTGCTGTAGGATCAGACCCGAAAAGGCTAAGCCCTCATCTCCACAAGAACCAAGCCATGAGTCTGTTGATGATTCACCCATTGTCCTTACTTGGACCACTTTTGGTTGGGACCGACCATACATGCATACATACTGTAGACAGCAAAGCCTGGTTGTCTAGCCACCACAATTTGTTCCCTAGTGCTCAGATCTTTACGCTTGCCCATTTTTCCTACTTCCAAGAAATCAGCTTCCAGAACTTACTATGTATTTTCCACTTAATATATCTCACCCCTCAACAGGAGCCAAGATAATCAGCGATATTCATTGAACTCAGTGCTTTCAATGTTTCCCTAATTGTTGCGCATTACTTTGGAATCTATTCTATTATTTCTAAACACTGTTTTTCAGTGATTACTTTGTATCTCCGTTTATACTGCACCCACACACAAATGATACACCATTTGAAAGGTAAACTTGCCCCCTTCAGCAAGGAAATAGCCAAACAAACCACACATCCATGATTTGATCACAAAATACAGTTTAAACATTAATTTTCATAAACCTACAGTAAGTAAAAATGACCTGCAGGTGGCACCACAGTACCCCAAAGCACACTACCACAAAGCTGCTTACAGACATGACAAACAAATCCAAACATTTGCCTTGGGGGCTTTCCAGCTTCCCAAACTGCTTGCCCAGCCTATTTCAGCTAAATTGGAGGATTGCACACTTCACTGCAGGTGAGTCACTTATGCAAACTTATTTGTAAACATGCACTGTTTTTTCACTGATTACTTTGCCCCACACACACACAAATGGTGAGTCACATATGCAAACACATTTGTAAATATGCACTGCTTTTTCACTGATTACTTCGCCCCACACACACAAATCATACACCATTTGAAAGGTAAACTTGCCCCCTTCAGCATGAAAAGAGCCAAACAAACCACACATTCACGATTTTATCACTAAAGACAGTTTAAACATTGATTTTCATATACCTGCAGAAAGACACAATGACCTGCAGGTGGCACCTCAACCCGGAAGACATTTTTTGGCTTCTACTTATCAAACCAATTTATTGTATTACCAATCTACATATATAAATACTTGTCTGTGTTCATCATCTCATGAAATACATTTACATTTGACCAGTTTGCATTTTCTGAAATTGCCTGCGCCCCCGACGACCAATGTGTGAAAATTTCGCATGGGCCTAGCTAGTGTAGAATGAATTTGTAAAATGAATTTGATGTGGTGAGACGATCACTCCAATATGGATGAGCCCAGAAGAGAAGAACAAGAAGCTTTCTTCCTGTCCTCTATAAAATTGGATTCACCACACTAAATATCAGCATTTCAACCATACGAGTGTTGCGCTGACTGCAGGAGTGAGGTACAAATTATTACTGTAATTTAGCTCCATAAGATAGCACTGTTGGCAATGACAGGAAATGCAATGTTTTTTGTGTTTACTGCATGAAAAGCATAGTTTAGTAAGCAAGTTGTAGTCAGGCTTTACTCATTAACAACTTAGATAAGGAATCGTTAAATATACAGCACAGACCAAAAGTTTGGACACACCTCATTCAAAGATTTTTTTGTATTTTCATGACTATGAAAATTGTAGAATCACACTAAAGGCATCAAAACTATGAATTAACACATGTGGAATGGATGGACTCTACATGCCTGGTTCCCACGTGAAGAATGGAGGAGGTGGTGTGATGGTGTGGGGGTGCTTTGCTGGTGACACTGTTGGGGATTTATTCAAAATTGAAGCGGTGAGCGGTCCAGCTCACCCCAAACCATCTCGGTTAGGTTCAGGTCTAGTGACTGTGGAGGCCAGGTCATCTGGCGTAGCACCCCATCACTTTCCTTCTTGGTCAAATAGCCCTTACAGCCTGGAGGTGTGTTTGGGGGTCATTGTCCTGTTGAGAAAAATAAATGATGGTCCAACTAAATGCAAACCGGATGGAATAGCATGCTGCTGCAAGATGCTGTGGTAGCCATGCTGGTTCAGTGTGCCTTCAATTTTGAATAAATCCCCAACAGTGTCACCAGCAAAGCACCCCCACATCATCACACCACCTCCTCCATGCTTCACGGTGGGAACCAGGCATGTAGAATCCATCCGTTCACCTTTTCTGCGTGCAAAGCAGTAATCAAAGCAAAAGGCGGCTACTTTGAAGAACCTAGAATATAAGACATATTTTCAGTTGTTTCACACTTTTTTGTAAAGTGTAATGTATAATTCCACATGTGTCAATTCATAGTTTTGATGCCTTCAGTGTGATTCTACAATTTTCATAGTCGTGAAAATACAGAAAAATCGTTGAATGAGAAGGTGTGTCCAAACTTTTGGTCTGCATTGTACATTCCATGACTCCTTTTCAACCGGGGCCAATTTCCATTTATACGCTTTCACTTTTTCCTCCCCTTCTTCCAAAAACCATAACTATTTTCTTTACTCATCAGCATAGCTGTATGATGGCTTGTTTTGCCTTGGACGAGTTGCCGTTTTCACTGGTAGCAAATGTACTGAAAAATGGGGGAAAAAATCCATGTGGGATGAAATAGTGAAAAATAAAAACGTAACCCTGCCATTGTTTCTTAGTTTTGTTTTTACTTTGTTCAGTGTGCGCTAAAAGTAACCTGATATCATGGTTCTCCGGGTCAGTAAAGGTATGACTATACCAAGCTTGTTTATTATATTTATGTACATGTGTGTATATATATCATAGAATCATAGAATCCTAGAATGTTAGAGTTGGAGGGACCTCCGGGGTCATTGTGTCCAACCCCATGCTCAATGCAGGAGTCACTAAACCATCTCAGACAGATGTCTGTCCAGCCTCTGTTTGAAGACTTCCATTGAAGGAGAACTCACCACCTCTCATGGCAGCCTGTTCCACTCATTGATCACCCTCACAGTCAAAAAGTTTTTTCTAATATCTAATCTGTATCTCCTCCCTTTCAGATTCATTCCATTGCGTCTCGTGTTGCCATGTGTAAATGAGAATAATGATGATCGCTCTACACTGTGACAGCCCTTGAGATATTTGTAGACATCTATTAAATCTCCTTTTAGCCTTCTTTTTTGCAAGCTATACATTCCCAGATCACTTTAACCGTTCCTTGTAGGACATACTTTGCAGTCTGCTTAGCATCCTGGTAGCTCTTCTCTTGCTCCAGTTATTCAATGTCTATTTTAAAATTTGGTGCCCAGAACTGGACACAGTATTCCAGATGAGGTCTGTCCAAGGAGGAGTAGAGTGGGATATTTACTTCACGTGATCTAGACTCTATGCTTCATTGGGGCCCATGAGCTTCAAGTTAAACCGAACCTGTCACCATGTTTGGCCTATATGAGATACGGCCACCACCTTTCAAGTCTGATGTACAACATTCTAGAATGATGTAGATCTGTCCCCAACCTGACTTGTTAGAAAAGAAAAATAACTTTAATTATACTCACCTGTGGGGCGGTCTGGTACGAGGGGTGTCGATGTTCTTGGTCCAGCGCCTCTCATCTTCTTACAATAGCCGTCCTCCTTCGTGCTTTGTGTGGATGACACATCCCTACGTTTTCCACACAGTCTCCTCGGCATTGTGCTCCTGCGCAGGCATACTTCTCTGCCCTGGAAAGGTCAAAGAGCCCCGGCGCATGCGGACTGCAGTACTTTACTCTTCACTAGTTAGAAGTACGCCTACGCTGGAGAGCGATGATGGGGAAAACTGTGTGGATGCCATAGAGACGGGACATCCATACGAAGCAAAAAGGAGGATGGTGATAGTAAGAAGATTGGAGGCGCCACACCAAGAACATCGACACCCCTCTAACTGGACCGCCCCACAGGTGGGTATAATAAAAGTTATTTTTCTTCTCTTACAGGTCTTACACTATGGCTGGTCCGAACAATGAAAGCAATTGTTACCATCCACTTTTTGTGTCTCCCCTTTTTCCTCATAGATTGTAAGCTGGCGAGCAGGGCCCTCATTCCTCTTGGTATCTACTTTGATCTGTGTTTATTGTTATGCTGTAATGTCTATTGTCTGTACAAGTCCCCTCTATAATGTAAAGTGCTGCGGAATATGTTGACGCTATAGAAATAAAATTATTATTATTTTTATTATTATTACAGGTCGGGTTTGGGGCAGATATCCAACATTCAAAGCACTTCTACTTCCGGATTGTGGGCAAATAGCCTTTAGGTTTTTAAAATAAAAAATAGGGAAATTAGGTTTTTTTTTAATAATGACGTTGGCAGTGAACCTTAAAGTATTAATAGCCATGGGCAGGGAAAAAAAATTTACACCAAAAAGTCATGATAATAAGCAGTTAACAAGCAATTCACTTTAAGTTGCTAATGATGTGCGGTATTGTCAACAGAGAACTCAAAGTTAGGTCAAATTTGCTGTGTATAAATTATCTCCATGATGTAGATATAAGGTAATCAGCAAAAATCTTAACTTTAAAAATTACAGGAAATAGACATTTTACATGTTTTTTCTGCATGAAGAGTCCAATTCTGCTGACATTTTTATCTATTTTTGTCTCATTCAAGTAAACAGAGAATTATTTAAATCTCTTTTTTACATGTAATGTGCTCGTGCCCTAAAACCTTGATGAAATTAAATCTATGCAGAAAATTAGAGTACAATGATATGGGTGATTTAGGATGTGATAAAAATGTACATGTGCACTGACATTTTACAGTTGTGACTCGTGACCAAAAGTCTTGAGACTTGGTTTTCACAAAATTTGTTGCTTCAGTCTTTTTAGATCTTTTAGTCGGATGTTTATACTTTTTTTGACAAATGTATGAACTTTATGCAAAGATTCAATATTTCTTGAGTTGTCCCTTATCTTTTAAAACTTCTGCCCTTTGCCCTGGCAGCTGGATATCAGCTTCTAGTCTAAATCTTGACAGATGATCTCCCATTCTTGCCTAATCATTGCTTGGAGTTTACCACAGTTTCTGTGTTTTTTTATTTGTCCTCCCGCTTTTTGAGGATTAACCCCAGGTTCTTACTGGGATTGAGATCTGGGGAGTTTCCAGCCAAGGACCAAAAATATAACTGTTTTGCTCACTGAGCCACTTAGTTATCACGTCTGCCTTGTAACGTGGTCTCCATCATGCTTTAAAAAGCATTGCTCATCACCACATTTCTCATGGATCCTTGTGAGAAGTTGCTCTTGGGAGGGGGGTCTAGATACAATTCTTTATTCATGGAAATATTCTTATGCAAAATTGTGAGCCCCATCCATGGATGAGAAGCCCCCACAAATGAATGGCCTCAGGATGCTTTCCTATTGGCATGACATAGGACCAATGGTAGCGCACACCTTTTCTTCTCTAGACAGTCATTCTTCAAGAAACAGTCCGAGGGGGCTTCATCAGAGAACATAGCTGTACCCCAGTCCTCTGCTGGTTTAATCACTGTACTTCATGCAAAATGTCAGTCTGTCCTTGGTGTTTTCTTGAAGAAAAGTCTTTGCTACCTTCTTGACACCAGACTAGCCTCCAAATGCTTTTGCCTGCACTGTGCATTCTTCTTGCTAGCATTCCTGGGCAAGCTCTGCACTGGTGTTGAACCAATGCCATAGCTGAATCCACATTTGGAGATGGTCCTGACACTTGCTGAACTTTTCTGGATGCTCTGAACCTTCTTCACAGCAACTCAACCTCTCGCTTTTAAAATCTTGAAGATCCAATAAATGATTGATTTACATTTGCAATCCATTCTTCATAGCAATTTATAGTTAATGCAAAATAAAACTATAAAAACTGAAGCCGCAAACTTTGTGGAAAAACATAATTTGTGTCACTCTCAAAACTTTTAGTCATTACTGTAGTTTCTGTAGAACCATTCATGATTTCCCCTTCATTTTAATAGGCATTAAATTCAAGTCAGGGTTTTGGAAGACAAGAGCGGCTTGGAAGATAAGTTGTGTTTACAGTTGGGTTCACTCAATGCTTATTGTTCCATATTTTATCAGAGGACAAGTCGCTAATTACGACTAATAAAAACAGTAGTGGTACCAACTATGATACTTAAGGCCAATTTAAAAGAAATCTTGTCACCAGGGTTGTCTCACTGAAAAGAGGCTACCTAGCGGCTGTGGCTGTAAAGGTTTGAACTAGTAGTCATGAGTCATGATTGGGGCTTGTTTTGAGCTAGGTAGCATAATTACCTGCAAGAATGTGAGTGAATGCTTCACAGAGCAGGCTTTGAGGTGGAAGAAGAAGGTAGAAAATGGTTGGCGTAACTAGAATCCAAGGGTCCCTGGTGCATAATTTGGACCTGGGTCCCCCTCCTACATATTGGTCAGATGTATTAGCCCTTGTAGCTTTTTAAAGACATATGTGTTGCCCCTTAACCATAATATAATAATGTCCCTCATCCTGGGCCCCTTCCTTGTATAGTGTCCTTCGCCATGGGTCCCTTCTGGTAATAATATCCAACATCCTATTGAGTAATAATATCCCCAATTGTGGGCTAATTTCAGTAATAATTTCCCTGATCCTGTGGGTTTTCCAGTAAGAATGCCATCATCAAGGTGCAAATATCTCCATCCCGGCCCTTTTCAGTATTATATGACCCCATCCTGGGCCTCTTCCAGTAATATATGTCCCCTATAATGGACCCCTTCCAGTAATAAGGTTCTCTATTCTGGTGTAATGTCCCATCCTGACCCCTGCCAGTAATATACGTCTCATATCCTGTGTCCCTTCCAGAAATAATGTCCCACATCACGGGCCCCTTCCACTAATATATGTCCCTCATCCTGGGCCCCTTTCTAGTATTATGTCCCAGTCCCTAGGCCAATCCTGTAATAATATACCCAGTTCTGCTGCTGTTCTCTAACACATTTAAAAAAAAGATTCTTCTCACCTTCCCCCCCTCCCATGACACATGGAATCCTCTGCTATGGCCAGCGCAGAGGCAGTTGACTTTGGCATGCTGGCTATAGGTAATACATGATGTCACAGCTATAAGCCTCTTGTGACTTGCAAGCCGACATCAACTACAGGAATCTGATTGGTTGGCGACATGTACTGAGGTGCAGGGACCCAGCGGGTTGCTATGTCCTGATACAGTTATACTAAATGTGTATCCTCAGATGCATATCCAGCTGAAATAGGAGGTGGTGTCGATGGGCCCACCCAACCACATGGGCCTGGTCGTGGTCGCACACTTTGCGTCGGCCATCATTACGACGTGGTTGATAACCTACACATCATATATTTTCAAATATAGGGGACCGATAAGAGCAACTGCAGAGTGTACCGACGGCGTCCCTGTACACTCACCTCCTCCCCCAGCAGAGACGTCAACTTACCACCGTGGCACCTGACCCACACTTCCTTCTCCTCCGGCTGCTGTCTAGGGTCTGCGCATTGCTTGCAGATCCCAGGGCAGTGTGCTTATGTTATGTGTGTGCTCCCACCCTCTTAAAGTGACAGTGTGCATTGTCCTAAAAATGTCCTCAGCCTATCGCTGAAAGACACTTATGCTAAGTGGTTAGCACTGCAGCCTTGCCGGGGTACAGGGTTCAGATCCCACCAAGGACAACATCTGCAAGGAGTATGTTCTCCCCGTGTTTGCGTGGGTTTCCTCCCACACTCCAAAGACATACTGATAGTGAATTTAGATTGTGAGCCTCATTGGGGACAGCAATGATAATGTATGTAAAGTGCTGTGGAAAAAAACTGCACTATATAAGCAAAGCATAATAAATGCAAATATTAATAAGGCACCGCTACCTGATGGGAGGTGTCTGAGCAACGTGGTTAGTCAGTTCCATTGCACGCTTGTTAGTTTTTCAGATCCCCAGTTTGTTAGTTCCTGCCATTACCTGTTAGTTCTGCTAGTGTCTGCTCACACCCGCTTGTTCTTGCTTGTTCCTGCCTGTCCTTGCTTGTGCCTTCCAGCATACCTGTGTGCATTTGCCTTTCACCACATGTATACCAGTCGTAACTGTCTGCACCTGCTTGTGTCTAGCTGTATACCAGCCGTACCTGCCTGCATCTGCTAGTGCCTGCCTGTCTCCCAGCCATGCCCTTCTACACCTGACGCTCCAGGATTCCTACTGTGCCTGTCAGTACCAGTTGAACCTTCCCTTCTTGGCTGCTACAGCTTCCTGTCCCTTGGTGCGTCCGAGGTCGGTCCTGGTGCAGCATCTGGTGTCCATCTGGAGCCAAGTCTAACCCCACAATCTGGGGCTCTAGCAGAGTTGGGTGTTCACTTAGTTACATCCCGCCAGGCTCTACTTGGCCCATGGCACAGTGGTTCCACCTCTCTGGTTACACAGAGAAAGACTAAAGTGTTTGTAGTCTGTGACCATGGAGCTGTCCAATCTGCATGGAAGTTATGCACACAACAGGTATTAAATTTGTCTTTATTATATATTCTTTATGACAGAAGCACCCATAGGATTTTATATTAGCAACATTTGCCAGTTTGTTACAGTATAAGTATTCTGACTCTTCAAGGCAGTATGAGTCTCTAAATCCTTAGCCATCAATCCCTTAGATAACTGTATGATTTTTGTACTCACATGCCAGGCGTCCTCACATTGTGCCAACTCAGCGAGCAATGACTTGTAATAAGAGTCCAGGAGAAGCAGAGTTGATATTCTCTGAAATCTTATATTAAGTACAATGCAGCAGGTGGAAAGAGCAATCACAAACAGAGAAGTATACATGTGCATCCAAATATGGCTACAGCAAACTGATAATGAAGAAGAAGGGAGGAGCAAAGGCTAAACGTCATCAACTGCAGGAGAGACAAAGGGACAAACATCAAAGAGCAGAGTATCTCCCTAGAAACAGAAAAATTAAATGCATAACATAGAAATACATAACAAGTTGTTCCATTCATGGGAAACAACACTCCCCGTCTGAAATTTCAAGATTTCACAATATCTCTATATGATGTGACGAGTCTTTGCTGTCCAATGCCAACATGGAACCTGAAAAGAGGAGCGAGAAGAAAACAATATGCAACAATAATGCAACAATTCAAGTCCATACTTAAGTGATGACATGTAGTCCTTGAAAAAAGAAATAAAAAATGAATATGAGTTCAGTAGAAAAACCCATCTTGAGGTTGGGGAAGCCGCAACAAGCCAACTCTTCCACCAACCCAATGGTATTGTTTAATCCACGGGGAAATGTTCAAGTTCAGTTGCACATATAACTAGTGATGAGCGAGTATGCACATGTGCACCTCACAATTTGAGAAATGGTGGATTTACCAACTCTAAATTGGTGGTGTAGTGATGTATAGCTCTCTCCTGTGGCCAGAAATCTGCAAATAAAAAGAAAAAATGATTAGAAATGTCTACAAAAATTAACCCCTTCACCCCCAAGGGTGGTTTGCACGTTAATGACCGGGCCAATTTTTACAATTCTGACCACTGTCTCTTTATGAGGTTATAACTCTGGAACGCTTCAACGGATCTTCGCGATTCTGAGACTGTTTTCTCGTGACATATTGTACTTCATGATAGTGGTAAAATTTCTTCCATATAACTTGCATTTATTTATGAAAAAAACGCAAATATGGCAAAAATTTTGAAATTTTGCAATTTTCAAACTTTGAATTTTTATTCCCTTAAAACAGAGAAATATGTCACACAAAATAGTTAAGAAATAACATTTCCCACATGTCTACTTTACATCAGCACAATTTTGGAAGCAAAATTTTTTTTTGTTAGGAAATTATAAGGGTTAAAAGTTGACCAGCGATTTCTCATTTTTACAACAAAATTTACAAAGCCATTTTTTTTCGGGACCACCTCATATTTGAAGTCACTTTGAGGGTCTATATAGCAGAAAATACCCAAAAGTGACACCATTCTAAAAACTACACCCCTCAAGGTACTCAAAACCACATTCAAGAAGTTTATTAACCCTTCAGGTGCTTCACAGGAGCTGAAGCAACGTGGAAGGAAAAAATTAACATTTTACTTTTTAGTCACAAAAATGATCTTTAACAAACATTTTTTTTATTTTCACAAGGGAAAAAGGAGAAAACGGACTGATAAAGTTGTTGTGCAATTTCTCCTGAGTACGCCGATACCCCATATGTGAGGGAAAACCACTGTTTGAGCACACGGCAGAGCTCGGAATGGAAGGAGCGCAGTTTGACTTTTCCAAACCAAAATTGGCTGGAATTGAGAACGGACGCCATGTCGCGTTTGGAGAGGCCCCGATGTGCCTAAACAGTGGAAACCCCCCACATGTGACCCCATTTTGGAAACTAGACCCCCTAAGGAACTTATCTAGATGTGTGGTGAGTAGTTTGAACCCTCAAGTGCTTCACGCAAGTTTGTAATGTAGAGCCGTGAAGAAAAAAAATCATATTTTTTCCACAAGCATGATATTTTAGTCCCCAAATTTTTATTTCCCAAGGGTAAGAGGAGAAATTGAACCACAAAAGTGGTTGTCCAACTTGTCCTGAGTACGCTGATACCCCATATGTGGGGGGGAACCACTGTTTGGGCGCACGGCAGGGCTTGAAAGGGAAGGAGCGCCGTTTGACTTTTCCAAACCAAAATTGGCTGGAATTGCGAACGGACGCCATGTCGCGTTTGGAGGGCCCCTGATGTGCCTAAACAGTGGAAACCCCCCACATGTGACCCCATTTTGGAAACTAGACCCCCTAAGGAACTTATCTAGATGTGTGGTGAGCACTTTGAACCCTCAAGTGCTTCACGCAAGTTTGTAATGTAGAGCCGTGAAGAAAAAAAAATCATATTTTTTCCACAAACATGATGTTTTAGTCCCCAAATTTTTATTTTCCCAAGGGTAAGAGGAGAAATTGGACCACAAAAGTTGTTGTCCAACATGTCCTGAGTACGCTGATACCCCATATGTGGGGGGGAACCACTGTTTGGGCGCACGGCAGGGCTCGAAAGGGAAGGAGCGCCGTTTGACTTTTCCAAACCAAAATTGGCTGGAATTGCGAACGGACGCCATGTCGCGTTTGGAGGGCCCCTGATGTGCCTAAACAGTGGAAACCCCCCACATGTGACCCCATTTTGGAAACTAGACCCCCTAAGGAACTTATCTAGATGTGTGGTGAGCACTTTGAACCCTCAAGTGCTTCACGCAAGTTTGTAATGTAGAGCCGTGAAGAAAAAAAATCATATTTTTTCCACAAACATGATGTTTTAGTCCCCAAATTTTTATTTTCCCAAGGGTAAGAGGAGAAATTGGACCACAAAAGTTGTTGTCCAACATGTCCTGAGTACGCTGATACCCCATATGTGGGGGGGAACCACTGTTTGGGCGCACGGCAGGGCTCGAAAGGGAAGGAGCGCCGTTTGACTTTTCCAAACCAAAATTGGCTGGAATTGCGAACGGACGCCATGTCGCGTTTGGAGGGCCCCTGATGTGCCTAAACAGTGGAAACCCCCCACATGTGACCCCATTTTGGAAACTAGACCCCCTAAGGAACTTATCTAGATGTGTGGTGAGCACTTTGAACCTCAAGTGCTTCACGCAAGTTTGTAATGTAGAGCCGTGAAGAAAAAAAAATCATATTTTTTCCACAAACATGATGTTTTAGTCCCCAAATTTTTATTTTCCCAAGGGTAAGAGGAGAAATTGGACCACAAAAGTTGTTGTCCAACATGTCCTGAGTACGCTGATACCCCATATGTGGGGGGGAACCACTGTTTGGGCGCACGGCAGGGCTTGAAAGGGAAGGAGCGCCGTTTGACTTTTCCAAACCAAAATTGGCTGGAATTGCGAACGGACGCCATGTTGCGTTTGGAGGGCCCCTGATGTGCCTAAACAGTGGAAACCCCCACATGTGACCCCATTTTGGAAACTAGACCCCCTAAGGAACTTATCTAGATGTGTGGTGAGCACTTTGAACCCTCAAGTGCTTCACGCAAGTTTGTAATGTAGAGCCGTGAAGAAAAAAAATCTATATTTTTTCCACAAACATGATGTTTTAGTCCCCAAATTTTTATTTTCCCAAGGGTAAGAGGAGAAATTGGACCACAAAAGTTGTTGTCCAACATGTCCTGAGTACGCTGATACCCCATATGTGGGGGGGAACCACTGTTTGGGCGCACGGCAGGGCTTGAAAGGGAAGGAGCGCCGTTTGACTTTTCCAAACCAAAATTGGCTGGAATTGCGAACGGACGCCATGTTGCGTTTGGAGGGCCCCTGATGTGCCTAAACAGTGGAAACCCCCCACATGTGACCCCATTTTGGAAACTAGACCCCCTAAGGAACTTATCTAGATGTGTGGTGAGCACTTTGAACCCTCAAGTGCTTCACGCAAGTTTGTAATGTAGAGCCGTGAAGAAAAAAAATCATATTTTTTCCACAAACATGATGTTTTTAGTCCCCAAATTTTTATTTTCCCAAGGGTAAGAGGAGAAATTGGACCACAAAAGTTGTTGTCCAACATGTCCTGAGTACGCTGATACCCCATATGTGGGGGGGAACCACTGTTTGGGCGCACGGCAGGGCTTGAAAGGGAAGGAGCGCCGTTTGACTTTTCCAAACCAAAATTGGCTGGAATTGCGAACGGACGCCATGTTGCGTTTGGAGGGCCCCTGATGTGCCTAAACAGTGGAAACCCCCCACATGTGACCCCATTTTGGAAACTAGACCCCCTAAGGAACTTATCTAGATGTGTGGTGAGCACTTTGAACCCTCAAGTGCTTCACGCAAGTTTGTAATGTAGAGCCGTGAAGAAAAAAAATCATATTTTTTCCACAAACATGATGTTTTAGTCCCCAAATTTTTATTTTCCCAAGGGTAAGAGGAGAAATTGGACCACAAAAGTTGTTGTCCAACATGTCCTGAGTACGCTGATACCCCATATGTGGGGGGGAACCACTGTTTGGGCGCACGGCAGGGCTTGAAAGGGAAGGAGCGCCGTTTGACTTTTCCAAACCAAAATTGGCTGGAATTGCGAACGGACGCCATGTCGCGTTTGGAGGGCCCCTGATGTGCCTAAACAGTGGAAACCCCCCACATGTGACCCCATTTTGGAAACTAGACCCCCTAAGGAACTTATCTAGATGTGTGGTGAGCACTTTGAACCCTCAAGTGCTTCACGCAAGTTTGTAATGTAGAGCCGTGAAGAAAAAAAATCATATTTTTTCCACAAACATGATGTTTTAGTCCCCAAATTTTTATTTTCCCAAGGGTAAGAGGAGAAATTGGACCACAAAGTTGTTGTCCAACATGTCCTGAGTACGCTGATACCCCATATGTGGGGGGGAACCACTGTTTTGGCGCACGGCAGGGCTTGAAAGGGAAGGAGCGCCGTTTGACTTTTCCAAACCAAAATTGGCTGGAATTGCGAACGGACGCCATGTTGCGTTTGGAGGGCCCCTGATGTGCCTAAACAGTGGAAACCCCCACATGTGACCCCATTTTGGAAACTAGACCCCCTAAGGAACTTATCTAGATGTGTGGTGAGCACTTTGAACCCTCAAGTGCTTCACGCAAGTTTGTAATGTAGAGCCGTGAAGAAAAAAAATCATATTTTTTCCACAAACATGATGTTTTAGTCCCCAAATTTTTATTTTCCCAAGGTAAGAGGAGAAATTGGACCACAAAAGTTGTTGTCCAACATGTCCTGAGTACGCTGATACCCCATATGTGGGGGGGAACCACTGTTTGGGCGCACGGCAGGGCTTGAAAGGGAAGGAGCGCCGTTTGACTTTTCCAAACCAAAATTGGCTGGAATTGCGAACGGACGCCATGTGCGTTTGGAGGGCCCCTGATGTGCCTAAACAGTGGAAACCCCCCACATGTGACCCCATTTTGGAAACTAGACCCCCTAAGGAACTTATCTAGATGTGTGGTGAGCACTTTGAACCCTCAAGTGCTTCACGCAAGTTTGTAATGTAGAGCCGTGAAGAAAAAAAATCATATTTTTTCCACAAACATGATGTTTTAGTCCCCAAATTTTTATTTTCCCAAGGGTAAGAGGAGAAATTGGACCACAAAAGTTGTTGTCCAACATGTCCTGAGTACGCTGATACCCCATATGTGGGGGGGAACCACTGTTTGGGCGCACGGCAGGGCTTGAAAGGGAAGGAGCGCCGTTTGACTTTTCCAAACCAAAATTGGCTGGAATTGCGAACGGACGCCATGTTGCGTTTGGAGGGCCCCTGATGTGCCTAAACAGTGGAAACCCCCCACATGTGACCCCATTTTGGAAACTAGACCCCCTAAGGAACTTATCTAGATGTGTGGTGAGCACTTTGAACCCTCAAGTGCTTCACGCAAGTTTGTAATGTAGAGCCGTGAAGAAAAAAATCATATTTTTTCCACAAACATGATGTTTTAGTCCCCAAATTTTTATTTTCCCAAGGGTAAGAGGAGAAATTGGACCACAAAAGTTGTTGTCCAACATGTCCTGAGTACGCTGATACCCCATATGTGGGGGGAACCACTGTTTGGGCGCACGGCAGGGCTTGAAAGGGAAGGAGCGCCGTTTGACTTTTCCAAACCAAAATTGGCTGGAATTGCGAACGGACGCCATGTTGCGTTTGGAGGGCCCCTGATGTGCCTAAACAGTGGAAACCCCCCAATGTGACCCCATTTTGGAAACTAGACCCCTAAGGAACTTATCTAGATGTGTTGGTGGCACTTTGTAACCCTCAAGGCTTCACGCAAGTTTGTAATGTAGGCCGTGAAAGAAAAAAAAATCATATTTTTCCAAAACATGATGTTTTAGTCCCCAAATTTTTATTTTCCCAAGGGTAGAGGAGAAATTGGACCTACAAAAGTTGTTGTCCAACATGTCCTGAGTACGCTGATACCCCATATGTGGGGGGGAACCACTGTTTGGGCGCACGGCAGGGCTTGAAAGGGAGGAGCGCCGTTTGACTTTTCCAAACCAAAATTGGCTGGAATTGCGAACGGACGCCATGTTGCATTTGGAGGGCCCCTGATGTGCCCTAAACAGTGGAAACCCCCACATGTGACCCCATTTTGGAAACTAGACCCCCATAAGGAACTTATCTAGATGTGTGGTGAGCACTTTGAACCCTCAAGTGCTTCACGCAAGTTTGTAATGTAGAGCCGTGAAGAAAAAAAATCATATTTTTTCCACAAACATGATGTTTTAGTCCCCAAATTTTTATTTTCCCCAAAGGGTAAGAGGAGAAATTGGACACAAAAGTGTTGTCCAACATGTCCTGAGTACGCTGATACCCCATATGTGGGGGGGAACCACTGTTTGGGCGCACGGCAGGGCTGAAGGGAAGGAGCGCCGTTTGACTTTTCCAAACCAAAATTGGCTGGAATTGCGAACGGACGCCATGTTGCGTTTTGGAGGGCCCCTGATGTGCCTAAACAGTGGAAACCCCCCACATGTGACCCATTTTGGAAACTAGACCCCCTAAGGAACTTATTAGATGTGTGGTGAGCACTTTGAACCCTCAAGTGCTTCACGCAAGTTTGTAATGTAGAGCCGTGAAGAAAAAAAATCATATTTTTTCCATAAACATGATGTTTTAGTCCCCAAATTTTTATTTTCTCAAGAGTAAGAGGAGAAATTGGACCACAAAAGTTGTTGTCCAACATGTCCTGAGTACGCTGATACCCCATATTGTGGGGGGGAACCACTGTTTGGCGCAGGCAGGGCTTGAAAGGGAAGGAGCGCCGTTTGACTTTTCCAAACCAAAATTGGCTGGAATTGCGAAGGAGCCATGTTCGCGTTTGGGAGGGCCCTGATGTGGCTAAACAGTGGAAACCCCACATGTGACCCCATTTTGGAAACTAGACCCCTAAGGAACTTATTAGATGTGTGGTGAGCACTTTGAACCCTCAAGTGCTTCACGCAAGTTTGTAATGTAGAGCCGTGAAGAAAAAAATCATATTTTTTCCACAAACATGATGTTTTAGTCCCCAAATTTTTATTTTCCAAGGGTAAGGGAGAAATTGGACCACAAAAGTTGTTGTCCAACATGTCCTGAGTACGCTGATACCCCATATGTGGGGGGGAACCACTGTTTGGGCGCACGGCAGGGCTTGAAAGGGAAGGAGCGCCGTTTGACTTTTCCAAACCAAAATTGGCTGGAATTGCGAACGGACGCCATGTTGCGTTTGGAGGGCCCTGATGTGCCTAAACAGTGGAAACCCCCACATGTGACCCCATTTTGGAAACTAGACCCCTAAGGAACTTATCTAGATGTGTGGTGAGCACTTTGAACCCTCAAGTGCTTCACGCAAGTTTGTAATGTAGAGCGTGAAGAAAAAAAATCATATTTTTTCCAAACATGATGTTTTAGTCCCCAAATTTTTATTTTCCCAAGGTAAGAGGAGAAATTGGACCACAAAAGTTGTTGTCCAACATGTCTGAGTACGCTGATACCCCATATGTGGGGGGGAACCACTGTTTGGGCGCACGGCAGGGCTTGAAAGGGAAGGAGCGCCGTTTGACTTTTCCAAACCAAATTGGCTGGAATTGCGAACGGACGCCATGTTGCGTTTGGAGGGCCCCTGATGTGCCTAAACAGTGGAAACCCCCCACATGTGACCCATTTTGGAACTAGACCCCTAAGGAACTTATCTAGATGTGTGGTGAGCACTTTGAACCTCAAGTGCTTCACGCAAGTTTGTAATGTAGAGCCGTTGAAGAAAAAAATCATATTTTTTCCATAAACATGATGTTTAGTCCCCAAATTTTTATTTTCTCAAGGTAAGAGGAGAAATTGGACCACAAAAGTTGTTGTCCACATGTCCTGAGTACGCTGATACCCATATGTGGGGGGGAACCACTGTTTGGGCGCACGGCAGGGCTTGAAAGGGAAGGAGCGCCGTTTGACTTTTCCAAACCAAAATTGGCTGGAATTGCGAACGGACGCCATGTGCGTTTGGAGGGCCCTGATGTGCCTAAACAGTGGAAACCCCCACATGTGACCCCATTTTGGAAACTAGACCCCTAAGGAACTTATCTAGATGTGTGGTGAGCACTTTGAACCTCAAGTGCTTCACGCAAGTTTGTAATGTAGAGCGTGAAGAAAAAAAATCATATTTTTTCCACAAACATGATGTTTTAGTCCCCAAATTTTTATTTTCCCAAGGGTAAGAGGAGAAATTGGACACAAAAGTTGTTGTCCAACATGTCCTGAGTACGCTGATACCCCATATGTGGGGGGGAACCACTGTTTGGGCGCACGGCAGGGCTTGTGAAGGGAAGGAGCGCCGTTTGACTTTTCAAAACCCAAAATTGGCTGGAATTGCGAACGGACGCCATGTTGCGTTTGGAGGGCCCCTGATGTGCCTAAACAGTGGAAACCCCCACATGTGACCCCATTTTGGAAACTAGACCCCCTAAGGAACTTATCTAGATGTGTGGTGAGCACTTTGAACCCTCAAGTGCTTCACGCAAGTTTGTAATGTAGAGCCGTGAAGAAAAAAAATCATATTTTTTCCACAAACATGATGTTTTAGTCCCAATTTTTTATTTTCCCAAGGGTAAGAGGAGAAATTTAACCCCAAAAGTGGTTGGCCAATTTGTCCTGAGTACGCTGATACCCCATATGTTGGGGGGATACACTGTTTGGGCACACGGCAGGCCTCGGAAGGGAAGCAGTGACGTTTTGGAATGCAGACTTTGATGGAATGGTCTGCGGGCGTCATGTTCCGTTAGCAGAGCCCCTGATGTGCCTAAACAGTGGAAACCCCCACATGTGACCCCATTTTGGAAACTAGACCCCCTAAGGAACTTATCTAGGTGTGTGGTGAGCACTTTGAACCCCAAGTGTTTCACTAACGTTTATAATGCCATGGCGTGAAAAAAAAAAAATTTTTTTTTCCACAAAAGTGATGTTTTAGTCCCCAATTTTTTATTTTCCCAAGGGTAAGAGGAGAAATTGGACCCAAAAGTGGTTGTCCAATTTGTCCTGAGTACGCTGATACCCCATATGTTGGGGGAATCCACTGTTTGGGCATACGGCAGGGCTCTGAAGGGAAGCAGTGACGTTTTGGAATGCAGACTTTGATGGAATGGTCTGCGGGAGTCATGTTCCGTTAGCAGAGACCTTGATGTGCCTAAACAGTGAAAACCCCCACATGTGACCCCATTTTGGAAACTAGACCCCCTAAGGAACTTATCTAGGTGTGTGGTGAGCACTTTGAACCCAAGTGTTTCACTAACGTTTATAATGCCCTGGCGTGAAAAAAAAAATATTTTTTTTTTTCCACAAAAGTGATGTTTTAGTCCCAATTTTTTATTTTCCCAAGGGTAAGAGGAGAAATTGGACCCCAAAAGTGGTTGTCCAATTTGTCCTGAGTACGCTGATACCCCATATGTTGGGGGGATCCACTGTTTGGGCATACGGCAGGGCTCGGAAGGGAAGCAGTGACGTTTTGGAATGCAGACTTTGATGGAATGGTCTGCGGGCGTCATGTTCCGTTAGCAGAGCCCCTGATGTGCCTAAACAGTGGAAACCCCCCACATGTGACCCCATTTTGGAAACTAGACCCCTAAGGAACTTATCTAGGTGTGTGATGAGCACTTTGAACCCCAAGTGTTTCACTAAAGTTTATAATGCCCAGGTGTGAAAAAAAAAAATCCTACTTTTTACCTCACACAAATGATGTTTTAGTCCCCAATTTTTTATTTTCCCAAGGTTAAGAGGAGAAATTGGACACCAAAAGTTGTTGTTCAATTTGTCCTGAGTACACTGGTGCCCCATATGTGGGAAAAAACTGTTTGGGCACAAGTCGGGGCTCAGAAGGGAAGTCGTGACGTTTTGGAATGCAGACTGATGGAATGGTCTGCGGGCGTCATGTTCCGTTTGCAGAGCTCCTGATGTGCCTAAACAGTAAAAAAAACCCACAAGTGACATAATTTTGGAAAGTAGACTCCCAAGGAACTTTTCTAAATGTGCCCCCCTTCTGGAACTAATCTTTCCTGTAAAGTAAATTAGTAGTGCATTGAGGTGTGGTACAATTTGAAACAATCCTTCATACACAGGCCAGGTTTTTCGGGGCAGGTGTCGCATTGGTAAGTGGTGTCCTTGCGTATTCCCCTTTTGTAAACACACTCGGCACCTTTTTTGTGGCTTACCTTTTCTTCCAGTTGGCGGGTCCACCCCCGGGAAATGCTGACCTGGTATGATACGAGCACCTTCAGTTCCGGAAGTACTGGGGCCCGCTGTTCCCTGAGCGCCAAACATCAGGGCCTTAACCACTACCTCCTGAAACTGAAGGTACGTCGTATCGCTGTTGCGTGCACATCGTGACAGCAGGAAAGCGTTGAGCATTGCCATTTGGACGATGTGCACGGACAGCTTCTTGTACCACACCTTGGCCTTTCTCAAAGCACTGTACGGTTGGAGGAGTTGATCAGAGAGATCAACACCCCCCATGTATTTATTGTACCCCAGTACACAGTCCGGTTTGCGGACCTGTGTAGAGGTACCCCGTACAGTGCTGAGGGCGCTGCCATCACCATGTATGGTGGTCAAGAGAAGGACATCCCTCTTGTCCTTGTACTTGACCACCAACAGGTGATCGCTACATTGGGCTCTGCTCTCACCCTTTCTGAGCATCAGCCCAAGTAGCGTCTTTGGGAGGCCTCTCTGATTTTTGCGGACGGTACCGCAGGCTGCGGTACCTCGCGCAGAGAGGGATTTGTAGAGTGGGATGCTGGAATAAAAGTTATCAGTGTAAAGGTGATAACCTTTATCCAGCAGTGGGTGCACCAAATCCCACACAATTTTCCCACTCACTCCCAGGACGGGGGGACACTCAGGGGGTACAATCCTGGTGTCCTTTCCTTCGTATACTCTAAAGCTGTGTGTGTACCCTGAGGTACTCTCACACAGCTTGTAGAGTTTGATTCCGTACCTTGCCCTCTTGCTGGGCAGGTACTGGCGGAATGCGAGCCGTCCCTTAAAATGAACCAAGGACTCATCCACGCAGATGTCCCTTTGGGGCACGTACACTTCAGCAAACTTTTTGTTGAAGTGTTCGATGACCGGCCGAACTTTGAACAGGCGGTCAAAGTTGGGGTCATCTCATGGGGGACACTGTGCATTATCATTATAATGCAGGAATTTGTGGATGGCCTCAAAACGCGTCCGAGCCATGACCATTCGGAACAGTGGAGTGTTGTATAAAATATCAACACTCCAATATTGCCGAATTTCTGGCTTCTTCAGGATCCCCATATGGAGGACCAGGCCCCAAAACTGCATCATTTCAACTGCGTCTACAGGAGACCAGTTGGAAAATGATGAACGGGGGTTTTGCGCCAAAAATTGCCGAGCGTACAAATTTGTTTGCTCCACCATGAGGTTAATTAAATCCTCAGAGAAAAAGACTTTGAAAAAGTCTATTTCTGTGAAGCCGGTGGAGTCAAACCTGATTCCTGATTCTGCCACAAAATCAGGAATCAGTGGCTCGTAATTTTCGGGGGCCGGGGTCCATACGGGGTCCGAAGAGGGGTGCGCTGGTTCATTTTCAGGGGCGGGCGCTGCCTCATGTTCTGTCCTGGGGCGTCTGCGTGGCGGTTCCGCAGGACCCGAGGAGGAAGATGAGGAGGAAGAAGAATCTTCATCTGAAAAATAAAGAAATGTGGGATCCTCTCCCTCGCTATCAGTGTCGGAGGCAAGGAAAGCGTATGCCTCCTCCACTGAATAGCGCTGTTGGGATGAGCGTGACGAGCGGGACATTTTTTTTGTGAATGTGTTGCTTTGTGTGAACTTTATTTATAACTGTGTGTGTGTGTGGGGGGGGGATAGTGATTGGTGTAAACTAAGCTGAAAAGAAAAAGCTAAAAGAAAAGAAAGCGAATAGGGAAAAAAAAGGCCTGTGAAAAAAAGTCTAAACCAGCAGGCACGAGCTCTGATAAGTGACCGCTGTCACTTATCAAAGTTCCGTGGCTGCTGGATGTGCGCACGGGAGTGACGGAAAGGGGGTGAAAAAAAAAACTGGCAGGCACGAGCTCTGATAAGTGACCGGTGTCACTTATCAAAGTTCCGCGGCTGCTGGATGTGCGCACGGGAGTGGCGGAAAGGGGGGTGAAAAAAAAACTGGCAGGCACGAGCTCTGATAAGTGACCGCTGTCACTTATCAAAGTTCCGCGGCTGCTGGATGTGCGCACGGGAGTGGCGGAAAGGGGGGTGAAAAAAAAAACTGGCAGGCACGAGCTCTGATAAGTGACCGCTGTCACTTATCAAAGTTCCGCGGCTGCTGGATGTGCGCACGGGAGTGGCGGAAAGGGGGATGAAAAAAAAACAGCAGGAACGAGCTCTGATAAGTGACTGGTGTCACTTATCAAAGTTCCGCGGCTGCTGGATGTGCGCACGGGAGTGGCGGAAAAGTTGGTGGGAGAAAAAAAAAAAAACAGCAGGAACGAGCTCTGATAAGTGACTGGTGTCACTTATCAAAGTTCCGTGGCTGCTGGGTGTGCGCACGGGAGTGGCGGAAAAGTTGGTGGAAAAAAAAAAAAAAAACAGCAGGAACGAGCTCTGATAAGTGACTGGTGTCACTTATCAAAGTTCCGTGGCTGCTGGGTGTGCGCACGGGAGTGGCGGAAAAGTTGGTGAAAAAAAACAAAAAACGGCAGGAACGAGCTCTGATAAGTGACTGGTGTCACTTATCAAAGTTCCGTGGCTGCTGGATGTGCGCACGGGAGTGGCGGAAAGTGGGGGTGAAAAAAAAAACGGCAGGCACGAGCTCTGATAAGTGACCGCTGTCACTTATCAAAGTTTGCGGCTGCTGGATGTGCGCACGGAGGGGGGTGCGAAAGTGTTGATGGGTGAACTGCGTCACCAATCAACGCTCGGCGGCGCAAAGGGGGGGTAAAAAGAGGGGGAAAGGGAAGGGGGGAGGGGGGAATGGGGTGGATCGGGCAGGGATCGGGGCTCAAAAACTCACGTTTGTAGTCTTTTCTTTCTTTTCTCTTCTTTCTTCTCTCTTCTTTCTTCTCTCTTCAGCAGGAGTTGTGGTGTCACAGGCTACTGTGGCACCACAAGGCCCAGCACAGGAGGAGATCTGGCAGTGTGACCGCACAGCAGGAATCCTCAGCAAGTGTGAGGACCCCTGCAGTGCGGTCAGACAGGTCAGATCCAGTTTGCAGACAGGTCACAGAGCGGTCACATCGCTGCTGTGACCTGTCATTGGTGGGATCGATGATCACATCAATCCCACCAATCAAAGGAGACCCCTGCATTGCCGGTTGCTAGGCACCGGCCTAGTAATCAGAGCTCACAGCTCCGATTCCTAGGCAGGTCACCGGCAGGTCACCTAGCAGGGCACAGAGCGGTCACACCGCTGCTGTGCCCTGTGATTGGCGCGATCGTCGATGACATCGATCGCGCCAATCAGCTCCTTCATGCCCTACAGGCCCTGGCCTAGGATCGGTGCTATTACTGCACCGATCCAGGCAGGTACAGGCAGGGCACAGCGCGGATATACCGCGGCTGTGCCCTGCGATTGGCGCGATCGATGTGATCGGCGATCGCGCCAATCCGGGGGGGGTCTGGACCTTCCTAGGCCCAGGCCTAGGATCGAGTACATCGGTACTCGATCCTAGCCTGCGATCTCACTGTTTTAGCCGCTCTGATTGGCTGAAACAGTGAGAAAGGCTGTGATTGGCTGTTCAGAATTCAACAGCCAATCACAGCGATCGGGAGGCCTGAGGGGGGAGGACGCAGCCCGGGATGCCGACGCCAACTTCCAAGAGGTAAGCTGGCGTCGGAATTTTAATGCGATCACCGCTACTTAAGTCGCGATGTCGCATTAAAGGGCATGACGTACTATCCCGTCCATGGTCAGAATGGCACGGGTTTTATGGACGGGATAGTACGTCTAATGTCAGAGAGGGGTTAAAGGTAACCTGTGCACACTTTTGGCCACTGTAAGATGCGGCCACTGCCTTTCAGGGCTTATCTACAGCATTCTGTAATGCTGTAGATAATCCCTCGATCCGACATGAAAGATAAGAAAAATAAGTTTTAATATACTCACACGGGGGGGCTGTCCAGTGCGGTCCGGTCCGATGGGCGTCACAGGTCCGGGTTCAGCGCCTCCAATCTTCTTGTTATGCCGCCCTCCCACTTGCTTCATCGTTCCCCAGCATCACGCTCCTGCGCAGGTGTACTTATCTGCCCTATTGAGGGAAGAGCAAATTCCTACAGTGCGCAGGCCTGCGCACTGCAGTACTTTGCTCTGCTCTCAAGGGCAGAGAAGTACGCCTGCGCAGGAGCGCGATGCCGAGGAGAGACAAAGCAAGCAGGAGGGTGGCGTCGCAGAAGATGGGAGGCGCGGACCGGACATACGGACACCCATCAGACCGGAACGCCCGTGGGGTGAATATAATAAAACTTATTTTCCTTATCTTTCAAGGTGAACCGGGGGTTTATCTACAGCATTATAGAATGCTGTCGATAAGCCCTGAAAGGCAGTGGCTGCATGTTATAGGGGCCAAAACTGCTGACAGGTTCCCTGTAATGAGATATAAACAAAAAAACAAAATTTACTTACCGCAAGGTGATGAGCAGCCTTTCCTCAGCAGAGATTGCCTTTCTCATGACCGTATTGGAATAGTTTAGCTCAGGTGATAAGATGTGTAAGAGCCTGTCAAATCCATGGATGGGTATGCGGCAAAAAGCGATAAATTTATCGGGATATCTGTAAAAAAAAATTGACATTAAAAAAAGGTTAGGTAATATATGGTGATTTTTTTTGGGACACATTTTACATAGGAAAATATCTTTACATACGGTTAACTTACCTCCTTACATCTCGGTATAGAACATTAAAGTGCCCTTCTCACTTCGCTCCGTAATGATAGGGTGCACCCAAAGCTTTCTGGCTCTCCTTCTGGACCGCTCCTATTAAGATAAAACAATTTGTTACTGCACAACACAGTGAAAAAAGAAAGACATCATAGATTTTAGCTTACCTGCTCTCTGTGACTATTCAGAATATGTAGCACCAATCCCAACATCAAGTTTTTATAGGGCCTGCGGAGCCTTAACTGCTGTGTGCTCTGCTGTGTGCTCATGTCTGTGCTGCTCATCTTTCCAAAATGGAGAATGTAAAAGAAAAGGTTGGACAAGGAAATTACATCACCATTTTTTTTTGTTAAATAATATATCTTTATTTAGCTTACAAAAACGCATACAAATCGGCATGAAAATCTAGATCAAATCTGCACCAAAACCACGTGGATTTTCAACTGCGTTTTCTGCCAAGAGAGGAAGAATCTGTGGAAATTTTTCCTACACCAAATCTACGTGTGCACATACCCTTAACCCTTAAAGGGAACTTGTCACCCCCTGGGCATTTTTAAGTAAAAGAGCCACCTCCAGCAGCACTGAAATATATAGTTTTAAAAGTAGGTCCCCATGTGTCCCTAAGGCCTCTTTCACACATCAGGTTTTTGCAATCAGGTGAGTTCCGGCATTTTTTCTTAAAACCGGATCTGGCAAAATGTAATGCCGGATACGGTTTTTCCCACTGACTAACATTAGCGCCGGATCGCGCCGCATGGCCTTGCGGCGCCATGCGGCGCGTCCGGTCTTTGCAGGATCCGGCAAACTGTCTCATTCCGGCGTCTGGAAAAAACGGCTACTATAACGTTTTTTGTCTCCGGCGCTTCCGGCTTTTTGTTACAATGAAAGTCTATGAGCGCCGCAGTGCGCCGGATCCGGAATACGCCGAATCCGTTGGCCAGATCCGGCTTTTTAGTCTGAGCATGCTCTCTGTAGCCCAGCCCACAGCCAACCTATATAAACCATGCCAGTGGGACCACCCTCAGCCATAACCATGCAGCCAGGAATGAAGAAAGGAGCCAGCCGCAGAGGAGCCAGCCGCAGGAGAGAGACCAGACCAGCACCACCAGCAGCACCACCCCAAAGCATTATGATGCAGCCGGGAGCAGAAGGCAGACGGTAAATATCACAGACAACCCCTTTCAGCCAGGGCCATGCAATATCAATGTATTCATGGCCCTTTTTTTCTTTTTATTCCACAGTACAAGCCGCCCAACAGCAGCAGCATCCCCAGGAGCACCTACACCACCAGGACTCCAACAAATGCGCCTGATGATGGAGAGTATGGGAGCAGAGGCCAGAAGGTAAATATCACACACAACCCCTTTCAGCATGGCCATGTAATATCAATATATTCATGGCCTTTTTTTCTCTTTATTCCACAGCAGAAGCCACCCGACAACGCCGAAAGCAGGAGCAGCACCACTACCACCAACACCAGCCGAAGAAATGGAGCCTGACATTGAGGAGACCACGGCAGCAGACAGCAGACGGTGAATATCACACACAAACCCTTCCAGCCAGGGCCATGCAATATTAATTGATATTGCATGGCTTTTTTTTCTCTTTATTCCACAGCAGAAGCTGGCCCACAACTCCTGCAGCAGCACAGCAGGACACATCTTCTTCTTCTGGGAGCCCTCCCACGCATCGTCAGCGTTTAGAGGTAAGTTTTTTTTTTTCACAATCCATCTCTGTGATCTATATATTAATTACATTACTTTTTATTTATACCAGGAAATTGAAGCTGAAGGGGAGCTCCCAGAAGAAGAACGAAGGGGTGGAGAGATACCCGGAGTGGGCTCGCAATTCGTAAGTTTCCTGCGTGCATCGCTGAAACACAACATCACACTACACACAACACATAGAAAACAATTTAGTACAGACATCACACTGCACCCAAACACATATGCCTACATCCAAGCACATAATTTTTTTTTTTTATAGTCTTCTGAATCTGGTGCTCGGCAAAGAGGTCCTTGCAGTGCCTCCCATGGTCGTCAGCGTGAGCGACGTGGTGGTCACCATCATGTAAGTATTTTTTATTTTTTTATTTTTTTTTTACATTTTATTTTTTTTTCCTTGGTAGTTTGGAGACTAATGTATACTTTTTCTCTTTTTCTTTAACAGGCTTCACAGCGTGCTCCCGACTCGGACGGTGAGGAGGAGGTTCTGAACGTGGAACTCATCGATCTGGTCAGAGAAAGGGAGCCGCTGTGGAACATGGGGGACCGCCGCCATGCTGACGTCATAGTGACCTGTCGGCTCTGGGAGGAAATCTTCAATCAACTTGTGGATGGCTGGGAGGACCTCGATGCGCGGGCCCAGAGCAAAATGTGTAAGTATACACAGTTCAGGTTGCTGGATGTAAAGCATTGTTTCCCAAACTCCAGTCCTCGTGGCCCCCACGGGTCATGTTTTCAGGGTTTCCTTTTGTGCAACACTATGGAAATCCTGAAAACATAACCCGTGGGGGCTGTGAGGACTGGAGTTTGGGAAACACTGATGTTGTATACTAACCAATTTGTGCTTTCTCGTTTCAGGGGAGAGAATTGTGAAGTGGTGGCGGTCTGTGAGGGATCGCTTCAAGAAGGAATTCAACAAGGAGATGCGGGCCCCGAGTGGATCTGGAGGATGCAGGAGCAAGTACAAGTACGCAGAAGTCCTGTCGTTCCTCCGGGTAACAATGGTCACCAGAAGGTAAATATTACACACCCATGTAAAAAAAAAATGCTAACATGTCTAATTTTTTTTTCAGCCAGGGCCATTCAAATACAGTACAGTATATTAATTGTATTTTTTCTCTTTATTCCACAAAACGGTGACCAGCACTTGGGAGCCTGCAGAGTTGGACCCTTCTGGAGCAATCCCTCAGGAGTCCGCCACCAAGGGACACTTCGACAGCCCCGGCCCATCCGCACCTTCCCAGCCTTCCCAGACACGTGAGCCCTCTGTCCCCTCCACCAGCGCTGGAGCATCGTGGCCGAGTGCATTGCATGAGGCTACTGGTCAGAAGATAGATTTCCCTCACCCCACCCTTCTGCTGCTGCCACCTCTAGTACACCCATGGCTACTGGGCGGCTGCTGCAGAGGGGTCAGGAAAGGAGCTATGCACCCGAATGCTTGCATCTTAATGCATCGTTTCAGAACTGTCTTAAAGTCTTGTCAGAGCAAATGGCTGCAGGCTTCAATCAGCTCAACTCCAGCATTCTGGAGGTTAAGACAATTCTGCAAACGATGCATTCAGAGGCAAGAAGTTCTCCAAACCACACTTTTTTTCTGGTCTGTAGCCGAGCGCATGGATATGCTATCTCCTAGCCAGCAGATGCATGTAATGCATACTTGCCACGGTGCTCTAGCGCAGGTTACCTCCCAACCTCATACACCCACCGTCATCCCTCCCACACCTGCCCCCCTCCAGCCACCGTCCCTCCTCCCCTTCCTATTCAATACCAGCAACCTCCCCAGTACCAACAACCTCCCCAGTACCAACAACTTCCCCTGTTATGTTTAGGTAGCTGAGGAGAAAAAGCAAAAACAGTAATACACCAGAGAGGCTGGAACCTATTGGATTGCAGTAACCTGAACTAACCACACAACTAGAGGTAGCCGTGGAGCGTTCTTACATTGATCCTAGACGCCTTGTCACAGCCTGAGAGATAACTACACCTAAAGGCAGAAAGAGGAAAGCTATCTGCCCCGGAGCAGATCCCCAAAGAAAATAGGAAGCCCCAAACATGTAATGGCGGTTAGACAAGAAGAAGCACGGACACAGACAGAAAATAGAATGAGCAAACGCTGGGGCCCAATCTGTCTAGACAGAAAAGTACAGGAAAGGAATCTCACTGCAATCCAAAAAAAAACCCCTAAAAAATACCAACTCTTCTGATTGCAAAAACACCTGAGATCACACGATCTCTACCACCTAAATCAGATCTCTGGTGTAACAAAACTAAGCCGCAGCCACTGAAAAAACAAGAAAAAGCAAATGAACAAATAACAGTGGCTTCAGATAAACTGAGAGGAGCACAGGCCCCCAGGAAGGGGACCCGGCTGACCTACACAGAAGTTCAGGGAACTATGCAAAAAGCAAGCACAAAAATAAAAGCAGAAAATATCTTATCTGAAAGCAGAAGATGTAGGGAAGACTCAGCAAACTTCCAAATGAACCAGGAACCACAATTGAGACAAGAACAATTGATCACTGGCGACCGTCATGGGAGGGAACCTCCCTTATATCAGTCCATTCCGTGATCCCAGATTGCCATTCCTCGCTGTGAGGTTCAGTACTGTCTGCAACCACCAGAGGGAGCCTCTGCTCAGAAACCATCTCCAGCACATTCATTACACTCCCCACTTCCAGCAACTTCCCACCTTCCAACAACCTCCCCCTTCCACAACCTCCCCACTTCCAACAAACTGCACCATACCAACATCCTTCCTCGTACCAGTTCCCAACCACATTTGCTCCTCTACTCCCTGCCCAATCCTCCTCTCCACCACCCACCTGTTCTGCCTTCCACCTCTCCACCCGTTCCATTTCTTTTTTCACCCCTTCACCTCTTTTACCTGATCCTTCCCACCACCATCCCAGTCCACTCTCCACACTCCCACTGTCGAAGGGTCCCACAGCCCCTCCAGTAGTATCTCCACCTCACACTACACCAATTTGTAAATATGTTAATTTTTCTTTATTAAAAAACATGCCAAAAAAAGTATTTCACATTGAAAAAAAAGTTAATAAAGATTTATTTCACATTGAAAAAAGTATGTTATTAAACATTTTCATACAATAAATGTAAAATTGTTTGATTAAAATTGTTGTCTGTCATTTATTTCTAACAACTACAATAAAGGTAAAATGTATTGGGTATACAAAAAAAGGTACATAACTTTGGGGAAAAGGTAAATTTATTTTACCTTTTGGCCAAAGTTGTGCCCCTGGTTGTGTATTAGCCAAAGTATTTCACCTTTTAACCAAAGTTCTGTACATTGTTAGGTAATCCCCAACAAGGTACAGAGCTTTGGTTAAAAGGTAAAATACTTTGGTAATACACAACCAGGGACACAACTTTGGCCAAAAGGTAAAATACTGTACATAATCCACAACAAGGTACACCACTTTGGTTGGCAAAGGTATACTGTGGGTACACAAGGTACAAAGGTCACAGAGCAGTTTATTAAACTCTGTCATCCTGCCAGTCTAGTCTTCCTTCAGGGGACATAAAATATTCGGTAAATTTGTCCCTCATTCGGGAAACAGTCACAGAAGTTCTATTGGTAACGTTCTGGTAATCATGCAAGGTGGTTTCTTCAGAGTGTTCCTCAATGGAAATCTGATCTGATTTTTAGGTTGATCACAGTCAATAGAACATGCCATTTGGCTGAATCCCAAAAGCGCACTCCACCATTCTTCTGGCTCTTGTGAGGCGGTAATTGAAAATTCTTTTTGTGTGTGTCAATCCTCTGCTGGAGTACGGTTTTAGCAGGTGTTCTGACAGCTGGAAGACTTAATCCCCTACACAAACAAAAGGCATCGGTGGGCCAGATGTTTGAGGCAGTGGTCTAGGGGGTGGGAACTGGAAGGTGGTTCCATACAGCTGATGGCCCATTGCTGACAGTTTGAACACGAGAGTCATTGGAGCGGCCATAGGCCCCAATATCTACGGCAATAAATTTGTATTCTGCGTCAGCGATGGCCATGAGGACAATTGAAAACTATTTTTTGTAATTAAAATATTCGGATCCAGATCCTGCTGGCTTGACAATCCGGATATGTTTCCCGTCCACAGTGCCCAAGCAATTAGGAAACTGACATATTTATTCAAACTTTTCTGCAATTGCAATCCAACTCTCTGTTGTGGGCTCTGGTTGAAATTCCACAACTGGAGAGTCCCACAATGCACGGCATGTGTGCTTCACAATTCCAGAGATGGTGGAAATCCCAAGTCTGTACTGGAAATGGAGTGAGGAAAGAGATTCTCCAGTTACAAGGAATCTGTGAATAAAAAAAAAAAAAGAGTTTCAAATCACAGCATTACATACCAGACCTCAGCTATAACAACTGGAAACACTATAAAAAAATTTATTTTTATAGTATCTCCAATTGTTAAAGCTGAGTCAGATGGCCGTATACAAACTACCAGCAACAACATTCCAGGACAAGTGTGCTCTGAAGCAAGCAGATCCAATAAATATGGCTTACCGAAGAGTCACCATCAGACGCTCCGCTGGTGAAATGGAGAAGCGGCAATACGTGTCCGATATTCTTATGAGGTCTCCAATACGCTCCACCAAGAAATCAAAGTTCTCCATTTTCATGCGAACATATGCAAAAAATTTCTGAGGGTTTCCTCGTAGCTCCACGTATAGTGTAGAATACACCCCACACGTCATTCTCTGGGCTGTGATGGGGTGGATCCAGAAACGTCGTCGTCGCTGACGCATGATGCGCTGCTGTATCTTTCTCTCCTTCTCCAGAACAATCGCTTTCAAACGATTCGCCTCCACTGTGAAATCCACCAAATTCTTCATAATGTTTCCTATCACAACGTTCATCTTCACCAGCCACTTGCTCTTCTCTCCAACCTGCACTTGCTCCTCTACAACATGTCAAACATGGGCTGTAGGAACACTGTATATATAGGTTTTCAGTAGCCAATCACGTTTGGAAGCCCAAAAGGAGCGTTTTAAAAAACCGGATCCATCGTAATCCGTCGAAAAATGGATAAAAAACCGGATGAACCGGATGAGACGGATCCGGTTTTCGGTCGGATCCGCTCGACGAATCCGGCCAAAAATGGGATCCGTCTCATCCGGTTTTACATTAAAAAAAACCTGGATCCGGCGCTCCCTGATGTGTGAAAGTGGCCTTAGGCATGGCCTCTTCCCGTGACTCATCCTCCCCCCAGCCGTCCATCAAGCCCCTTTCAGCGTCGCCTCGCCTCCAATAGCGTTGTTTTACTTTCATTAATGTTCTGTGTGGCGCCTGATGTAACAGTCCTCGGGCATGCGCAGTGCGCGCTGCCCGAGAACTGTCAGAAGACTATTGCACCCCGCAGTGTGTTATCTTGTATTCACACTGCGGAGCTGGCAATCTGGCGCCTGCGCAGTCTACATGTTTGGCATGTAGACTGCGCAGCTAAACATGTAGACTGCGCAGGCGCCAGATTGCCAGCCCCACAGTGTGCATACATGATAACACACTGCGGGGAGGGATCTGGGGAAATACAAAGACGCAGGCGCAAAAGTCTTCTGACAGTTCCCGGGCAGCGCACACTGCGCATGCCCGAGGACTGTAACAGTAGCGCAGAAACGAAAGGAAAGAAAAAAAAGTCTGGAGGAGGCACGGTGATGCTGAAGGGGCTTGATGGACGGCTGGGGGGAGGATGAGTCACGGGAAGAGGCCATGCCTCAGGGACACATTTAAGGTATGGGGACCTACTTTTAAAACTACATATTTCTGCGTTACAGCGGCCCAGAAAAAAAAGAGCCACCTTCACAGACTGCTGCCTTAGTGCTGCTGAAGGTGGCTCTTTTACTTAAAAACACCCGGGGCGGTGACAAGTTCCCTTTAACCCCTTACTGTCCATTGACGTGCACAGTCCATCATGGCCGAATGTCAGTTTTGGCACCATGACGGAAAGGGCACGTCATGCCTTTGAACTACCACTGCGTGTAAACATGCAGTGGCAGTTCAGTGCCAACAGCTGTCCATGACAGCTGACAGGCATGGCAAGCGGTGCGGGGACCTTTGCAGTCGGTACCCGCACCTACAGCGCTGTGATTGGTCAGTCAATCTGACTGACCAAACACAGCAGCGATCGGGCAGAAGATGCTGAAATTTCAGCTTCTCCAGTGCGATCAGTGCAGGAGCTCAGCGCTGCAGTGGCAGAGCTGCCTGCACTGACAGCCGAGAGCGGCGTCCGCGCTGCCCCTGGCTGTTAACCCTCTGACTGTTGCGATCTAGCGCGATCGCAGCGTTCAGGGGGGTAGGCAGAGGGTCGGGAGCTCCCTCTGCCTCAGATCGGCGTCCCGCAATGTAATTGCAGGGCCCGATCTCTGCCTTGATGACCCGGGGGTTGTCATGACAACCTCCAGGTCATCTAGCTACGGAAAGCCACTGTGACCATGCTCACAACATGGTCACAGCAGCTTTCTCCATTGGTATAATGTATTACAATGCTGGAGCATTGCAATATATTATACCAGCAACAAAAGTGAAAAAGTGAAAGTCCCATAAAGGGACTACGTAAAAAAAACATTTTTTTAAAAAAATTACTAAAAAAAATATTAAAAAATAATTTTAAAAAATTCCCCTAAAAAAATGCACATTTTTAGGTAAAAAAAAAACAAAAAATACACATGTTTGGTATCGCCGTGTCCATAGAAATCCCATCTATAAAAGCGTAACCCTAGTTAACCCCTTCAGTGAAAGCCGTAAAAAAAAACACAAAAAAGTAGTAAATTATACTTTTTCCAAGCAGTATCATCATACCGCTTAGAAAAAGTGCAATAATACACGATCAAAAAGACGGATATAAATAAACATGGTACCGCTGAAGACGTCATTTATCCTGCAAAAAACAAGCCGCCATACAGCATCATCAGCGAAAAAATAAAAAAGTTATAGCTCTCAGAATAAAGTGATACAAAAATATTTTTTTTTTCTATAAAAGTTTTTATTGTGTAAAAAATGCCAAAACATAAAAAATGATATAAATGAGGTATCTTTGTAATCGTAGTGACCCGAAGAATAAAGCTGCTTTATCAATTTTATCACACGCGGAATGGAGAAAAAAAACTAAAAAAAAAACAATTCCTGAATTGCTGGTTTTTGTTCATTCTGCCTCCACAAAAATCAGAATAGGAAGTGATCAAAAAATGTTATGTGCCCGAATATGGTACCAATAAAAACGTCCACTCATCCCGCAAAAAACAAGCCCACACATGACTCTGTCGGCCGAAATATGGAAAAATTATAGCTCTCAAAATACGGCGATGCAAAAATTTCTTACAAAAAATTCTTCCAAAAAAAGTGTCTTTAGTGTGTGACAGGAGCTAAACATGAAAAAAGGATGTAAATCTGGTATCGCTGTAATCGCACCGATCCGAGGAATAAAGTCGCCTAATCACTAAATCACTAATACCGCACGAGGAACGGCGTAAAACATAAAACCGATTCTTCACATTTTGTGGATTTGTTCATTCTGCCTCCCAAAGATCGCAGTAAGGCTATCACAGTGGTTCCCCCCCACATATGGGGTAATCAGCGTACTCAGCACAAATTGCACATCAACTTTTGGGGTCCAATTTCTCCTGCTACCCTTATAAAAAAAAAATTGGGGGGCAAAAAGATAATTTTTGTGGAAAAAAATATGATTTTTTTATTTTCACGGCTCTACGTTATAAACTTTTGTGAAGCACTTGGAGGTTCAAAGTGCTCACAACACATCTAGATAAGTTCCTTGGAGGGTCTAGTTTAGAAAATGGGGTCACTTGTGGGGGGTTTCTACTGCTGAGGCACATCAGGGCCTCTCCAAACGTGACATGACGCCAGCAGAACATTCCATCAAAGTCTGCATTCGAAAACGGCGCTCCTTCCCTTCCAAGCTCTGCCATGCCCCAAATAGTGGTTTTACCCCCATATATGGGGTATCAGCGTACTCAGGACAAATTGCACAATAACTTTTGCGTTCCTGTTACCCTTTGGAAAATAAAAATTGGGGGTGAAAAGATAATTTTTTGGGAAAAGTATGATTTTTAACTTTACGGCTCTACGTTATAACCTTCTGTGAAGCCCTTGGGGGTTCAAAGTGCTCATCACACATCTAGATAAGTTACTTGGGGGGTCTAGTTTCCAAAATGGGGTCAGTTGTGGGGGTTTTCCACTGTTTAGGCACATCAGGGACTCTAAAAAAGCGACATGGCGTCCAATCTCAATTCCAGCCAAAAAAGTCAAATGGAGCTGCTTCCCTTCCGAGCTCTGCCATGCGCCCAAATAGTGGTTTACCCCCACATATGGGGTATCAGCGTACTCAAGACAAATTGCACAATAACTTTTGGGGTCCTTTTATCCTTTGGAAAATAAAAATTGGGGATGAAAAGATAATTTTTGTGGAAAAAATATGATTTTTTAATTTTACGTCTCTACGTTATAACCTTCTGTGAAGCCCTTGGGGGCTCAAAGTGCTCACCACACATTTAGATAAGTTCCATGGGGGGTCTAGTTTCCAAAATGGGGTCACTTATGGGGGGTTTCCACTGTTTAGGTACATCAGGGGCTCTCCAAACACGACATGGTGTCCGCACTTGATTCCAGCCAATTTGACATTCAAAATTTCAAATGATGCTCCTTCCCTTCTGAGCACTGCCGTGCACCTAAAGATTGGTCTTCCTCCACACATGGGGTATCGGTGTACTCAGGAGAAATTGTACAACAAATATTGTGCTCATTTTCTCCTGATACCCTTGACAAAATTCAAAAAATTGTGTCGAAAAAAAATTTTGGCGAAAAAAAGTTAAATGTTCATTTTTTCCTTCCATATTGCTTCAATTTTGTGAAGGACCTAAAGGGTTAATAAACTTCTTGAATGTGGTTTTGAACACCTTGAGGGATGCAGTTTTTAGAATGGTGTCACTTTTGGGTATTTTCTGTCATATTGAACCCTCAAAGTGACTTCAAATGTGAGGTGGTCCCTAAAAAAATGGTTTTGTAAATTTTGTTGGAAAAATGAGAAATCGTTGGTCAACTTTTAACACTTATAAGTTCTAACAAAAAAAAATTTTGGTTCCAAAATTGAGCTTATGTAAAGTAGACATGTGGGAAATGTTATTTATGAACTATTTTTTGTGACATATCTCTCTGATTTAAATTAAAAGTTTGAAAATTGCAAAATTTTCTAAATTTTCACCATATTTCCGTTTTTTTTCATAAATAACTGCAAGTTATAGCGAAGAAGTTTTACAACTAACATGAAGTACAATATGTCACGAGAAAACAGTCTCAGAATCGCCAAGATCCGTTGAAGCGTTCCAGAGTTATAAGTACATAAAATGACAGTGGTCAGAATTGTAAAAATAGGCCTGGTCCTTAACCTACAATATGACTTGGTCCTTAAGGGGTTAAACTATATAGAATGACAGTGAACAAAAACCACAGAATTTTGAGTTGCGAGGCGTGACATGGAAGGAAGATTATCCCCATACTTCCTACATTTTATATATTTTAGGTTATATATAGCAATAATGCAAAGTATATTATCTGAATTTTCCCACCATGAATAAAGACAAAAGACTTCTTAACTAACAAACTTTGCTTCCGTCTGATCAGCTGCCATATTATAAGGAATGGGGAGTGACAACAGAAGCCCCAAAGAAAGGTCAAATTTATCACGGTGCGATTGTTTTGTAGTTTTATAGGAATCCTTGCCTCCATTTATAATCTTGCCTCTTTTATCACTAAACATCCTGTAAGCCAATGATAATGAGACTGTTCTTTTCAGAATATAAGACGTTCTGCTTATTTTCTGCATGGTAATTGCAATAAAGCAGTTCCACCATTAAGTTCCAGGAAGGTTTCACATGTTTTCATTTTAGGCGTGCAATAATTTTGTGCTGCGTTGTTCAAATTTCCAAAAAATAGACTAATTTTAAGCACCTCATTCCTCACATCTTCAACATACTAAAAAAGTGATCTAAAAAATGAAAGTAGTAAAATCAAAGCAAAAGAAAAAAATATGCGATTCCAAAAACTTAGAAACAGAAACTTAAAAATAAGGTCATTTAATTTTGATTTGCTCATTTTTAGCAAAATATATACCGTACATATGGTATATATTAAATTATGGTAAAGAAACAATGAGGTGGAAATTTAGACTTATAAAGTCATACAAATTACAGAATCACTTAGCTGTAATTGATTAAAAAAATTCTAGTAATATTGCAAGATCAAATTAAAACACTGAAATATACACTGCTCAAAAAAATAAAAAGGGAACACTCAAATAACACATCCTAGATCTGAATGAATGAAATATTCTCATTGAATACTTTGTTCTGTACAAAGTTGAATGTGCTGACAACAAAATCACACAAAAATTATCAATGGAAATCTAATTTTTGAACCAATGGGGGCCTGGATTTGGAGAGACCCCCAAAATGAAAGTGGAAACAAGTCAAAATGATGCTCAGCATTGTGTGTGGCCTCCACGTGCCTGTATGACCTCCCTACAACACCTAGGCATGCTCCTGATGAGGCGGCGGATGGTCTCCTGAGGGATCTCCTCCCAGACTTGGACTAAAGCATCCGCCAACTCCTGGACAGTCTGTGGTGCAACGTGAGGTTGGTGGATGGAGCGAGACATGCTGTCCCAGATGTGCTCAATTGGATTTAGGTCTGGGAAATGGATGGGCCAGTCCATAGCTTTAGTGCCTTCATCTTGCAGGAACTGCTGACACACTCCAGCCACATGAGGTCTGGCATTGTCCTGCATTAGGAGGAACCCAGGGCCAACCGCACCAGCATATGAGAAACAACAAGAAAAAGACACATGCATATATTGAAGGATCATCAAAAATCTTTTAAAGTCAATCAATATAAAGTTTATTCTAGATCAAACACACTCACAAAAAAACACACAGTATTATAAATACAGTTAAAAAAACCCACTAATGGTACATACAAAAAAGGTCCCAATCCAGAATTAAATACTCCAAAGACTAAGTCCACATGCCTATAATAGTGTAACCTATAATAAGTATTGCAAAAAAAACATTACAGCAAGGGCTAAATTAGCCCAAACATATTATCATCATCATCAGGGAAACACTGTTATATATTGGGGATTTTACCTGAGAAATATTAAATAAATAATCTCAAACCACAATGCTAACCCTAAGGATATTACATGGATCTAAAGCACAGAGACCCAATCATTACCTTGGTGGAGTAAAATAACTCCATAAACTTAAATAGTAGAAGGCAAGAGAAAAAGTGTATCCCTCTATCATACCCTAAGGGAGCGAGTATTCCCCAGAGAGTGGCATGTGGAACCGGGCCTACGCGTTCCGACACAAGCAGTGTCTTTGTCAAGGTAGGTGTGTGTAAGTTTGAAAGTGTGGTCTAATTATAGTAACGTTATAATCACAAATCTACACATACCAGGTGGGGCGTTCATGGCGTGACTCAGATTCAAGAGAAAGCAGGAGGAAATACCAACGGTAGTGGTCACATCTTGTAAATCACAGAGCGCATGTCCAAGAAAGATGGTTGCTCGGCAACGAAGCACATAAACAAATACTTAATACATCTTCCCCTGAATATATTATGCTTGCGCAAATAGAGTTCCCGATTCACAAATAAATCTGAATGCGGCGCATGTGCAGGAAAGAGCATATCCGTTGCCTGGCAATAGGAGTCAGGTGAACGTTTGTGAAAGTAGTATGGCGCGTATAGCATAGCGCAAACACACTCCTGAGTCCGAACTAAGTCCGACACAGGGAGTAAGTCTCAAGTTAGGGTGAGTATATAAAATAAATACATAGTCCAGCGTGTATCTCATGGCGAAGGGACCTGAAACAAAACAAAAACGACTTACGAGATAAATCTCAGACTGAGAAACAGGGAAGGCCAATGATAATCCAATGATGTTAGGAAGGAAAAATGGCTCAACCCGTAAATAAATCATTATAGAGCATATGTGCAGAAGGGAATATGCCCATTATTTGATAATAACAATCAAATGTGCATGTACAAAGATCAATGATATGACGCGTATCACGTGACCGGCGCATTCCTGGGATCGCACCAGCATATGGTCTCACAAGGGGTCTGAGGATTTCATCTCGGTACCTAATGGCAGTCAAGCTACCTCTGGCGAGCACACGGAGGGCTGTGAAGCCCTCCAAAGAAATGCCACCCCATACCATTACTGACACACTGCGAAACCAGTCATGCTGAAGGATGTTGCAGGCAGCAGATCGCTCTCCATTGCATCTCCAGACTCTGTCATGTCTGTCACATGTGCTCAGTGTGAACCTTTCATCTGTGAAGAGCACAGGGCGCCAGTAGCGAATTAGCCAATCATGGTGTTCTGTGGCAAATGTCAAGCGTCCTGCACGGTGTTGGTCTATGAGCACAACCCCCATCTGTGGACGTCGGGCACTCAGACCATCCTTATGGAGTTGGTTTGTAACCGTTTGTTCAGACACATGCACATTTGTGGCCTGATGGAGTTCATTTTGCAGGGCTCTGGCAGTGCTCCTCCTGTTCCTCCTTGCACAAAGGCAGAGGTAGCGGTCCTGCTGCTGGTTTATTGCCCTCCTATGGCCCCTCCACGTCTCCTGGTGTACTGGCCTGTCTCCTGGTAGTGCCTACAGCCTCTGGACACTATGCTGACAGACACAGCAAACCTTCTTGCCACAGCTCGCATTGATATTCCATCCTTGATGAGCTGCACTACCTGAGCCACTTGTGTGGGCTGTAGAGTCCGTCTCATGCTACTACGAGTGTGAAAGCACAACCAACTTTCAAAAGTGACCAAAACATCAGCCAGAAAGCATTGGTACTGAAATGTGGTCTGTGGTCCCCACCTGCAGAACCAGTCCTTTATTGAGTGTGTCTTGATAATTGACAATAATTTCCATCTGTTATCTATTCCATTTGCACAACAGCATGTGAAATTGATTGTCAATCAGTGTTGCTTCCTAAGTGGACAGTTTGATTTCACAGAAGTTTGATTAACTTGGAGTTATATTCTGTGGTTTAAGTGTTCCCTTTATTTTTTTAAGCAGTGTATATATATACAGCTCTGACAAAAATTAACCTCAGTAGATCTGCTGAGTAGGGTTGAGCATTCCGATACTTCCGATACTTCCGATACCTGAAATCCAATGTAAGTCTATGGGAACAAAATATCGGAAGTAAGTATCGGAAGTACTTCCGATATTTTGTTCCCATAGACTTACATTGGATTTCAGGTATCGGAAGTATCGGAATGCTCAACCCTACTGCTGAGCCAAACCAAGCCCAAGCTTCCATCATAGAAATGCATACCTCCCCCACATGGGCAGTTGCTATACCATAATATATAGCTCTGGCAAAAGTTAAGAGACCACCACATCAAAAACCTGTCATGGGCAGCCCATTCTCCAGACCTGAAACCCATTTAAAACCTCTGCAATGTAATCAAGAGGAAGACGGATAGTCACAAGCCATCAAACAGCTTGCACCAGAAGCAGTGTGAAAGACTGGTGGAAAGCATGCCAACACGCATGAAAGCTGTGATTAAAAATCATGGTTATTCCACAAAATATTGATTTCAGAACTCTTCCTGAGTTAAAACATTAGTATTGTTGTTTCTAAATGATTATGAACTTGTTTTCTTTGCATTATTTGAGGTCTGAAAGCACAGGGTTTTTTTTTAATTTTGAACATTTTTCTTTGTCAGAAAAAAAAAAAAATGTATTACTTGGAAATTCAGAGATAAGTTGTGAGAAGTTTATAGACTAAAAAAGCAATTTACATTTAACTAAAAAATATACCTTAAAGAGAAAAATCAGACAAACTGAACATTTGAAAGTGGTCTCTTAATTTTTGCCAGAGCTGTATACGTATATACTGTTTTTATATATATATACAGCTGTATATATATATGCTAGCTTGGCCCTTGCGAAAATTTTGCACATTGGTCATTGGGGGTGCAGGTGTTAGAGGTCGAGTTCCCACTTCTGCACAGGTGGAATCTCGAGCCGCTCCCGCTGCGGTCTCTCATCCATCTCCAGCCGCAGTGGAACCTCCTCAGCAGAGATGTCTGTCCCAGCGTCTTGCACAGCCTGATACGGTACAAAGGGTTACTGCTGCCTTTCCAGGTTTTGTCATTGTAGCCAGTAATGGTCAGCGGCCAGCAGACGGCTGTAGGATTAAGTCCTGCTTTTCCCCTTCTGAGCATGCCCAGGGCAAGGTCTTCCATTGGAGACCAAGGGTCACATGCTCAGATACTGCAGCAACTCCTATTGGTCTGCCAGGAAGGTCCTGAAACTGCTTGTGTTCTGGAACAGCTTCTCATTGGTCCTTTTCTGGAAGGTCTTGTAGTTGCTGCTATAAAAGGGTTGCATGGCCGCACGGCCATGTGCTAGTATCAATTCTGTTATGTGCTTTGAGCCAGTGTGATGCGGTTAGGGCTCGGCTGAAATAAGCCCCTAGAATACCGGCACCTCCAGTGAGGAGTTTTTGTATGCACGTGTTCAGGGCTTGGCTGAAATAGCCTCTAGAATACCGGCTACTCCGGTGAGGAGTTGGTTGTTTGCATTTCTGACTGCTTGACCACAGACTGCTATCCGCACAGCAGTTATCTGTGTTCCCCTGTGGTGTTAACAGGACACAGCCTCTATCTCTGCGTCTATGTCAGCGACTCTGTGAAGTAACAGAGTTCGCTCATACCGCCATATAGTGCCACAGCGTCTATGTCTGCGACTCTGTGAAGTTACAGAGCTCGCTTATACTGCCATATCCTGTCATCTTACTAGCAGCAGGCTTGCCTGCACGGTGGACCCCAGGCTGTGAACGCATCTATTATTTTATTTATTTGGTGCGCTACGCAGTCCCTAACAGCAGTCAATTTCAGAACAAGTAAGCTGGTCAAATGTAATTGTATTTCATGAGATGATGTACACAGACAGGTATTTATATATGTAGCTTGGTAATGCAATAAATTGGTTTGGTAAGTAGATGCCAAAAAATGTTTTCCAGTTGAGGTGCCACCTGCAGGTCATTGTGTCTTTCTGTAGGTTTATAAAAATAAATGTTTAAACTGTCTTTAGTGATAAAATCGTGAATGTGTGGTTTGTTTGGCTCTTTTCTTGCTGAAGGGAGCAAGTTTACCTTTCAAATGGTGTATCATTTGTGTGTGTGGGGCGAAGTAATCAGCGAAAAAGCAGTGCATGTTTACAAATGTGTTTGCATATGTGACTCACCATTTGTGTGTGTGGGTCGAAGCAATCACCGAAAAAGCAGTGCATGTATACAAATGTGTTTGCATATGTGACTCACCTGCAGTGAAGTGTGCAATCCTCCAATGTGCCTGAAATAGGCTGGTCAAGCACTTGAGCAAGCTGGAAAGACCCCACGGCAAATGTTTGGAATTGTTTGTGATGTCTGTAAGCAGCCTTGTGGTAGTGTGCTTTGGGGTAGTGTGCTGCCACCTGCAGGTCATTTGACCTTTCAAATGGTGTATCATTTGTTTGTGTGGGTGGAGTATGAACGGAGCAAGTGTGCAATTCAATAGGCAGTGCATGTTTACAAATGTGTTTGCATATGTGACTCACCTGCAGTGAAGTGTGCAATCCTCCAATTTGACTAAAATAGGCTGGGCAAGCAGTTTGGCAAGCTGGAAAGCCCCCAAGGCAAATGTTTGGATTTTTTTGTGATGTCTGTAAGCAGCTTTGTGGTAGTGAGCTTTGGGGTACTGTGGTGCCACCTGCAGGTCATTTTTCTTTACTGCAGGTTTATGAAAATTAATGTTTAAACTGTATTTTGTGATCAAATCATGAATGTGAGGTTTGTTTGGCTATTTTCTTGCAGAAGGGGGCAAGTTTACCTTTCAAATGGTGTATCATTGGTGTGTGTGAATGGAGATACAAAGTAATCAACGAAAAACAGTGTTTAGAAATAATAGAATAGATAGAAGATATACTGTATCAAATGCTTATTTACCCCACTGCATATATATGTATATATGCAGTGGGGTAAATAAGTACTTGATACATTGACAAATTTGCAAGTTTTCCCACCTACAAAGAATGGAGAGGTCTGTAATTTTTATTGTAGGTACACTTCACCTGTGAGGGGACACAAACTAAAAATAAAATCCAGGAAATCACTTTGTATGAGTTTTACATAATTAATCTGCATTTTATTGCATTAAATAAGTATTTGATATAATAGAAAAAAAGAACTTTATATTTGGTACATAAACCTTTGTTTGCAATTACAGAGGGCAGACATTTCCTGTAGTTCTTGAGCAAGTTTGCACACACTGCAGCAGGGATTTTGGCTCGCACCTCTAGATGTTCTCCAGATTTTTCTGGTTTCAGGGCTGTCTCTGGGCAACATTGAGTTTTAGCTCCCTTCAAAGATTTTCTATTGGGTTCAGGTCTGGAGACTGGCTAGGCCATTCCAGGACCTTGAAATGCTTCTTATGGGGCCACTCCTTAGTTGCCCTGGCTGTGTGTTTTGAGTGATTGTCATGCTGGAAGACCCAGTCACGACCTATCTTCAATGCTCTATCTAAGGGAAGATGGTTGTTGGCCAAAATCTTGTGATACATATCCCCATCCATCCTCCCTTCCATAGTTTGCAGTCATCATGTCCCCTTTGCAGAAAAGCACCCCCAAAGTATGTTTCCCCCACCATGCTTGACGGTTGGGATGGTGTTCTTGGGGTTGTACTCATCCTTCTTCTTCCTCTAAATACACTGAGTGGAGTTGATACCAAAATGTTCTATTTTGGTCTCATCTGACCACATGACCTTCTTCCATGCCTCCTCTGGATCATCTAGATGGTCATTGGTGAACTTCAAATGGGCTTGGATATGTTCTGGTGTGAGCAGGGGGACCTTGTGTGCCCTGCAGGATTTTAATCCATGATGGTGTAGTGTGTTACTCATGGCAATGTTTCAGACTGCAGTCCTAGCTCTCCTCGTGTCCTCCTGTGTAGTTCTGGGCTGATTCCTGTCCTTGTGCACGTCTACAATTTTCTCCCTGGTCCTTAGACCAGGGGCAGCACGGTGGCTCAGTGGATAGCACTGCAGCCTTGCAGCGCTGGAGTCCTGGGTTGAAATCCCACCAAGGACAACATCTGCAAGGAGTTTGTATGTTCTCCCGTATTTGCGTGGGTTTCCTCCGGGTGCTCCGGTTTCCTCCCACACTCCAAAAACATACTGATAGGGAATCTAGATTGTGAGCCCCATCGGGGACAGCGACGATAATGTGTGCAAACTGTAAAGCGCTGTGGAATATGTTAGTGCTATATAAAAATAAAGATTATTATTATTATTATTAGACAGCTCTTTGGTCTTGACCATAGAGGAGAGGTTGGAGTGTGATTGAGTGTCTGGACAGGTGTCTTTTATACAGGTAATGAGTTCAAACAGGTGAAATTAATACAGGTAATAGGTGCAGAGTAGGGGGCTTCTGTGAGAGCCAGGATTCTTGCTGGTTGGTAGGTGATCAAATATTTATTTCATACAATAAAATGCAATGTAATTGTTTAAAAATCATACAATTTGATGTTCTGGTTTTCTTTTTAGATTCTGTCTCTCACAGTTGAAGTGTACCTACGATAAAACTCACAGATCTCTCCATTCTTTATAGGTGGGGAAAACTTGCAAAATCGGCAATTTATCAAGTAGATATTTTCCTATATATGTACAGTATATATATATATATATATATATATATATACAGCTGGTATTGGTGAATAAATGATCCTTACTCTTTCTCTATTTTGAATATGTTATTTCCTTTTTTGGTTATCTAAGCATACAAATATCCAACGGTGACCAAACTTTTGCATCGGCCCATTTTCCTTTTTGACATTTTTAAAATATAAAAAATTTACAATATAATTTTTCTTTTTGCCTAAATTACAAAGGAAGTGTGTTCTCTTTAACTTTTAGAGATCATTTCATCTTCAACTTGCTTGACTGTTCACAATTACTAATAATTTTGACCAGTGGTGCCCATACTTTTACATGCCACTGTACATACTGTACTGTACATACTGTACATACTGTATATACAGAAATATATATACACATATAAAACATAATCCTATTATAATATAATAGAAATAAATGTAATACCTTATGCATATATTTATATATATCGTAATATTGTGTGTGTATATATATATATTTATTTTTTGTTACATTTCTTGAAATGCAAAGGAAGAAAAAATAAGTTATCAAGTAACCTGACAAGACATCTTGTGATCTTGTATCTAAGATTCACTAATTAGAAGACATGTTTTTGTCATCTTTTTGTCTCTCTGGAGACGACGGACACCTACCATAATTACCTGCACAATTATTGACATGTGGTTGGTTTTGTTTTTCACACTTTTCTCTTTAATACTTTAAATAAGATGCTTACTGCCCAATTTTTAATTGTTGAAACAGAAGTAATAATTCCAAAAAAATGGATATAAATTTATCTCAGAAAGTGTCATCGGATTACAAACAGCATAATGAGCTAATTAATATCAGTTGACTTATGTTGGCTTTTAATATTTAGACCCGATAGTTTATCTTTCTTTAATTTGTCTTCAGAAAAAACTTCCTACATATACAGTATATTGTATATACAAGTGGATGCTAAGACTCGGTCTTCAAAACACAGAAACAATATCCATGGACCTGTCGTGTAATAGTTATGTAAAGTTAAGTAACGTAAAACACAATTTATTATTAATGTCAATGATGAATGTATGGGTGATAAATCACGATGTTTTGCCCTTCATCCCTATTTTATTTTAGATATGCCATATTATTATAGAACGCTAATAAAAGCATTGCTTTAAAAAAAGTAAGAAAAGAATGAGCACTACAAATATTTTAATACGAACTGTAGAATGATATTACAGGGCTGTGTTCAGACAGACATGTTGTGTCCATATTCAGGATAAAACACCTACAAATTCCTGTGCTTCTACTGGACCAAAAATTATAGCAAAGAATATTATATGCTTCCTGTTCCTCTTTAAAAGTCAGATCTGCAAATCAAATGCAAAACTGTTGGCAAAGAAAGGCTAGCATGAATGATCACAGAACCAGGGGGTCTGGCTGACCCACCATTAAGGGTATGGTTCCACGTTCCGGAACCAATGCGCTTTGGGTGGAGCAGAAACTCCGCTCCGCCCAAAGCCCCGCCCCCTTCTGAATGCGCGGTGATTCTGGATTTGTTCATTGAACACATCCACAATCGCCGCACTCCTACATAGGACTGTGCTATTTACCTTGTGGCGACGCTCCGTTGCCGCAAGGTAAATAGACATGCTACAATCTGAAAAGACGCGCCGCATGTCCGGTTTCGTGGGTGTGTCACCCGTGTAATCGCACGCATAGTGGAGATGGGATTTCATAAAATCCCCTCCACTATGCAGGAACACCTGGTCGCTGCGGTAGGACGCTGCTGTAGGACGCAGCGTTCAATCCGCAGCTAATCCGGATGCTTTCCGCTACGTGGAAACATACCCTAAGGGGAGCCAGTCAGCAATCCAATCACTGGAAAGGTTCATCAGCCAATCACTGGCTTCTGATTTGACCTTGGACTATAGACTTTTCTATGCTTAAAGGGAATCTGTCACCAGGGTTTTTCTGTTTAATCTGAGAACAGTATAATATAGGGCAAGAAAGCTTGATTCCAGGGATGTGTCACTTATTAGGCTGTGTGATATAGTTTCAATACAATCAGTGATTTATCAACAGATTATCAATAGAGGACTAGATCTCAGGTGCAGGCGAGTCCAGCTAATTTGTGTAAACCTGCCCCAGCACTGATTGGCATCTTTGCAACAATTCACAGTGTACACAGGAACCTCCCAATCAGTGTTGTGGGCAGAGTTATACACAGCTTAGCATTCAGGGAACTGCCAGATCTGCAGGAGAGAAAACAGGAATTTTATCAAAACTGCAGCAAGCAGCCCAGTAAGTGATATATTGCTGGAATCAGACTTTCAGCCCCTACATCATAATTACATATCAATGTCTACTGACAGATTCTCTTTAACCTTCTGGGTTTATGTAATTTTGATATGGCCTTCCCTGACTCCGCTTTTAGCGCTAATTCAGCCCTTGTTTTTACTTCTACAGCCATGTTGTTTTTTTCCCTCATCTAGCTTCTCCAGAAACTACTCCACAGACACAACTAAAGTTCAGACCCCAATAGCAATGGTTAATGTCTCCGTACACTCTGTTAAATAAAGAGGCCAGCCCAAAACATGACTGTGAAATCCAATTTTGAGTTGTTGGTTTCATTACATCTAAATTATGGATCTCCTGAAAAAGTAGTCTCAACAAGGTCTAATGGGTTATTCCCAAATTTGTAAGTTATCTCTTCTCCATAAGATGTGGAATAACTTACTGATTAATGATCTGATCACTCGGACCGCAAATGATCCCAGGAAAGGACCCTGGAACGCAATATGGAGTCGAGGTCGGGCATGCGCTCCTCCATTAACAACTTTCCTATTCAGAGCCTAGTTTCTAGGTTTATATTCAGATATTCAGATAAGGAATAACTTACCATTTGGGGAATAACTTTTTTAAAGACTATGGTATAAAAGTACAAATATAGTAGACAAGCATTGGAAATGAAGCAAAAATATACATTATCTGATTATTTGGGTTTTATTTTACAAAAATAGCAAAATAGCTGCAACCACATACAGTAGGAAGAAATGATGCTTATCGTATATACTCGCATATAAGCCGAGATTTTCAGCCCATTTTTTAAGGCTGAAAGTCCCCCTCTCGGCTTATACGTGAGTCATATACCAGGGGGTCGGCGGGGGAGGGGGAGCAGGGGTGTCAGATCATACTTACCCCTCCGCCGGCGCGTCTCTGCAGCCCTCCTGCTTCTCCCACGATCTCGGGCTCCTTCCTGCAGCTGTCACATGGTACCGCTCATATTCATGACTTTAATGAGCGGTACCACGTGACCGCTGTAGAAAGGAAGAGCTGCGGGAGAAGAGCAGGGGCTGCAGAGACGCGCCGGCGGGGGGTGAGTATAAACGATATTCACCTGTCCCCGTTCCACCACTGCGCTCCGCTCCGTCCTCTGGCTGTGAATGTTCAGGTCGGAGGGCGAGATGACATAGTTAGTACGCGCCGTGCCCTCTGCCTGAGCGCTCACTGACAAGAGGACCCGGAAGACAGCGGCGCACAGCGGTGGACCAGGGACAGGTGAATATCTCAGGTGCCGGGGCCCTGAGCGAGCGGTGACACCGGCACCTGTTCCCAATAGCGCGCCGGTGTCCCCGCCTGCTCAGGACACCGGCACCTGGCCCCCAGTGACGATAGGTGAGTATGTCATTTTTTTTTTCTTTTGCAGCAGCGCGGCAGCAAATGGGGGCACAATCTGTGGAGCATATGGGGGCATAATCTGTGGAGCACCATATGGGGCATAATCTGTGGAGCACCATATGGGGGCATAATCTGTGGAGCACCATATGGGGGCATAATGTATGGAGCACCATGTGGGGGCATAATCTGTAGAGCACCATATGGGGCATAATGTATGGAGCACCATATGGGGGCATAATGTATGGAGCACCATATGGGGGCATAATATATGGAGCACCATACGGGGACATAATATTCTATAGAGCACCATATGGGGCATAATGTTCTATGGAGCACCATATGGGGGTATAATGTTCTATGAGACACCATATGGGGGCATAATATTCTATGGAGCACCATATGGGGGCATAATATTCTATGGAGCACCATATGGGGGCATAATGTTCTATGGAGCACCATATGGGGCATAATGTTCTATGGAGCACCATATGGGGGCATAATATTCTATGGAGCACCATATGGGGGCATAATATTCTATGGAGTACCATATGGGGGCATAATGTTCTATGGAGCACCATATGGGGGCATATTATTCTATGGAGCATCATATGGGGGCATAATGTATGGAGCACCATATGGGGGCATAATGTTCTATGGAGCACCATATGGGGACATAATGTTCTATGGAGCAACATATGGGGGCATAATATTTCTATGGAGCACCATATGGGGGCATAATGTTCTATGGAGCACCATATGGGGGCATATTATTCTATGGAGCATCATATGGGGGCATAATGTATGGAGCACCATATGGGGGCATAATGTTCTATGGAGCACCATATGGGGACATAATGTTCTATGGAGCACAATATGGGGGCATAATATTCTATGGAGCACCATATGGGGGCATAATATTCTATGGAGCACCATATGGGGGCATAATGTTCTATGGAGCACCATATGGGGGCATATTATTCTATGGAGCACCATATGGGGGCATAATGTATGGAGCACCATATGGGGGCATAATGTTCTATGGAGCACCATATGGGGGCATAATGTTCTATGGAGCACCATATGGGGGCATAATATTCTATGGAGCACCATATGGGGGCATAATATTCTATGGAGCACCATATGGGGGCATATTATTCTATGGAGCATCATATGGGGCCATTATTAACCTTTGTGTAGCATTATATGGGGTGTATTTTGTATGGAGCATCTTATGGGGCCAACATGAACTGTATGGAGCATTATATGGGGCTCCTGATTCAATATGGATATTCAAAAACATTTAACCTACTGATGTTTCAAATAATTTTAATTTTATCGGTATCTATTTTTATAATTTACCAGTAGCTGCTGCATTTTCCACCCTAGGCTTATAAGCGAGTCAATAAGTTTTCCCAGTTTTTTGTTGCAAAATTAGGGAGGTCGGCTTATACACGGGTCGGCTTATACATGAGTATATTACGGTAACCGCTTAATTAGTCAAATAAATGGCAAAAATGGATAAAAACAATTACAACTGATATTCATATTTAAGTTTATATGTTCAATATTTTTATGACATAAAGGTCACAATGCCATTAAACTGAAAAGGTCAAAAAAGTGAAAATTAGACTATACATTATCGGAGAGTATCAAATTAATAATGTGTGAATACATAGAAAATAAACACTATTCTCCGTACCATTCAATGCTCTCCAGAGCTATGATAATATGTAAAATAAATAAAATAAAATAAAGATGTTAAAATGCGATAATAAACAAAAGCCGCATTCAGCTATAATGTGTAACATAAAATTCCATTAATTAGAAACACTGCACAGGACACAATTCTCAAAGATCAAGTTGTCATGTTAGCCCTTTCCCATAGATTCACCTGTCTGAATATATGTATATATATATATATATATATATATATACACACTGTGAGACAGTGAGAGTATGTGTATTGAATGGGGTGTATATTTCACCTAGCTACTTTACTGACTGGTATAAGGGAGGTGTGTGGCTTTGTAGACCTAGTGGTAGAGAAAGGTCACTACACCTTACATTCAGTACACACTTGCAGCTCAGGCCTGAAACTACTCAGGTGTTAATTAGGAGACCAGAAGTAGGTGTGTTGGAACACAGTCAGGGAGCCCGTTTAGTCTGGACACAGGAGGGGTCCAGGCACAGAAGGGTCTCCAGGAGTGTGAGCTATCTCAGTCTGGGTGCAGTAAGTACCCCGGACACAGGAGTAGTCTCAGTGAGAATCCGTGCGAATAGCGGCTGAATAGGAGGGGAGCTCTCTCAAGTCTGGACGTTGAAGGTGCCTTCAGACACAAGGAGGAGTATCTGTGAAACTCCATACTGGTAACATATATCATATGTGTTGTTTTGGGTCAGGCTGGTAGAGCCGGGACCCGGATAGACAGGGCAATCTATCTAAGTGTAATTAGTGGCTAGACAAGCCCAGGTCTTCTGTTTATGATTTGTTTTTATCTGTTTGCTGTGGACTTTAATAAAACTGGTTGCGGCCAGTTTTACACCAGAACTGCTGTCTGAATGAACTGTTTTCGTGCCATTCTGTCTACCCAGACAGCGATCCTAGAGCTATATCCCCTGGAAATGTTACAACACACATACATATATATTTACTTTAAAATCACATAAAATATATTAAAAATATATTTTCATGAATTAATATGTTTAATTAGACACAACAGTGGCGTTATTAGTGGCAGTCACATCTCATTGACCTGCTGTGAAAAAAGGACTTAACAAGTGACAGCTCAGTGTCTCGCTAATTATCTTCCTGTTTTGCAATGCACCTAAAACAATACTTCATGCAGAGTACATACATTATATTAATTATGTTTTAGTAAAGTGTCTAGATGCAGTTTCCCTAGTTCCATTTTAAGAAACAATGAGCTAATTAAATTGGCAAAATTAAAAAAATGCAGAACTTAGAGGTGAAACTTGAAGGGGTTGTCCGAGAATAAACTATTGATGATCAATAGATCTTCAATATGATATCAGTGGAGATTCGATCTATGATATCTACTTTGGCAGTGGCCAGATGTATACAATGTAGGAACTTCTCAGCTCCTTACATTTTTTAGTGGCCATTAATGAGCTCTACAGTTTATCTGCTGTAGCATATATCAGGTAATTGATGAGGGACAAAGGCATCACTAGGGGTTTGGTTTGGGGGGCGAAATTCTGAGTGGGGCTCTAACCAAGTAACTCTGATTATAACTATGGTGGCACACACTAATAGTTGATGTAGGAGAACCTCAACAGAAGACTGCGCTGTTACTAAAGAAATCTCAATACAAAGAACAACACTGATATTACCGCCAAATAGTGACCACATACAGTGGGGGAAATAAGTATGCTAAGGGCACAGGACTACTTCACCACATCAATGGGAGAATGGATAGAGCCATGTACCGTAAAATCCTGAGTGACAACCTCCTTCGTTCCCCAAGGACATTAAAAATGGGTCGTGGCTGGGTCTTCCAAAAAAAATGACCCCAAAAAATCCCCAAGGGGGAAACAAAGAAGTGGCTCAAAAAGAAAGACATTAAGGTATGGAGTACCAAGCCAGTCCCCGCCCTTAATATCATAAAAAATTAAGAGGAGTTGAAGCTCTGAGTTGCCAAGCGACGCCTCAAAAATTTAATGATTTAAGATGTTTTTTAAAAAGGAGTGGACCAAAAATCCCTGACTTTCGCAAAATCATCATCAAATACAAAAAAACCTGTGACTGGTGTGCTTGCACAGGTTCCAAAACCCTTGTTTCAGAGCTGCACTCCTTTTTGAAGGCAATTGTCTAGCTGTGAAGATAAAAAAAAAAATAAATGGGATCCAAAATGGGACTTTAAAAAGGCCCCCTGGTCACACCATTTGAAAAGTTTTCCTCCTCCCAAAAACTAATGTGCCCCAAACAGGGAAATTGTATCACCAACCTTCCCATTTTATTTAGGGTATCCAAAAAATGGCCCAACCCTGATAATTTATACAAAGGATTTTTTGGTTTTGGGGATTTATCTCTCAATGTTAAAAATTAAACCTTCCCTTAAAATGAAAATGTTCATGTCTTTTTTAAATTTGGCAAAATTACAAAATTGCAGGTCAAAACTATTTTCCCCGTAGTGGGAGATACCCGTCCTGCAGAACATTAAAAAGATTTGTACTTACTGGGGACTTTCAAGTGTGTTTTTTGAGGGTCTTTAAAATTTTTCCTCTTTTCCATCTGGCCAGACCCAAAGACAATTCTCGCCAGGACTCGTTTACACAGTTACAACGCAATTTGTTAAAAACGCGCACTAACCCCATTACCCCAACCAACACAAACTCCTCATCCGTGTCCCAAAACTATGCCGTGCTACCTTAGTGCCCCTTTACTGCCCTCTGTGTGGTTATGTGTGGGGCCCATATGGAAGCAAACCTAGAATTACAAGCCGGGTGAAAAGGGCCCTTGAAAAAAAGTCCCACTTTTTTCCCAATAGAAAGTAAAATCACGGTGCCCCCTTTTACAGTCCCCAGTAACTGGTTACCCATAACCCAAAAGTGCCCACTTAAATTTAATTAAAATCTTTAATCTCCCCCCTGTATGCCCCCCTGATGGCCCCCCCACTGTACAAAAACCCCCCCCTTACCCCCCCCAAAAATGAGGCCCTCATTGTAATCTCCACACTGTGTATGGGCCCTAAATAGCTTCCCTTGATAAAAGCCCAGCGTCCCCAAAAGATAAACACTCCCCCTGGCCCCTTTTAAAGTAAAATAACTCCCCCTGGCCTATATAAGTAATGCACTCCCAAGGCCCCATAGGAAATACACTCCCCTAAACGACTTTTACGTTTAATACCCCCCTAGGCAGGGTCTTTAGTAAAGCAATCCCCATATGCTCCTACATAAGATGACCCCAAAGGCAGCTCTAAATTTTGTATAAAAAACCCCAAGGAAGATTTATAAAAATTTAAAGACTTTTAAAAACCCAT
>JARQOD010000003.1:335781761-335792850 GCA_033576555.1 Oophaga sylvatica | reverse complement strand
CCCTTGTTCACATTTAAGTCACTTGACAAGTGGAAAGGTTTTCAATATTAGAGTAGGACTGTCCCACAGAGGGTTGCCTTGACGTGGCGGGATGGCTTGTACATTATTTTGATCAAAATTATGTTTACTAAATACCCTTAGGATTATTACTACCTTCATGCATTTTTGCAAAAGATTTTTTATTTCATTTTTGGATATTTGTTTTTTTGTGCCTGTTTTTCTGTGTAATGGTCATGTGTTAATATGCATTTACATTTTGCATATACATTAACTTACTTTTTCAGTTCAGATCTAGTTTTCTATGTAGTTCATAGTGCATTCCGTGCATATAAGGGTGTGACCGCCCTGTTTTCTGAGTTGAGAAAATCCATCCTGTCTGGCCGGAGCTTCAACTGGTGGGTTCAGTCCCTCTGCCCTTGTTCACATTTAAGTCACTTGACAAGTGGAAAGGTTTTCAATATTAGAGTAGGACTGTCCCACAGAGGGTTGCCTTGACGTGGCGGGATGGCTTGTACATTATTTTGATCAAAATTATGTTTACTAAATACCCTTAGGATTATTACTACCTTCATGCATTTTTGCAAAAAGATTTTTTATTTCATTTTTTGATATTTGCTTTTTTGTGCCTGTTTTTCTGTGTAATGGTCATGTGTTAATATGCATTTACATTTTGCATATACATTAACTTACTTTTTCAGTTCAGATCTAGTTTTCTATGTAGTTCATAGTGCATTCCGTGCATATAAGGGTGTGACCGCCCTGTTTTCTGAGTTGAGAAAATCCATCCTGTCTGGCCGGAGCTTCAACTGGTGGGTTCAGTCCCTCTGCCCTTGTTCACATTTAAGTCACTTGACAAGTGGAAAGGTTTTCAATATTAGAGTAGGACTGTCCCACAGAGGGTTGCCTTGACGTGGCGGGATGGCTTGTACATTATTTTGATCAAAATTATGTTTACTAAATACCCTTAGGATTATTACTACCTTCATGCATTTTTGCAAAAAGATTTTTTATTTCATTTTTGGATATTTGTTTTTTTGTGCCTGTTTTTCAAAGTAAGTATACCAGTCAAGTCTAAGAGATTTATTTAATAATACATGCAGTTTACATTGTAAAATTTGTTGATAGATCCACTGTAAAGTCGAGTGTTCATCCTATACTGTTTTCATACCTCACATATCAATAAATAACTAAAAGTGACCAATGGCCTCACTAGTAACCCAGCTTTTCTTTATTAAAAACAATTTTACATCTTTCCCATACTCCTGAAGATGCCATAAAAGCGGCGAAACATGTATGTGGACAATAAAACAGCAGCTTTGACTGTTATTACTTTATGTGTTGTTTGTGGCATAATCATTGTTACTGCAACTGGAAATTCAGACCCCTAGACCCAGATCATTATACTTGCCAATGTTTCTGAAATGTACAGTAATGGCCAAAAGTTTTGAGAATGACACAAATATTAATTTTTACAAAGTCTACTGCTTCACTTTTTCTAATGGCAATTTGAATATACTCCAGAATGTTATAAAGAGTGATCAGCTTAACAGCAATTACTTGCAAAGTCAATATTTGGCTAGAAAATGAACTTTATCCCCAAAACACATTTCAACATCATTGCAGCCCTGCCTTAAAAGGACCAGCTAACCTCTTTTCAGTGATTGCTCCATTAACACAGGTGTGGGTGTTGATGAGGACATGGCTAGAGATCAATCTGTCATGATTAAGTAAGAATGACACCACTGGACACTTTAAAAGGAGTCTGGTGCTTGGCATCATTGTTTCTCTTCTGTTAACCATGGTTATCTCTAAAGAAACATGTGCAGTCATCATTGCAATGCACAAAAATGGCCTAACAGGGAAGAGTATCGCAGCTAGAAAGATTGCACCTCAGTCAACAATCTATCGCATCATCAAGAACTTCAAGGAGAGAGGTTCCATTGTTGCCAAAAAGGCTACAGGGTGCCCAAGAAAGACCAGCAAGCGCCAGGACCGTCTCTTAAAAGTGTTTCAGCTGCGGGATCGTGCTACCAGCAGTGCAGAGCTTGCTCAGGAATGGCAGCAGGCAGGTGTGAGTGCATCTGCACGCACTGTGAGGCGGAGACTCTTGGAGCAAGGCCTGGTCTCAAGGAGGGCAGCAAAGAAGCCACTTCTCTCCAGAAAAAACATCATGGACAGACTGATATTCTGCAAAAGGTACAGGCAGTGGACTGCTGAGGACTGGGGTAAAGTTATTTTCTCTGATGAATCCCCTTTTCGATTGTTTGGGACATCAGGAAAACGCCTCATTCAGAGAAGACAAGGTGAGTGCTACCACCAGTCTTGTCTCATGCCAACTGTTAAGCATCCTGAAACCATTCATGTGTGGGGTTGCTTCTCAGCCAAGGGAATCGGCTCTCTCACAGTCTTGCCTAAAAACACAGCCATGAATAAAGAATGGTACCAGAATGTCCTCCAAGAGCAACTTCTCCCAACCCTCCAAGAGCAGTTTGGCGATCAACAATGCCTTTTCCAGCATGATGGAGCACCTTGCCATAAAGCAAAGGTGATAACTAAATGGCTCAGGGAACAAAACATAGAGATTTTTCAGTCTATGACCTGGAAACTCCCCAGATCTTAATCCCATTGAGAACTTGTGGTCAATCATCAAGAGACGGGTGGACAAACAAAAACCTAAAAATTCTGACAAAATGAAAGCATTGATTGTGCAAGAATGGACTGCTATCAGTCAGGATTTGGTCCAGAAGTTGATTGAGAGCATGCCAGGGAGAATTGCAGAGGTCCTGAAGAAGAAGGGTCAACACTGCAAATATTGACTTGCTGCATTAACTCATTCTAACTGTCAATATAAGCTTTTGTTACTCATATGTTTGCAATTATATTTCTGTCTGTGAATAAAACATCTGTCAAACACACACATAAAAACCAGAGGGCAGCAGATCATGTGAAAATATAATATTTGTGTCATTCTCAAAACTTTTGGCCATGACTGTATGAGGCCTCCCTGACTCCTGAAGGAGATAGAAAATCTCCATCGCGGATGCTAAAACCTGACAAAGCTCACCGAAATATAGAAAGAAATGTTTTGTGTGGAATTTTGTGTGTTGCTGGGATAACCTGTCAAACCTTACCAATTAGAAAGGGGGACCACGGAAGAGGCATAAATGGAGTGTGTAGTAGGCATGGCCTAGGAAAAGCGGCATGGGTTTAGGAAAAAAAATTTAGGTGAGCAAGTTCCTCCCATATGCCAACTTTTTTCCCTCTCAGAGCAAAATCTTTAATCTGATTAAGATCAACTAATCAAAATTGTTTTTGATGACCTGATAAAGAAGGACTGGGTCACTAATGGGGCCATTGGTCCTTTTACTAATTTATTTAGTCCAGAGTTAATTACTTTTACAGGCTGTTTGTTTATCCCAATTATTTTGTCAGTTTTATACTTTTATATTTGTTTGATATGGAGTATTAACGATATCTGGGGATCAAGCTAATATTTATGGATAAGTGATACATGTTTGTCATTGAAATGAAGTCAGGGTAAGACAATATAGTAAGTAAATCATACTATGAGCTAGCTGGGTGAGTAGAGTATCGCTATAGTGAAACTGTTATATTAGAGAAGGAATGATCGCAGTTGCAGAAGGTCCGACCTGGCCTGTGTGGGAGGAGTACACCAGAGCCTATTTCACCTGGATGTGTGTACAAGGATGCGCATTCAGGTGAAATATTTAGCGGCGTAGAAATCTGCAAGCTCTCTGCTCTGCCAGTTTATGCCGCCAGGCAGAGTCCGTCAGCTAACGTCGGTGTGCCTGTCACAGGTGGTGCATCATGGCAGTCACATCATGTGCCGCCTGTAGCTGGTACGGCGGAGTCAGCTGCTGGTCTCTGCATTAGTTATGGAGGAGGATGCCACGCCTGTTGTGGGAGTAGGGAGAGGTAAGAAGAATCTTTTTTTTTTAGTGTATTAGAGAATTGGGCAGATTATACCATGAAGGGCCCAGTATGGGAGACATTGTTATTGGAAGGAGTCGCTAACGGGAGGCATTATACCAGGAAAGTGCCCAGGATGGGGGACATTATTACAGGAAAGAGCCAGGATGGGAGACATTATTACAGGAAGGGGCCAGGGTTGGGAACATTATTGCAGGAAGGTACCTTGATGGAGGACATTTTTAAAGGAAGGTACCATGGATGGGGGACATTATTACCAGAAGGGGCCCTGGATGGGGTATAATAATACAGGAGTGGACCATGGATGGGGACATTATTACTGGAAGGGGCCCTGTATGGGGGACATTAATACAGGAAGGAGCCCTGGATGGGGTACATTATTAGAGGAAGGAGCTCATGATGAGGGTCATTGTTACAAGATGGAGGCAGAATGAAGACATTATTACAAGAAAGGGCAACAGGATGGGGGCAGTTTTACAGCATGAGATTAGGAGGGAGTCATTATTAAAGGAAAGGGACATAGAATGCGGGACATTATTACAGGAAGGGGTCAGGATGGAGAGCATTATACCTGGAAGGGGCCCAGGGTGAGGGACATTATTACAGGAAGAGGCAAGAATGGAGGACATTGTTACAGGAAGGTGCCAGCATGGGGGACGTTATTATAGGAAGGAACCAGAATGGAGGACATTATTGCAGAAAGAGCCAAAGGATGAAAGACATTATTACAAGAAGGGGCCAGGATCAGGGAAATGATTACAGGATGGGACATTAATAATTGGGGGGTCGAACACGTATGTCTCCATGGGATACAGAACCATAAAAGGGCCCATACATTTGTCCAACAAGCAAGTGGGGGCTCAGGTCCAAATTTTGCACGTGCATCCATCAGACTCTAGTTACACCATTGGTTATATCTATAAAACATGTAATATGTCGCTCTGGCATTGTTTCCTTAGCCCTTTAGCATGGAGGGAATAGTACAGAAGAACAACTGTATTGAATTCCATTTTTATCAGGTCTGTGCATCTTTCATCAATTTGGTAAATTGTCAGAGACAAGACTTTCTTTTATGTTTGCTCTGAAAGGATTTCTATACGTATTACTGAGATGTATCCATATATATGGCATAAGGTTCCTTTTATTTGTTCTTATACTTTCAGTGCTTGCAAGCATATTTGGTAGGTCACACTTGCGTCCTGCATGGCTCCATCATGGAACAACACATAATGTCTATATTTATTTACTACTTATATACAGTACAGACCAAAAGTTTGGACACACCTTCTCATTTAAAGATTTTTCTGTATTTTCATGACCATGAAAATTGTACATTCACACTGAAGAAAACTATGAATTAACACATGTGGAATTATATACTTAACAAAAAAGCGTGAAACAACTGAAAATATGTCTTATATTCTAGGTTCTTCAAAGTAGCCACCTTTTGCTTTGATGACTGCTTTGCACACTCTTGGCATTCTCTTGATGAGCTTCAAGAGGTAGTCACCGGAAATGGTCTTCCAACAATCTTGAAGGAGTTCCCAGAGATGCTTAGCACTTGTTGGCCCTTTTGCCTTCACTCTGCGGTCCAGCTCACCCCAAACCATCTTGATTGGGTTCAGGTCTGGTGACTGTGGAGGCCAGGTCATCTGGCGTAGCACCCCATCACTCTCCTTGGTCAAATAGCCGTTACACAGCCTGGAGATGTGTTTGGGGTCATTGTCCTGTTGAAAAATAAATGATGGTCCAACTAAATGCAAACCGGATGGAATAGCATGCCGCTGCAAGATGCTGTGGTAGCCATGCTGGTTCAGTATGCCTTCAAATTTGAATAAATCCTCAACAGTGTCACCAGCAAAGCACCCCCACACCATCACAACTCCTCCTCCATGCTTCACGGTGGGAACCAGGCATGTAGAGTCCATCCGTTCACCTTTTCTGCGTCGCACAAAGACACGGTGGTTGGAACCAAAGATCTCAAATTTGGACTCATCAGACCAAAGCACAGATTCCCACTGGTCTAATGTCCATTCCTTGTGTTCTCTAGCTCAAACAAGTCTCTTCTGCTTGTTGCCTGTCCTTAGCAGTGGTTTCCTAGCAGATATTTTACCATGAAGGCCTGCTGCACAAAGTCTCCTCTTCATTGTAGAGATGTGTCTGCTGCTAGAACTCTGTGTGGCATTGACCTGGTCTCTAATCTGAGCTGCTGTAAACCTGCGATTTCTGAGGCTGGTGACTCGGATAAACTTAAGGTACTGCCACACTAAACAATCCCGCTAGCGATCACGATAACGACGCATACTAATGCGATCGCTAGCGGGATTGTTTCTATATCGCTAAGTGCGGCCACATTTAGCGATATAGTTAACGACGCTATCGCCGTTAGCGATCTTCTTAACGACTTTAGCGGTACAAAAGTACCGCTAAATCGCTAAGAAAAGGTGCCACACTAGCGATATATACTTACCCAGCGGGAGCGCCGACGAGAAAATAGGGTCCGGAACGATTCCAGCGACGAGCGAGATCACAGCAGGAAGCTCGTCGCTGGCAGCTGCCGCACTGAACAACATCGCTAACGGGATCGCTAAATAGTGACGTTTTTTAGCGATCCCGTTAGCGATATTGTTCAGTGTGGCATACCCTTTATCCTCAGAAGCAGAGGTGACTCTTGGTCTTCCTTTCCTGGGGCGGTCCTCATGTGAGCCAGTTTCTTTGTAGCGCTTGATGGTTTTTGCAACTGCACTTGGGGACACTTTCAAAGTTTTCCCAATTTTTCAGACTGACTGACCTTCATTTCTTAAAGTAATGATGGCCACTCGTTTTTCTTTACTTAGCTGCTTTTTTCTTCCCATAATACACATTCTAACAGTCTATTCAGTAGGACTATCAGCTTTGTATCTACCAGACTTCTGCACAACACAACTGATGGTCCCAACTCCATTTATAAGGCCAGAAATCCCACTTATTAAACTGACAGGGCACACCTGTGAAGTGAAGACCATTTCTGGTGACTACCTCTTGAAGCTCATCAAGAGAATGCCAAGAGTGTGCAAAGCAGTCATCAAAGCAAAAGGTGGCTACTTTGAAGAACCTAGAATATAAGACATAATTTCAGTTGTTACACACTTTTTTGTTAAGCATATAATTCCACATGTGTTAATTCATAGTTTTGATGCCTTCAGTGTGAATGTAGAATTTTCATAGTAATGAAAATACAGAAAAATCTTTAAATGAGAAGGTGTGTCCAAACTTTTGGTCTGAACTGTATGTATTACACTTGTTTATATGTCACCAACATATTCCACAAGGCTGTACAGACATTGTAATTACTCACTGTCATCATTCATCTACTTTAGTGTTGATGGGAAACAAGGAATGCACACATGTCAGTATCATAATATATTAGTGGTAAACCTTTTTAGCAATAGCTTCACGGTTCCTTGAAGGCAACAGTCCATCTTCTCTTTCTGTTGCTCTCAGTCGTCCACACCAACTTCCAGTTATCAATGCACAGCTCTTATTCTGCAATGTACACCTTGTCCTACAGCAATTCTGCTGCTCTATTGTACATTCCAGTGGGTTACCATTGCCAATTACATTAAAGGAAATTTGTCACCAGGTTTTTATTAAGTAATCTGAGAGCAGCGTGATGTAGGTGCTGAGACCCTGATTCCAGTGATGTGTCACTTACTGAGCTGCTTGATGAAGTTTTGATAACATCCCTGTTTTCTCTGCTGTTAAAGGAATAGTGGTCAGAATGCTGAGCTTTATATAACTCCGCCCACACCCCTGATTGGCAGCTTACTGTGTACACTGTAAATGATCACAAGGCTTCTAATCAGTGGTGGGGGTAGGGTTACACAAATTAGCTGGACTACCTATTCCGCAGTGATAATCTCCTTCACTGATTAGAAGCACTTCACCTTCTTATTATATGGTGTAAATTTATTTTGGAAGTGCAGGGGTTAATCTGCTCGGTTGAGAGCTCCTGGAAGATTTCTTGCATTAAGGCTCTCAACTGTGCACTGTTAGCCACTCCTATCTCCTATATAATCTGGGCCCTGACTAGCACTGGCTGTCAGAGTTAAGGTACTGCCACACTAAACGCTCCCGTTAACGATCACAATAACGACGCATACTAATGCGATCGTTTTTGTGATCGTTTTAATGTCGCTAGTAGCTGCCACACTTAGCGATCTCGTTAACGACGCATAAGCGGTTAGCGATCTCCTTAACGACTTTGGCGGTCATTGCGATGTAAAAAACAGCGCACATCGTTCACAAAAGGTGCCAGACACAGCGATATAGGCTCACCAGCGGGACGCCAACGATCTAAATACGGTCCAGAACTCTAGTGAACGATCAGCGAGATCACAGCAGGGGCCACGTCGTTGCTACATGCCACACACAACAGCATCACTAACGAGATCGCTAAATAGTGACGTATTTTAGCGATCTCGTTAGCGACGCTGTTTAGTGTGGCATACCCTATAGCTTATGCTAGCTTATGCTGCATGGTTGGAGGTGGTTGTTAGCTATTATAGGAGGTGTTTGGTGGGTTTATCTGTGACTGTTGCTAGGTTTTGAGTGTGTGATTATTCCCTATCTTCTCCTACTTTGGTTTAACCGCTTCCTCCACTCCCCGATGCATTACTCAGTCATATGTGTGAGTATATTTTTATGTTAATATACAATATATATATATATAATAAACTATATATAATATTGTTCATATAATATACAATATATATGGTATTTCTCGTTATGGTATTTTTCATTATGGTATTTTTCGTTACCCTTGTTCGTATTACCTTGTTAGTCTTGTTGGTATACTACTACTCCCCTCTTCCCTGGAAGGGGAAGGGTACAGACTGAGGGCGGATTCAGGAGCTAAGGCAAGGTATGTGGCCCTGGCATCTTCACCATCAGAAGTAATTTGGGGAACAGGGCGAGCTAGCATTAGGGACAATGAAAGAGCCCCTAGTCCCAGGACAACTGGCAACAGAGTTGTGACAGCCCAACTGAGTATTGCAAACTTGTTTTTTTCAATGCTGGTCTTCTTGACCAACTCATCTTTGGATTTCTCAATCCAAAAACAAAAGACAGGAAGGATACATTTATAGAATTTCTGTATGTTCATTATGGTCTACCAGATATGTTTCTATGGGTCACATGAAAGGTGTTACTGAAGTTATAGTGTTATTATGTCTTGTAGCAAAGTCAGGTATGCGAGGATTAAATCCTAGCACTGTTGGTCTTGATAAAAAGCACCTGCCTAGTTTTGACTAAAGGCACTGTCACACTTAGCGATCGCACCAGCGATCACGACAACGACACGACCTGGCGAGATCGCTGGTGCGATCGCTATGTGATCGCTAGTTAGATTCCAAACACATCTCATCAGCGATCTGTATAACGACCTCTGCGGTCATTGGGAAAACCTAGTCCCACCTGCGACGCTGGTGAAGTCGTTCATAAAGGGTGTCACACTCAGCGATTCAGGCTCACCAGCGGGACACCAACGACCAAAAAATGGCTCAGAACGTTCTTGAGCGATCAACGACATCGCAGCAGGGGCCACATCGCTGCTACATGTCACACAAGCTGCGTCGCTAATAAGATCGCTAATGCGTCATAAAATCAGTGACACATTAGCGATCTCGTTAGCGATCTCGTTTAGTGTGACAGTACCTTAAGAACCAGGGCCTGAGTTCACTAGGTGTGTCAGTCTTCTAGATGGAGAAAAGTAGAGTATGCTGCTGGTGAGAGACAAACCAAAATGGGAGCTGACGCTGAGAGTAAGACATGCTGGTGTCTCTCTCTGAATGGAGATTGCATGGGTCAGCTATGAAAGCTGAGCAGTTTGTGTGTTGGAGCTGCAGAGAAACGTGTGGAAGTTGCAGCCTGTTCAGTGTGAGGGAGATACCGAGATTGATAGGATCGTACCACTGCTGTGAATAAAGTTAATGAGGGAGAAATGACTGTAATCTGTACAGATGAGCCCCCACTGACATATGTGCCTGCTGAATGAATTGTTTATTTGCTGTTATACATTAGTACCAAAAATAGGCTTTTTAATCCTTTGAGTTTTATTAAAGTAATAAAAATGCACCTGTTTGGACCAATCTGCATTGCCTGTGTGAATGTTACCTAATGCCTACCTGAGAGAGTGAATCCCTACTGCATATATACTATGGAACCAATTTATCAAGTAGATTACTGAGAGTGTGAATCCCTACAGTCTCCATACCCTTCCTACATGCCCATGTTCCTCATGTTCTTGACTTGCTGCTTCTGACATTCCAATGTTGGGAGACTTGTTGATTCCTTGCAAGATTGGTCAACAAGGCAGCTTCCATGACTCTTATAGCAGAGTAACGTAGGGAGGGAGCACCTTGGAGCAGGGACTGATTTCCAAGCATGTGTTCGCTGCGCTGTACAGAATACTGCATAACAATAACTTTACTAAGGGCACAGACACACACCTAGTGAGTATTTTCTCAAGACAGTAATTTGAAAAACAGTTTTGATTTTGTAATTGTGTATGTTTTTGTTTGCGTGTCTTTTTGCTATAGCTTTAATTCTGACTGCTTACAACTCGCATTAAATATTAGTTGTGTATCACGTTGCGGGCAGCTGATGCAAAAAAAAAATGTGAAGATGCAAACTGATTGAAAAAGGAACCATCTGGCACAATGGTAAACAAAATTGTAAGACAACACAAACAAGTATGTAAGTGCTCTAGACATAATCACATACAAACAAGTCATTTATCTCTCTGTATTGACAATGTAAGGTGTGTTCTGCAATGTAATTACAAACAGGAACTCCCTTCACATCCAAACCGGCAGAGGACCATAAAGTATACTAATGGTTATAAAAATAGCTTGCATTGAACACAAGGTGAAGTTATAATGTAGCAGGTGCCAGTTAACAATTACTGCTTTCCAAGCTAGTGCCACCTATATTTGCTTTGCATTGAAAACATGAAAACATGTTGCGTTCCAGGGCAAAGCATGCCAATGTAATTCTGCACAGAGCATGGCGGCTGGCGGTTCTACCTCGTCTGCCGTCACCAGATAACCTCTACTGTTGTATAGTTATATTGATGTACTCATCCAAGCAAAAAATATAA
>JARQOD010000003.1:335732709-335781661 GCA_033576555.1 Oophaga sylvatica | reverse complement strand
CGTACTGATCGCTCATGTGGGGGCACAGCAGAGTACCCCTTTGCGCAGGACCGGACCTCTCGACATTTCCCGGCGCCTGGCACTGCAGTACTTGCTCTGCCCTCACCATGCACCGGGCGCAGGACCGCGAAAGGAACAAAAAGAAGGGGCCGGCTTCGCTAAAAATTGGGGGGCGGCGGACCACCCCGGGTGAGTAAAATTTAATGTTTTTTCTAATCTTTCAGGTTCTGGGGGGCTTATTATACATTACAAATGATTTTTTTTAACCCCCCCTGAGGCGGTGGTCGCATCTAAACCCCAAAAATGGGGGGGGACAGATTCACTTTAACATGTGCCCCCCTTTTTTTTAAAGGGCCCAAAAAGTAAGGGGACTTTGGACTCCAAGGTATTTCATGGACGGTGTGGGCAACCCCTTTTTAAAGTCATTCCAATTAAGCAATAAAAGGGCGGGGAGTTGATTTGAGGTGTGGGTTTGCATTTGAAGTTTTGCTTGAAGGAAACTGGGGTAAAAGGAGCCCCATGCGGGAAACAGCCATGCTAAGCTGCAAAAAAAAAAAAACCCCATCCGAGAAATTGCACAACATAAAGGGAAAAATCTACATTTTGGTACATCCTGAGAAAGAAAAAAACACTGGTGAACTATAAATGCAAAAAGACCTGGCGACCGGGGGAAGACAACAGGGGTGGATGATCGCGAAAACCTCCTGGTGAAGAAAAAACCCCTTTCAAAACACCCAAACCCCAAGTAAAACAACACTCCCAGGAGGTAGGCATATCAAACCCCAATCTCCCAAAAAGAAAGACTGCATGAAAGTAAAAAAAGGGGTTTTCCTGCACGGGTGCAACCACTCATAACATCAAGAATAAAAAGGCTACGGACTTGCTAAAAAACATTAAAAACCGCACTTTTCGGGAAAAACATTTTTGGACAGATGAAACCAAATGACGGAAAGAGAAAAGATGGCAAGGGCGGGTACAGCTCATATCTAAAAATACACATCATCTTAAAACACGGCGGAGGCATGTGAGGTTGGGCATGCAGGCTGCCTGGGGACGGGGGCACTAGGTTTTTTTTGATGGGGACACAGGACAGAAGCACCGAATGAATTTAGTATTCAGAGCCAACTGTGTGTTTAGTCCCGCCAAAAGCAGCCAAACGGTCGCGTTTATACTACAGATGGACAATGCCCAAAACATAAAGCCAAAGCAACCCGGAGTTTTTTAAACAAAAGTGGAATATTCTTGTAGGGCCATCATCACTGATCCAACCCTTTTTGGGGCAGTTTTTTTACTTTTAAAGACTAAACTTCAGAAAAAAAAACCCCCCCAAAAACAGAAACTGAAGACCCCCGCGTGGGGGGCCTGGCAGCGCGGGTATGCCCATGAGTTCAAGACTTCAGGCAGTCTTCCCAACAAAGGTTTTCACCCAAGTACTGAAATACATTTTATTTACAATTATTTAATCTGTCCAATTACTTTTGGCCCCTTTAAAACAGGGTGGCACATGTTAAGGAGCTGAAACTCCTAAACCCTTCATCCAATTTTAATGTGGATACCCTCAAATGAAAGCTGAAAGTCTGAACTTCAACTGCATCTGAATTGTTTTGTTTAAAATTCATTGTGGTAATGTCTAGAAACAAAATTACATAAATGTTGTCTCTGTCCAAATATATATGGACCTAACTGTATAGTAACTTTTTAAGCTCCTCTAGAGGTGGCAGCAGGCAACTATAATTTTATGGTCAGAGCTCTATTGTTCTAAAACAGAAAAATTTGATCTGCCTGAAGTGACCACTAGAGGGAGCATAGGAGCCTATTGTATACCATTTTAATATTGATTTAAAGGGGCACTATCATTAAAAAAAATACATTGCACTGTCAACAATTTTGAGGGGTCACAACTGCAGACAATCTCCGGTCTAGTATTAAATTCTATGTTCCTGCAGTCACCACTAGAGGGAGTATAGAAGTTTATTGTATACTGTTGTAATATTGATTTAAAGGGGTACCTCCATTTCTAAGGCTGGGTTCACATTGCATTATGGCCCTGCGTTTAACGCATCCGTTACATACCGGCACTAACGCTATGTAATGGATGCATTAACACACTCATTGGCCGCCATTATAGTAACGCATCCTAACGCATGCCAAATTACTTTGTGACGCACCCTCGAACGTAGTCTACAGTCATGGCCAAAAGTTTTTGAGAATGACATAAATATTATATTTTCACATGATCTGCTGCCCTCTGGTTTTTATGTGTGTTTGACAGATGTTTTTATCACAGACAGAAATATAATAATTGCAAACATATGAGTAACAAAAGCTTATATTGACAATTAGAATGAGTTAATGCAGCAAGTCAATATTTGCAGTGTTGACCCTTCTTCTTCAGGACCTCTGCAATTCTCCCTGGCATGATCTCAATCAACTTCTGGACCAAATCCTGACTGATAGCAGTCCATTCTTGCACAATCAATGCTTTCATTTTGTCAGAATTTTTAGGTTTTTGTTTGTCCACCCGTCTCTTGATGATTGACCACAAGTTCTCAATGGGATTAAGATCTGGGGAGTTTCCAGGCCATGGACCCAAAATCTCTATGTTTTGTTCCCTGAGCCATTTAGTTATCACCTTTGCTTTATGGCAAGGTGCTCCATCATGCTGGAAAAGGCATTGTTGATCGCCAAACTGCTCTTGGAGGGTTGGGAGAAGTTGCTCTTGGAGGACATTCTGGTACCATTCTTTATTCATGGCTGTGTTTTTAGGCAAGACTGTGAGAGAGCCGATTCCCCTGGCTGAGAAGCAACCCCACACATGAATGGTTTCAGCATGCTTAACAGTTGGCATGAGACAAGACTGGTGGTAGCGCTCACCTTGTCTTCTCCGAATGAGGCGTTTTCCTGATGTCCCAAACAATCGAAAAGGGGATTCATCAGAGAAAATAACTTTACCCCAGTCCTCAGCAGTCCACTGCCTGTACCTTTTGCAGAATATCAGTCTGTCCATGATGTTTTTCTGGAGAGAAGTGGCTTCTTTGCTGCCCTCCTTGAGACCAGGCCTTGCTCCAAGAGTCTCCGCCTCACAGTGCGTGCAGATGCACTCACACCTGCCTGCTGCCACTCCTGAGCAAGCTCTGCACTGCTGGTAGCCCGATCCCGCAGCTGAAACACTTTTAAGAGACGGTCCTGGCGCTTGCTGGTCTTTCTTGGGCGCCCTGAAGCCTTTTTGGCAACAATGGAACCTCTCTCCTTGAAGTTCTTGATGATGCGATAGATTGTTGACTGAGGTGCAATCTTTCTAGCTGCGATACTCTTCCCTGTTAGGCCATTTTTGTGCATTGCAATGATGACTGCACGTGTTTCTTTAGAGATAACCATGGTTAACAGAAGAGAAACAATGATGCCAAGCACCATCCTCCTTTTAAAGTGTCCAGTGGTGTCATTCTTACTTAATCATGACAGATTGATCTCCAGCCATGTCCTCATCAACACCCACACCTGTGTTAATGGAGCAATCACTGAAAAGAGGTTAGCTGGTCCTATTAAAGCCAGGGCTGCAATGATGTTGAAATGTGTTTTGGGGGATAAAGTTCATTTTCTAGCCAAATATTGACTTTGCAAGTAATTGCTGTTAAGCTGATCACTCTTTATAACATTCTGGAGTATATGCAAATTGCCATTAGAAAAAGTGGAGCAGTAGACTTTGTAAAAATTAATATTTGTGTCATTCTCAAAACTTTTGGCCATGACTGTATAGTGTTTTAGGGTGCGTTTGGTCTATGCACAGCAAACGGACGCGTTCGCTGTGCATAGACCTGTATGGCTAACGCATGGTATCGCATGGTAAGAAAATGCTACCATGCGTTAGTGCATACGCTAGCGCTAGGGGTTAAAAAGATGTCAAAAATGACATCAGCATTAGTACATCTGCTTAACGGATCCGTTAAATGGATGCCCCTAGTGCAATGTGAACCTAGCCTAACAAACTTTGCATAAATCAATAGTACAAGCGAGGATAAGAAACTTTGTAATATATCTTATTAAAGAAAAAAGCCTTTTTCTACATTTACTAGTAGTTAGTATAAAAAATATGAAGTTCTTACTCTCCCCCTAGTGGTGGCTGCAGGCAACCATAATTTTATTAATTTACTCAGGGAATCATTTTATTTTCTCTCTCTATACATATATATCTATATATATAATCACCTTATCCTGTCCGTCTGTCCAAGAAATCCCTCATTGCTGATTGGTCCGGCCGCGGCCAATCAGTGACGCAGGGCTAACTCTGCCCATGTGGTCATGTGACTCACCAACTGTCCATTATGTACTGAACATGTTTTGTCAGTTACAGTGTCTGATGTACTTCTGTCACATTTACTGAACACAGTGACATGAGGTAATACACAGGTGACATGAGGTAATACATAAGTAACCTAAGGTAATACACAGTAAAATGAGGTAATATACAGTAACATGAGGTAATACACAGTAATATGAGGTAATACACAGGTAACATGAGGTAATATGAGGTAATATACGGTAACATGAGGTAATACACAGTGATATGAGGTAATACATAGTGACATGAGGTAATACACAGTAACATGTATCTAATATATATAATCGTCTTATCCCGTCTGTCTGTCTTTCTGTCCAGGAAACCCACATCGCTGATTGCTCCGGCCGCGGCCAATCAGCGATGCAGGATTTCAGAAACAAGATGGCGGCCGTTAGCGGCTTATCTGCCGCACGGAGATCAGCGGCGATGCAGCCGGGAGATGACTGGCGCATTCCACGCGTTGATTTATGCCCTTCGGACACCAGTCTTCCATTTAGGCTTCGGCGTCGACAGTTTCCAATAAAACCAGCATTTGCTATGACAATAAACAAGTCACAAGGTCAAACTCTACACCGTGTTGGCATATATTTACCGGAGCCCGTTTTTGGTCATGGACAGCTCTATGTTGCATTTTCAAGAGTTAAAATGAGATCCAACGTCAAGGTGCAAGTTTTGGATACCCATTTACAAGGAAAGTTGCTTAGAGATAGTCAAAAAGTATTCACAAAAAATGTAGTGTACAAAAATATTTTGGGTTGATATTGTTAACAAATATATTATAGTGTCGATGTACTTCTTTTGTCCGATGATTTATTTAAATACAGTTATATATTCATGTAATAGTTTATATATTTTGATGATCTGTTTAATAATTTTGTTCAGTTGTATTAAAGGGAATCTGTCACCCTAAATTGGCGGGATATTTAAATGATGGCAGTCAGGTCAGATGGGCGGTGTTTTGGGTACTTGCCTTAACATGTTGTTCGCCGCTGTCTCCATTATTTCTGGGAATTGTAGTCGTTGCCCTCCATATAACGCGCCTGCGCATTGCAATTTTGAATTGTGCACGAGCAGTATGCTTTGCCCGCAGATTACAATGCGCTGGCGCGTTATATGGAGGGCAACGACTACAATTCCCAGAAATAATGGAGACAGCGGCGAACAACATGTTAAGGCAAGTACCCAAAACACCGCCCATCTGACCTGACTACCATCATTTAAATATCCGCCAATTTAGGGTGACAGATTCCCTTTAAGCTCTATGAGCTATAACATTTAATGATAATGTATATATTTTACTCGAAAAATCCTGTGTATTCATTGCATTATTCTTAAATCTTCATAAATAAACTACATACATATTCTAGAATACCCGATGCGTTACAATCGGGCCACCATCTAGTATAATATATATATCAAATGAAGATACTGTATAATAATTTTCAAGATATATTTGTATAGGAAGGCGTGCATTCTGTAGTAACAAATAGGTGCAGGCTGAACCTGGGACTAGTCCTGATAAGTCATAAATAAATGAAGAAACAGCCGCACTCAAAAAAAATTTTTCAGTGCAAGTGAAAGAATTTATTGAGGTCACCACAGAATAAAGTATTGGGGTAACGTTTCGACCCCGTGTCGGGTCTTTTTCAAACGTAGGGGAAATCATGAAGAGGAGACAAGAAAGGCTACTTCGGGATATGTATACTTGAAGGGCTAGAGGGCACACCACAACAGACGGCACATTCAGTTCCAACCTAACAGCATATCCTAGGACTTCCACCTGGTCGTCTCCCTGCTGGACTTCTACATATATGGCCTCTAGCCCTCCAAGTATACATATCCCGCAGTGGCCTTTCTTGTCTCCTCTTCATGATTTACCCTAAGGTTTGAAAAAGACCCGACATGGGGTCAAAACGTTACCCCAACACGTTATTCTGTGTTGACCTCAATAAATTCTTTCACTTGCATTGAAAAAAAATTTTTTTGAGTGCGGCTGTTTCTTCATTTATTAATAATTTTCAAGAGTCAGTCAAGTCATTATTGTGAACCTCTTTATACAAAAATGGCCATAGCCTCGAAAGTGTTCAAAGCGTAATTCTCCTTTATTTCTCAGCAAAGCTATGAGAAATTGATAAAGCACCGAGCGTATATCAATAGGTTCTAAATGAGAGGTTTTTCTTACTTGGTGCGGCCATTGTTAGTACAAAAGCCAAACCTTATTTCTTAATCCTCCAAAAACTGTTTCCATGTGATTGGTCCCCAGGGGAGTTCAGCCTGTATCAGGCACTGAACGTAAGCGTCTCATCGTTCATCTCCGATTATTAGAAAGTATGCAGACAATTATAGATTCAGGCTGGAATTACATCAATTAAACCCACTGGAAACCTGCCAGACTGTATCATCTAACAATGGGAGACACAAAAGAGGTAATAAAGCTGTTACCAGTTGGTCAATGATTCACATATCAGATGTACACGTATGTTACATGTGATGACAATTAAAGGGGGTATTCCAAAAATTCACTAATTCATGTGTTCTATGTGTTCTTTATGTTCTATGTTTTATATGTGTTCTGTGTTATATGTTCTATGGGTTCTGTGTGCTATGTGTTCTACGTTCTATGTGTTCTGTGTTCTATGTTCTATACGTTCTATGTGTTTTGTGTTCTATGTTCTATACGTTCTATGTTCTATCCACAGCTCCTTTAACATAAAATACCTGCAAACAGATTTCCCATTGTGCCATCGAGGGGTAAAGTCTTCTTATTTTACTATAAATTTTAGTAAATATATTAATTTCCCTTGAAATAAGAATTCTGGAGCATCCCTTCTGACAAATCTATGCCGTCCTGTTCTTCTGTTATTCCTCCTGATAATGTGAGAATAAAATGTCAACCGCGTGTCTACACAGCCTGGTACTGTCAGTGCTGATTTGACAGCATCGGAATGTGTAGGGACACCCCCCCAAAACTGGTAACACTCAGTTGTTACTGTATTCAATATTTTCCAGGAGGAATAATAGAGGAAGAGCAAATATTGACTTCTTAAAAATACAAGTATTTAGCCATGTAGTCAGTCATATCAGAAAAGTAGATGGGTCCCCTTTAAATAATGTGCAATTAAAATGTATGGTACTTTCTAATATATATCGTATATCAATGCCTTACTCTTTGGAATGTATGTGTAGCGCCCGCGTCCCTGCCTGCTGCCAGACAGGGACGTCGCTCTCCTCACCTGCGCTCAGCGTCCTCAGTGCTCCCAGCCTCCTCTGCGCCTCTGGCATCCTCGGCGCCCTCCTTCCGCCCTGCTGGTCCCGCGCGCTCCTTCCCTGCTACTGGCCTTAGGGCGCGCGCCCGCACCCTCCCCCGCTCTTAAAGGAGCCGTGCGCATTTTCCAAATCAGTCTCCAGCCAATGCTGGAGGACTCCACCCTATATTAAGGGCTTCCTCCTTAATGTAGGTGCCCGAGCAATGTTGTTCCTGTGCAGTCTAACTCTGTTTCAGCCATCAGCTCCTGATTCCAGTTACCTGCCTGTTACCTGTCGGCTTGCCTGTCTGCCATCCGTCTGCAGTTCCATCCAGAGGTTCGGACGTCATCTGCAGAGATCCCCGGCTCTTGCCTGCTCACCTAGGAGCGATCATCTGCCATCCGACTGCAGCTCCATCCAGAAGTTCGGACATCATCTGCAGAGATCCCCGGCTCTTGCCTGCTCACCTGGGAGCGATCATCTGCCATCCGACTGCAGCTCCATCCGGAAGTTCGGACATCATCTGCAGAGATCCCCGGCTCTTGCCTGCTCACCTGGGAGCGATCATCTGCCATCCGACTGCAGCCTACCTGGAGGCTCCACCATATCACGTCGTATATACCTGCCTGTCTAGAGACTGCCTGGTCACTTGCTGTGACAACCTGCCTGTCTAGAGACTGCCTGGTCACTTGCCGTGACAACCTGCCTGTCCAGAGACTGCCTGGTCACTTGCCGTGACAACCTGCCTGTCCAGAGACTGCCTGGTCACTTGCCGTGACAACCTGCCTGTCCCAGAGACTGCCTGGTCACTTGCCGTGACAACCTGCCTGTCCAGAGACTGCCTGGTCACTTGCCGTGACAACCTGCCTGTCCCAGAGACTGCCTGGTCACTTGCCGTGACAACCTGCCTGTCCCAGAGACTGCCTTGGTCACTTGCCGTGACAACCTGCCTGTCCCAGAGACTGCCTTGGTCACTTGCCGTGACAACCTGCCTGTCCCAGAGACTGCCTTGGTCACTTGCCGTAACAACCTGCCTGTCCAGAGACTGCCTCGGTTACTTACCGTTACAACCTGCCTGCCCAGAGACTTCCTTGGTCACTTGCTGTGACAAACCTGCCTGTCCAGAAACTACCTATATCCCCTGCCGTGAATCCCTGCCCTTTTCCCAGGTGCCACCCGCTCTCTTACAAGTAAACTCTCTTGCATAATAAAGCTTTGTGGTTCCACCAACCTGACCTGTCTCGTCAGTAGTTCCACCCACCAGACCCGTTACAGTATGCTTGCTGTCAGTGAATGGAAATATGATTGTTCACTTTCAGAAGGGTAAAATCTGTCCATGTTCAACTGAAATAGATCCATCGCTTCATAGCTATAGGGGTGGGCAAAGTGGGCAATAACCCAGGGCGCACTTATACAGTGGGGCACACCTGGAGCGACCACTGTTCTTAGGATGCTGATACAGTCAAATCACATGGTGAAGCAGAGAGCCGTGGTCTCCCTGCTCTATCACGGTCATTTTAGACCCAGGGACGGACATATCATCGGTGCAACCTGTACAGCCACACGGGGGTCCAGTAGGTAAAGGGGGCCACTACCACCTCCCATAATGATGAGATAGGGGACTGCAAAAAAGGCCCACATATTGTCTCTTCTTTTGTCTCTGTCCGTACCTGTTTACACCTACGACTGACAGAGTGGCAGTGCCAAGCATTGGACATCAGCGTCAATGCCGCTGGCGCCACCTGTTCCATGGCTGGGACTCGTCAAGATTGCGGGGTTAGGTGAGTATATGCAGTATACACATTTTTTATGTCATCTTTTAGCACACTATTACTTTTTGTGGTGGGCTTTATAACTATACATGGAGATCTCAGGGCTTAATTACTTTTAGTGAGACTTTCAGAGGCTTATTTTAAAGGGGGAGTTCAGGGGGCATTATTACTTTATGTAGAGCAGTGAGAGAGGCTAGTGTTACTCATTGGGGCACTTGGGGCATTATTAATTGTTATGGAGAGATTCGGAGGGCATTAATACTTTTTTGCAGTGCTCAGAATAAAAAACTTCAATCAATTTGACTTAACTAATAATTAATAGACGTTTTCATCCTCTAAAAGCAAGACAATATCCATGGACCCAAAGCATTAAAGGATTATTTCCATCTTCATACATTGGGTATTATTGGATAGTTCTTGAAAAAACAAGCAATTTGCAATTTACCGCTTGTTAAAATTCACAGCCGTTCGTGAAATATTTACACTTTTCTTTTGTTTTCAGCTTGTTGCCCAGGAGACCGACCACCGCTGCTGTCTGGCTTGTAATCACCACTTTGAACCTGGCCATAATTATTAGGTAACATCACACTCCAGCGATTTCTGGCCAACTTCAAAACAGAGCGTACAAACTCATTAGAAAAGAGCTTGCAAGCTTTGTGCATGTTCTGCGGTCTATCAACGGTGGTCGGTCTCCAAAGCAACGAGCTGTAAACATAAGAAAAATGTTAATATCTCAAGAACGGTTGCAAATTTTAAGAAGCAGTAAACTTCAAAATTGCTCATATTTACAAGGACTATTGAGCCGTACCTGTTTGTGGACATAGGAATAGTCCCTTTTATCCAAAATTTGGCAATAAATGAATATACAGAGTATAATAGCAAGTTGTGTTGTGGATGCAAAGCACATGATACATTGTATATGGTGATTTTGAATTGTTTTTAATGTATAGAATAGAAGACAGACAGAAAATGTAGGAAATTAGGGACAGTTGGCGTCTATGTAAACCACTCGCATTATTTTAGATGGATACAGCTGTTATCTGGGACTGTTACAAAAAAAATGATGGAGCTGAATTTTAGAAAACATGTTTTTAGCACATACTTGGCAATTAGTTTGACAGCAACTGGTATATGAAACAAAAATAATTATACTTGTTATAGAAACATTTCAGCTATTTTCTATATCAGGGATGTATTATGTCTCAAATGTAAAGACTATGACATGTGGAAGGGACGGGGGAACATAAGTCTTTGCATTTTTTTCCCCGCTGAGTTCCCATGTCTTATTGACAGCCAGAATGGCACAATCTGCGGCGCTGTTCATGACGAAAACTTAACAGACCGGTTTGTAAGTCAGTGGGGGATCCATAGGGATCCGTTGGGATTTGTTGATCTGTTCCAAAAACAAACTTTTCTTGTACGGCTGTAGGAATAGAAGAGTGCGAAAAAGATGGCAAGTTCATTTTTTTCATGAAGAACTATTCTCAAAAAAACAAAAATGAAAAAAAAAATGTTTCCTGTAAGAGCCAAAACAAAATATGCCTGTTATAATAAGCCCCCACTTTTGTTTTTCACTAATTTCCACCCAAATGCATCCATTCCTTGTCTCCCAGTAGGTGGCACTGTGTCAATATGGCAGTAAGCCATCAGGAAATATAATGCCAGTGTAGCCACTGATAGCTACAGATCGCACATTTATTCATGGCCTTTACTATTCTGAGCATTGGCTAGGCTAAGAAAAAAAGTCTGCCATTACTGCTTGACTTTCGGGACTTGGCCTTGCAAAGCGGCGACTTGTATCAATGGGCTGGTCCATTAGCGCGTTGACCACTCCTTGGCTTTGGCATATAGTGGCATCTCTATGGCATCCATGCCCTATCAGAGCACATGCATTCAAACCCAACAGGAAAAAGAACGGTGATTCTCAAGCGCTGACACAGACTGAAGGTAGGGATGTATGTTATCAGGATTTTTACTTATACAGTACATACATAGTAATATAGTAACATAGTTATTAAGGTTGAAGGAAGACTTTAAGTCCATCTAGTTCAACTCATATCCTATCCTAACCTGCCCTAACATGTTGATCCAGAGGAAGGCAAAAAAACCCCAAGTGGCAAACAGTAAGCTTCACATTGGGGAAAAAAATTCCTTCCCGACTCCACATACGGCAATCAGACTAGCTCCCTGGATCAACGCAGTATCTAGGAAACTAGTGAATATAGCCTGTAATATTATACTTTTCAAGAAAGGCATCCAGTCCCTTCTTAAATTTTAGTAAGGAATCACTCATTACAACATTAGACGGCAGAGAGTTCCATAGTCTCACTGCTCTTACAGTAAAGAATCTGCGTCTGTGATTATGACTACACCTTCTAGTCATAACTCTCACCTGAGAGAAAAAAATGCTTTTTCCTGCAGCATTCATGGCTTCCTGAATTCATTCCATCTCACGAGCGCATCCATGCAGGACCGCATGTTGGGTTTATCATGTGCATAGGTTTGCTCGCCTATTTTAGGCAGTGTGTCACTTTGTTTCACATTTGTGCCTGATGTGATTTCCTTTCTATGGGGTCCATTCCTTTTTTCCATTTATATTGCTGAAAATAGCTATTTATATTTTTTTCTTCTGGACTTCCCTACATGATATATATCTGTTTGTGTATTTGCATTTGGGAGTTGTCCTCAATACCATTAATATATTGATTGTGTGGGTTTAGGTAGGGGAGAGTCATATTTCCATTATTATATGGCATGACTAGTTTTTCTATTGTGTGTTTTTAAATGTTTTTAATGCTCGTGTGGTTTTTGTATGTACTTTGTGCCTCAATAAACTTTGATACTTTTTGATACATTTATTGTGGTGTTCCCAATCTCTAGGCATGCTGCTTTTTCTTCATTGTTTCACACTCATGTCAGGAGAGCTGCCGACCAGTCCGAGCGATCCCTGTCCAAGTTATTTGGCCGTCTGACTCCAGAATAGACCTAGTTTACCTTCTGCACAATACACATGCAGATTAGTCATATGATATAATTACAGCACGGAGCCATTCTCAGAACGTATCGTGTCATCATTTTGGCACATTTACCTAAGTTCTTTATATACATTTTGAGATCTGCTGTTTATTGCTAGATCAGTTTCCCAAGTATTTGTTCTTCTTGGACTCATCACAATCTAAGTCCCTGATGTGCTGTTCTCAAATCTGCTCTCATCACAAGATATATCTGGTATCAGCAGAAAATTTGGAGCGAGTGGAGCAAAGGGAATGTTTAGCTTTCCAGTTATTGTTTAACCATCGTTCTCATCATTGGAGTTCAGAGAATGTACGAGAAGCATAGCCGATGTACAGTCATATAGACAAACATACATTTCTGAGCTTGCTCTATATCAGGTACAAAGAGCATATAAGGGTTTTCCTGCACTATTTAATAGTTTCAAAATGTGCCTGTGATAGGGCTTTCTAGGTGAGGTGGATCCTTGAAACCCAAGGTCCAATTGGTACATGGGCCACAGTCGTTGGTGCAGCAGGTAGCTGAAGCACGCAAAAAACAGGTAGCATACTAGTTAGATAGCGTACTGGAAGCTGCAGGGAAACACGATACGTCCTGGAGACCGCAGATAGGCAGCAGAGGTACTGAAAACCGCAAACAGGTAGCAGAGGCAATGGAAGCCGCAGGCAGACTGGAGATGTCTGGGATACTGCAGACAGGTAGCAGAGGTACTAGAAACCGCAAACAGGTAGCAGAGGCACTGGAAGCCGCAGGCAGACTGGAGACATCTGGGAGACCGCAGACAGGTAGCAGAGGTACTGGAAACCGCAAACAGGTAGCAGAAGCACTGGAAGCCACAGGCAGACAGGAGACGTCTGGGATATCGCAGACAGGTAGCAGAGGTACTGGAAACCGCAAAGAGGTAGCAGTGGGACTGGAAGCCACAGGCAGACTGGAGAAGTCCGGAGACCGCAAACAGGTTGCAAAGGTTGATGAAAACCGCTAAAAGGTCGTGGTGCACCAACAAAGCAGGAGACCAAGACAGGTGTATGTCTTAAGAGGCCTTATATAGAGCTTGGTAGATGATCACATGGGAGCAAAATGGGCTATTTCCAAAGCCTAACATGGAGCACAAGAAAGTTTAGCAGAAAGGGGTGAAGGGATCAGAGAACAGACCAGTGACAGGTGTGCAACAGCACCCATGGCTCTCTTAAGATAAAAACATATATACTCACTTATGAGACCTCCACCATTCTTTAGTATTGCTATTTATGTCGCCTTATGTCATTATATGACCACTGCAACCAATCAGTACGCATTAATTAGCTGCAGCAATTATGTGCCATCTGAGCCAGGAGAAACCGTGTACTACATCTCTAGCTCAGACAGCACATGACCACTGCAGCTGACTAGTAGGTGCTTCTGTGAAAATGGATAGTTTCCATCAATAGAAATGAGTATTGGTTCGACATCCAGTCCAGTCCTATATTGCAGCCGGTCTTCACTTTTGAGCATGGCATCCCGGACCTCTGGTGCTTATTATGCCGCACCACATCAGGAGACATCAGGCCTAATATACCAGGCACAGAACTGAAGACCATCTACCACAGAGGACCGCATTGGACCATGCACTAGGGCAGCACAAGTCACATTATTCATCTCTATCAGACAATCTTGGGGACTTGTCCTGCAGTGGTGTCGTGACCTGCATTTACATGTGAACGCTGCAGCCAATCACTGGCCTCAGCAGTTTCATGCAGTATATTATGCACCATCATCACTGCAGGACAAGTCATCCAGACTGGTGGAGATCATGGAATAAGGGGCGCTGATGAGGGTGATTTAACAGGTAATTAATGATTACTTTATTATTTTATCACATTTCCTGCCATTAGTTTGCTTATTTTTTCATTTCTGGTAAAAAAAAAAACAACTTTTGTTTTTATTTAGCCCTGGGAAATGTCACCCATCCTACTAGGTGTGTATAGTACAGGTAGAATATTTAATACTTATCTTTACTAATTCATAAAGGACCTCTTTAGGTTATATACCCAAGTGGATCAGCAGGTACAATACTTATTTTGGCAATGTTTTCATCACTTTGCAGAAATTTCTCCCAAAGCCAGTAAACCACTGGTTGCTAACAGTATAAATAACAAATGCCCGGCTGTGTTTTTCCTGAGCTCTATTCCAGTAATGTCTTCTCTTCCAATGAACACAAAATGAGCTCATCAATGCTATATTATTGACTAGACCAGCATGAGTCAAATTATGCTGCTAATTGGTGCTTGCTTATTGCCTTTTTATACCACTTACTGCTCATTCGGTTCCATGTTAGACAGATTACAATTAAGAGCAAGGTAATGTCTCATGGGTAATTGCCGAGCTCTTTTTATTCAATTCCTAAACCATATCCTTGCTGGAAGAGTCGATATTACTGTGCGGAAATAATCTCTTTGCTTCTGCAGGTAAAAGAGGGTTAATTAAGAAGAAATGAAATGCATTTTAAGGAATTAGTTCATATTAATGCATGAAAGACGGTGCTGTCCATCCATTCGTCCATCCGGGGTGCAGAGGTAACAGTTTAACCCGAGGCTCTTAGAAAGTGCAAAGTCGCCTTTTCCATATACAAAGAAGTCATTATTATAAGTGATGCATTGTAGATGACAGGTTCTGACACAGATCTTGTTTTTGTGTCGGTTAAAATTCTTCTCTGCATCTATCTATCTATCTATCTATCTATCTATCTATCTATCTATCTATCTATCTATCTATCTATCTATCTATCTATCTATCTATCTATCCAGGCTAGGACTGGCCCTTAGGAGAACAGGAAGATCCTCCGGTGGGACCCCTATCCCGTAACTATCTATCTATTGATCTATCCAGGTTTGTACTGGCCCACAGGAGAACAGAAGGATCCTCCGGTGGGCCCCCTATCCCATATCTATCTATCTATCTATTTATCCAGGCTTGAACTGGCCCACAGGAGAACTGGAGGATTCTCCAGTGGGCCCCCTATCCCGTATCTATCTATCTATCCTTGCTTGGACTGGCCCTCAGGAGAACAGGAGGAACCTCAAGCAGGATCTCTCTAAAACTTTCTCAGAATCTCAAAACTTCTTAAAAACTTGGAGTAAAAAAGGCATCCTTAGGGTATGTATAGACACCAGGGTACCCACATCTATTTTTGAAGCAGAAGATGTTTCAGGAAAATGCTTTTGATGTTTTCGCTGAAGTATCATTTCTGACAACTTTCTTGACATCTTTTGCAACTACTTTGCCATTGGCATTTTTTTCTTTATGAGTTCATAATAGTGACGGATTCTGGGTGGAAGCAGCCAGAAGAATAGACCGGTCACTTCTTTCAGCCACTTCACAACTTTCGAAGCCTGAAGATAAAAAACGCTGCAAAAGACAGAACATATGCACATATGAAATTTTACATTTCTGTGAATATGTTCATTACTTGTGACTGTTTTTAGAGGTTTTTTTTAAATGTGTTCCTGGCGAATTCCACCTGAAAAAGACATTGTGTGCAAATACCTATGTATAACTATGTAACTTCCAAGAAAGAATAGAAAGACTTGCAGGAAACCCAGAAGAGTTGGTAAAACTTGTGGGCACCCCCGAAACCTCCCAAAAAGCAGTATTTCCGGAAGGCTACTGGTGCATAATGCTTTGATGCCTTGTTATGCAGATCCCCACATTCAATAAACAATGCACATTCATTGTGCAAGTAAGAGGGCATGGGCGTACCCAGGATCAAAACTAGGGGGGGGGCAAGCCAATGTCACATCTTATACAGGTGACATCATATACACTGTACATTATCCTGCATATTAGGTATGGAGCATTAGAACTGTTGTATATTGTATAATACAGCAGTGTATGCGACACTACGCTGTATATACCATATATTATACATGGCACACTAACCTCTATACAAAGAATAAGAGGCATTATAACCTGTATATGAAAAGTATAATACAGCAGTGTATATACACTCTATATACCGCACACGATGTGTATGACCTGTAAACACCATATACTACACTCTATATACCGCACACAATGTGTATGACCTGTATACACCATATACTACACTCTATATACCGCACACGATGTGTATGACCCTGTATACACCATATACTACACTCTATATACCGCACACGATGTGTATGACCTGTATACACCATATACTACACTCTATATACCGCACACGATGTGTATGACCCTGTATACACCATATACTACACTCTATATACCGCACACAATGTGTATGACCCTGTGTACACCATATACTACACTCTATATACAGCACACAATATGAAAATAGTCATTTTTCATTAAGCTGGGACTATATGTCAACTTTGGCCATGAAACAGCTGCTTGTATAATGCAGGTAAATGGGGTCGCATTGTGACCCGCTAGGTACCGCGACAAAGAATCAGAACCAGTTGGATTTTTTTTTGTAACTTGATTGTCGCAGTTGCAATACCTTGTGGGTCATAATGCAACCCCATCGATGGAGCAGCAGCAGCCTAGAGCAATTTTTGGCCATTTGTGTCGCAGACTCGCAGCCAATGTCGCCTTCTTTGATGTAATGGATGAAAAATATATATAAATGCTATTCAAAACAATGTGTATATTTTATATGACATTTCCTTAGTAAATATTAATATAACACTGATTAGCTGGGGTGCAGGGGGAACCAACTTTAAAACCTCTTAAATCCACAAATAGTTACTACATTAACAGAGAGATATATGACTGAACTGCAATACCAGACACAACCCATAGACAAGAGAGCGCTAACAAAGCAGAACTTTTCACAATCCCATTAATGGGGTGACCTCTTATGTACAGCCACTGGGAATGGGGAACCTGGTACCTCATGGATGATGGGGGGTCCTTCAGCCTCCTGCATCACCTAATAGTAGCTCAATTATTGAGCAAATCTAGCATCACAAATTAGGATTTAGTTCAGAAATAGCCACAAGATGTTCTGCAGCAGCTTGCACCTGCAAACCAAACCATATCACTAAGAGGACATGGAGCATAGTCCTAATAGTCCAAATCTTTACCTACAACCTCTTCAACTTTTATGGGAATATTTGCTGAATATGTCAATATTGGCCATGATGTTCTGCAGCAGCTTCCACCCTTACAAAACACACACTGTATCATCAGGTTGAGTTGAGGCCAAGCCTTATAGTCCTATTTGGTAAATTACTGTATCATTTCTATCTACAAATTGTAATTGTTCAACTTCTATGGGGCTACAAGTCCCTGTAGATCAAACACTAGATGTGGCCAAGATGTTCTGCAGCAGCCACTCATCTACAGTTACCAGCATGTCATAAGAAACTTGTCAACTAGACACAGGTTGAAAACCTCATAAAGTGCAACCTTGCCAAGATGTTCTACAGCAGCATCGCAAGGTAACAACTTGTTGCAGTCCAAAAGTTACTGTTGTGGGACTATAACCCCCAGCAGGTGACAGGTAAAGAGTAATATACTGTAACTGCTGGAGAACTAGAAGTCCCAGCAGATAAAGCTGGATTAATAGGGAAGAGGAGAACTGCCTGTGGACTACAAATCCCAGGATATCATAGATTCACTAGATGCATAGTTTGGAGCTAACCATAGTGACCCCCTTGCAAGATGTTCTGCAGCAGCAGCAGCAGCAAGGTAGTAGTACTCACACAGATGTGACGGAATGTCTCCTCCAGGAGCTCCTGCTGAACATGGTCCACAGGGAAGGTGTGGGGGTCTCTTGGTGCCCAGGGGTCTCTCAGTGCCCGGGGTCCCCTGTCCTGCTTTTTCTAGCTTCACACAGTGAACCCAGAGGGTTCAGACAGTGTTCAGAGGCATGCTTACGTTGCACGCTGTACATGACACGCCTCTGAACCCTGTCTGAACCCTGGCCGGATCCAATCCCAGCGTGCAGCCGGGTGCCATAGCAATGCCAGGGATCTCAGTCTGCTCTGCAGTGAGTCCCCCCGCCCCCTGTCAGCTGTGTGTGGCCGCCTGGCTGGCCTCTCTCCAAGTTCTTTCATTGTGCGCCCCTGCTTCTAGGGGGGGGCAGTAGCCCCCCCTGCCCCAAGGTGGGTACGCTCATGTAAGAGGGCATGGAAAGGGTACGGGGGCACAAAAATTTCAGTGGCATCATCAGCAACCACCCAGACAGCGATCCCTCTAAGTTGGCACGTAAACTCTACACATGCTACGTATATATAATCTACAGTGTCAAAAAGTCCTGTACTTTGTGATGGCATATCTATGGGACAAGCTCTCAAATATGGGAATGTTCATGTGCACTGACCCAGAGTTGCTCCTTTTCACCGTATTTTTGCATTAAGTCCTTTTGAAGAGTCCTTGTTTTGGCAAATGAACTGATGATGATATCAGTTGTGCTAGGTACGCAGTGCCCACATAAGTCGGAGCAGCTGCCATCCAAGCACAAGGGGTAACCCTACGTTAGATGGGTAACTTGAAGCAAGTGACAAGGCAAGTGGCAGGTCCTCTTTAAAAGAGTTGTCCAGACTTGGAGTGCAAGTCTGCAGTCACTCTATGTGACTACAGACTTTTGAATCCTCACAGTGTGCACAGTGCGAGCTGTCAGGATTCTCCAGTGCCTGCGCTGGGAGCAAGCAAACTGCCGACCACATTCCAGCTAGATGTGTCCAGCTTGTATTGAGCGAGACCACACATGTCTAGTTGGCAGTTGACCACATGTTTGCAAATCGTTGGGTACTGGAGAATCCTGACAGCAGGCAGTGTGCACACTGTGAGTATTCACAAGTCTGCAGTCAGATAGAGTGACTGGAGACTTAAGACCCAAGCCCGTCCAACCCCTTTAAAGTGTTTAAACAAGAATTTGCATTCTTCAAAAAGAGCGTCACTCTTGTCCATTGGCCAGGTCTAATATTGCACCCCTAACTCTAGTTACCAGATAGTGGATGATCTACAATGTCAGACATAGCCAGTTGACAATATTGGTACGTTTTGGAGAGGAGGAAAGCAAACCATCTGTCCTATTTCTAGACACTAGCATAGCCACTGGTGGACCTTTCCCTACCAAAGGGTTTCTTTAACTACATGCTTAGAAAATCTACAAGCATTTGAGTAATAGCTTAGTAATGTAGAATACCGAGTCAATTTCTCAAATGGTTCCAATTTACTATGATGGACCGCAGGCTACTTATCATCAAACGTGCCTGCAAACATCCCCCACAGTTTCTCACGCAGCTCATTTTTTCAGCGTGGAGACACTTTAGCTTGTCACAAAACAGCAGATAGTCAGGCTTTCTGCAATTATTCTCTTTACTTAACACGTATCTCTCAGCCAGTTTCTTCCAGAGCCGCATCTGGGCCGATAGCGGGGAGATGGCTGACTAGTGCTTGCAGTTACCAGCTCATTTGCACTTTAAATGATGCAAGACAATGAACCTTAATTAGCTCATCACTGCAAGCTTCTAAAGTATTATGTTACAAGATATTTATGCTTTGATTAAAGGTACCAAGCCATAAAAGAAAAATCCTGAAAGAAGCGGCAAACAAGTCCAAGTTCCCCAACATCAGAGGATATAGTTAATCATTTTGTTTTCACAAGTGTCGGAACTTGTGTTAGTCAGGCCAGACACACTGGATGATTCCTCTATGAGACTGGTGAATTATTTACAGAGTTCATGGTCAGCCGGGGATCAGACCGGTTCATAGACACACGCAACAGCGATACTACGCTCGGTGAATGTTTGCACATGAGTGAATGGATGGGGATTAGATACAAACAGATGGTTGTGTTTTTATGCCTTTAAAGGAAACTTTACACATATAACATATCTAAAACAAAAACAAATTATTTCAGTTAGTTTTTATTTTTACTAAAAAAATATATATTTCTTTCCTATGTGGCCATTTAAGGCATTTATTTCTGCTCGCAGCCTTCACTGGGGCAACTCAGGAACTTGACACATAACTAAGCAGATTTTGAATAGTATGCAATTAATATCTTACACTCCCGCTTAGTGGTGGCTGCCGACAAGCAGAATATTAGCATTTAAAAAATAGCTGTCACCAGGTAAAAAGGTTCAAGTTTGCATTACCTATTTTATCCCAACTGCGCCCCTGAGTATTCCATTTTTTTATCTTTGAAAATCTGCTATATGTTTCCAAAGATATAGCCCTTTTTATTTTGTGCTAACTTTTAAGGTCTTTTCAAGGGGGCGTGACTCACAGGGTAATTATGCAGAACATTCTAAAGACACACCCAGAGGATCCTGTGAGCCACGCCCCCTTGTAAAGGTCCTAAAAATTAGTACTAAATAAAAATATCTCATATCTCTGGAACCATATTGCAGATTTTTTTAAAAATCAATACTCGGGATAGCAGGGGGAATAAGTAAAAACTGGTCACTTTTTACACTATGACATGACCTCTTTAACTAAAAGCTTCTCAGTATTTTTCTACTGAAGTCTCATCAGCTAGAATATAACACAGATCTTACTACTGATCAAAGTCATGGAAAATTGAAATATTTTCAAAAAATCAGACATGTGTACAACCCCACAGAATAACACTGGTTTGAATGCGATCCAATGTTTTGCCAGATCGCACTTGGACCAAGCATGCGATCCTCTGCATGAGCCCTGAGACTGTGTAAAGGCTAAAGATGAGCAAACCTGACAAAATTCAAATTTGGCAGATTCGGTCAAGGTAGGCTGAGAAATTAAATTTGATTCCAATATGCATTATTATGTTCTGAGGTCTCTCCAGACCCTAGGGCATAAAAAACACAGGCAGAACAAAATAAAACCATGTGATGGCAAGATACAAAGATGGTCCAAGGACGACTCTGCTCTGGTCCAGATTTCTTCTTCTAGCCGGTGATTGATGCAGTATCTTCAAAGGCTTCTTCAGCGCTTACCAAATCTTGAAACATCATGACCTTGTGGGTCTTAGTCTCCACTGGAGACACAAAATAGGCCAGGCTTCGTAAGCACTGTTGAAGCCTTTTAAGAGATTGGACAAAACAGAACCAAGTGTCGTGACAGGTGAAGGTCCGGTGACTATATGTATTTTTTCCTAAAACTTTTATTATCCAGCATGCTGCCATTTTGCTGGATTTGTCTCAAGTAAATCACAAAAAAAAAATTGGATTCGGGCAAATCTAATTTTTTTATACAAAATTTAAGGTGAATTTTATTTACCTCGATTGGCTCATTTTTATTATGGCTAGACCTAGCTGACGATTTATTTGTATATTTCTAGAAGGAATAGCAAAAAATACAGCAATCATTATAGGATTATGTAAATAAAAACAAGGAACAACCACAAGAAATAATAAGGGATTAATCAGTGCAAAATTTAGATTAAAAAATAAGCAAAAAATTATCCCCAAGGAAGGACATTGACCTTGAGGGGACAATGACGATAATGATATTTAATTATATATTTGCTCGTATGGGATTTGCTAATGTTTCCTGAATCCTGCAGAGGTCCGCTTTAAATTACTCAATGTGCAATAAGACGCCAAGATTGCAACGGATTTAAAATGTCATCGCCTATAACGGCCACGTTACCTATTACCCCCCCAATAATATAATTACACTAGTAATCAGTGCTAAAACAACTCTCTAAAAGATTCTGGCAGATTCAGGGCTCACCAAGTTTAAAACCTGAAAAACTATTGATATTTTCTGAATTTATACAATGTAGCATTGTTATTTCACTTTGATATACTTTTTTTTTCTTTAAAGTTACAAAAGAAGCATTTCATAATACACAAGTTCAGCCATCCAGGGTGTACGGCCCCGCATGAAAACAGCAAAGAACAAAGCATCGCTAGGTATTTTTTATCTGATCTGTACGCTAAATTCTACAGTCTCTCTGTGATTACAGGTCTGATATTGATTTTTATCGCTGTTTACGCTAGCATTGATTTTGTAACTCATTTTCATGGAAAAATGCAAAGATATCGGCTCATGACTTCTGTGGTGTCAAGACATTTTGATGTTAAAATAAACTTCAGATGGAAACTTCAAATGTTTTAAAGATTTTCCTTGTTACTTGTTATTAGTGCGCCCTCCAGGAGATGTTTGTCTCAATGCAGCCCATGATGAAAGTTAAAGTTTTATTCTCAATATTTAAAGCGATCACCTATCTAAAAAATGGGGGATAATTTGTGGATCAGTGGTGGTATGACATATGGAACCTCCACCGATCCTGAGAACGGTGTCTGAGCTGCCTTCTCTCATTCATTCCCAATGAAAATTTTACAAAACCAAGGCATCTTCTTTAAAAAAAACTTGTGTTTTTCAACCACCTTGTTTGATCAGGTCAATGTAAAAGATCTCTTTAATGGAACTTCTGGCAGAAAGAAGCTTCCAAGAAGACCCAAATTCTGTCACATGATAGCACTGATGACTAATGAGGAAATGTGGGGATGATTTTGGCCACCAAAAATTAGGTATTTGATAACGGCTGCGATTGCAGTAACTAATTTAGTGTTATTAGCAAAATGTACAGATGCTCTTGATTAAAAAGGGTTTATTCTGAAATAGAGAGATGAGTTTTATTAGAACCGGTAAAAGTTTGCAACCTTTCACAGGATGGATAAACATTGGGCTCTCAACACACTGTTGCATTCGGAAAATATTGTGCATATTAATGTACCAGCAATATGGAAATGTCACTGCTGCAACAGGCCCGACAATGTTTTTCCACTGCTCCAGTTTTTTGCCTACTGAAGTCTTCTCTTTCCTTTTCCCTTTTGGTGGCCATACACATGAGAATAAAGTTGATAAAAGTTGACAATTTCAAACATATTTCATCACGTGGAATTCAACAATGAACTATCATTTTAGCCAATCGATGACATGTCTTCATCGTCTGAAACGATGTCACTCATATCAGTCGATTTTCCCTTTCTGGTGTTGTTGAGTCACACCGAGACTGAGCCACTGAACCTTGATTTTTTTTGCTTCACTCTGTGGTCACAATTTCCATACAGGGAGTTTCCAATTAAAAAAGGGAAGATGTTTGTAACAAAATCGCCATTTTGTGGCATTTTTTTGCAATAGTACATAAAAGAACAGTATTTTTTTTATCTACTGACAATATTCCATGCACTTCATTCTTTAGTTTACAGTGATCCCTCTATAATATATCTCTGTACTTATAAAGTGAGGGAATTAAACCAGCTACACCAACCTGTGCTACAAAATAACTCAGAGGATTTCCCTAAAAATCTTAACTAAATCTACCTTAAGCCCTATATCCCATTTTAAGGCACATTCTGATTTAAAATTACAGTCCTGTGGCTCAAAACCAAAATATAGATTAGAAAGGAGCGACGCTGTTCATGACAAAGTGCAGAAACCTGAAGAATCCATTCTTGTACATTTAATCTCTTTTTGGAAATACACCATCTTGGAAATTTTGACATACTTGGCAAATAAAAATTCATCTCTCCATATGCCTGTAGTTAAGTAATGCTGCAGATATCTCACAGCTCAGATCATTCCGTAATATCCTTCTGTTAATTCTTCTCCGGTCCCAAGTTCCACCCTCATTCCTGTACCGTGAAAGCAACAGAACAGAAACTGGGTGGACTGGTAACATAAAAGTTTTAATCTGAGGACAGCAGAAAAAAATGAAATCATTGACTTCTCCCTGCCCAGAGTGAAAAGAAAAAAAGACTGCACCAGGAATAATTACCAATGTATTACTCAAACGAAAAAAGATGTCTGTAAAAGCCAAGTCCACCGTCATTACTCAGCTGCTCCTTCTAACTTTTTCGTCATTTTTGCCATTTTTAATAGATTTTTCAATACTTCACTGAAATGAATATCAAGTTTTCCACTTCGGTGGAGCTTCCCCACCCAACTCTGCAATGCTAGAAATTTTTATTGCTTGCTCTTTTAGGAATTATGACCTTTGCTGAATAGCACAAATCCTAACGTTTATTAATTGACTAGCTGACGAGTAACCAGCTATGTTTATATACAGATAATAGAAAGAATTATAAAATATATTAAAATGTATTGGTGGAGCTAAACAGTTTTGGATCCTTTTCCTTTTTAGGCAACTTCTCTGTCCTCTGAAAGTCTAAAATTGGTAGTTGGCAAACAATCTCAATATCTTTCCCGTCCCATTCATACATACAGTATGTGCTCTTGAATCTGCTGAGAGTGCCCGTAATCTCTTCAGGAAAGGGAAGTAAAATTGCATTTAACCTGCACGATTATCCTGGGAACGCTCGTTTCATGATAATCATGCCGTGTGCCAATCACCCAACGAACAGTAAAAAATTTAGTTCATTGGGTGAAATAATTTTTAAGCGTGCTCAAAAATTATCATTCTTGACAGCACATCATCCTATGTAAACAGTACATGTGATACCGAAAACAATGACAGCCTATCAACAATCTACTAACGATAAATTTGTGTATTGGAAGTGCAGTTGACTTCTCTAAACAGGCTATTAGATGACCGATCAATGGTTGTTATCGAGACCTCATTTATAACCTAGACTCATCTATAGGTGGCTGACCTCCCTCAAAAGAATTCGACATTTGAAATCCTTAACTCCTCTAACATCTTCAGAAAGATACAGGTGCATCTCACAAAATTAGAATATCATCAAAAAGTTAATTTACTTCAGTTCTTCAATACAAAAAGTAAAGCTCATATATTCTAAAGAGTCATTACACACACAGTGATCTATTTCACGTGTTTACTTCTGTTAATGTTGATGATTATGGCTTACAGCCAATGAAAACCCAAGTCATTATCTCAGTAAATTAGAATACTTTATAACACCAGCTTGAAAAATGATTTTAAAATCTGAAATGTTGGCCTACTGAAATGTATGTTCAGTAAATGCACTCAATACTTGGTCGGGGCTCCTTTTGCATCAATTACTGCATCAATGCAGTGTGGCATGGAGGCGATCAGCCTGTGGCACTGCTGAGGGATTATGGAAGCCCAGGTTGCTTTGATAGCAGCCTTCAGCTTGTCTGCATTGTGGGGTCTGGTGTCTCTTATCTTCCTCTTGACAATACTCCATAGATTCTCTATGGGGTTAAGGTCAGACAAGTTTGCTGGCCAATCAAGCACAATGATACTGTTGTTTGTAAACCAGGTATTGGTACTTTTGGCAGTGTGGACAGGTGCCAAGTCCTGCTGGAGAATGAAATGTCCATCTCAAAAAGCTTGTCGGCAGAGGGAAGCATGAAGTGCTCTAAAATTTCCTGGTAGACGGCTGCGCTGACTTTGGTCTTGATAAAACACAGTGGACCTACACCAGCAGATGACATAGCTCCCCAAACCATCACTGATTGTGGAAACTTCATACTAGACCTCAGGCAGCTTGGATTGTGGCCTCTTCACTCTTCCTCCAGATTCTGGGACCTTGATTTCCAAGGTCTAGTGTGAAGTCTTTATTAAAAAAAAAAAACACAAAATTAGTAATCTTGCACTTTTCACACTGACCACTGGGAGTTGTCCAGACTCCTACTTCCTGTCCTTTCAGAAGAGTTTCCAGAAGTCTCATTATATCATTAGAGGGGTAAGGTTTCTCCTTGTAGAGAGTGACAATGCATGCATGCACGGCGAATAAGCCTCCTTACCTCGACACGCCAGAGCTGGTATGTCACTCTCCACAAGGAGAAACCTTACCCCTTAGACCCCAGTCCACAGCCTCTCATCTAGCCAAATCAGATCTCTCCTACTTTGCACTGACGAGGACCAATAGTCAGAAACACCGTGTCTGCAAATGGAGATACTGATTTGGCTTTTATCCTAAGTCATATTACAAGACTCGTTAAAGGGTTGATTGTGACTTGTAGGATCGCTACTTCCAATAGGTGGCGCTATAGATGTAATGTATGTAGTACAGTTCATATAGCGTCTTGTGCTTGGGTGCGATGAAAATACATGAGACACAGGTTTGATATAGAAGGTCTTGTATTACTTCATACAAGTGGCAAAAATAGTCACACAGTTTGCAGATACAGAAGCAGGAAACACAGCAGGCCAGAGTAACCTAAGCTCAGCAATCACTCTCCACAACTGGTTCAGGATCTTCTTCTCTGTTACCGTAAGTCCATGCAAACGTGGATCTTTCAAAGAGCAGGGTTCCAGAGTCCACAAGTGTTCAAAAGTTCCTCAGTAGGGAATAGCTGGAGTACAAAGTCCAAGGCTTCCAGGAGTCAGGTCACAGGCTCACTGCAGGCTTGATTCTGAAGCACTGATTGCTCAGCTGTGGCTGCTTATGAAGCAAGAGGGAGAGAATCAGGGCGGGAACATGAAAGCTGGAAACTCCATATTGACTGAGGGCAAGATAGCTGCAGCAAGACAGAAAGCAAAATGGCTGACGGAAAAAACTGAGTTTCAAGAACATGTACAAAGAACCTTACATTACTCCCCCCTTAGGGACAACCTCCGGATGGCCTCAGACCAGGCTTGTCTGGGTACCTCTGATGAAACTGGCAGAGCAAACGAGGAGCATTAACGTTATTGACTGGTTCCCATGAGTTGTCCTCCACTGGGTAGCCCTGCCATTTAATCAAATATTGTAACTGATTTCTGTATAACCTGGAATCTAGAATCCTTTCCACCACAAATTCTTCCTGACCATCGACTAGCACTGGGTCAGGGCAAGGAGAAGAACGTCCAGGAAACGTATTGGGTGTTGCAGCCTTTAGTAGGGATACATGAAAGACAGGGTGGATTCTCATAGTTCTGGGCAGTTGAAGACGACAAGCAACGGCACTTATAATCTTACTGATTTTATAGGGTCCAATGTACTTATGTCCCAACTTAGACGATGGAATCCTTAACTTAAGATTTCTGGTTGACAGCCAGACCAGGTCTCCTACCTTGAAAGCTGGTGCAGGTTTACGAAATTTATCTGCTGCTTTCTTGTACCTTTCCTGAGCCAATTCCAGATTCTCCTTTAGAAGATCCATATTCTTCTGTAAAGACGTGATTCTTTCAGCCACTGCTGGCAAAGGCGTTTCTATGGGAAATCGTGGAAGAATGTTAGGATGATAACCTAAATTGGAGAAAAAAGGAGACTGCTTAGTGGAGGCGCTCTGAGAGTTGTTATAAGAGAACTCAGCCAATGGAAGTAGATCCACCCAATCATCCTGTAGGTGGCAGATAAAGCAGCGGAGATACTGCTCCAGGGTTTGATTGGTTCGTTCTGTCTGTCCATTAGTCTGGGGATGAAAAGCAGAAGAAAGGTTTACTTTAATGTCCAATGCGGCACAGAAATTCTGCCAAAACCTTGAAGTGAATTGCACCCCTCGATCCGAAATAACCTCATCCGGTACTCCATGTAAACGAAACACATTCTTAATCATCAAATCTGATGTCTGTTTTGCAGTGGGTAAGCCGACACAAGGGATAAAATGAGCTGCCTTTGTTAAACGATCAACCACCACTAGAATGGTGTTCTTCCCTTGAGAGGTTGGTAACTCCACAATGAAATCCATAGAAATGGATCCCCACGGGCGGGACGGGGTGGGAAGAGGTTGTAACAGACCAGTTGGTGAGGAGCGAGGTGTTTTGCATCTTGCACAGACTTCACATGAAGTGACATAGTTCAAAACATCTTTCCTGCAAGTGGGCCACCAAAAGAAACGAGAAAGAAATTCCTGTGTCTTTAGAATTCCTCTATGCCCAGCTATCTTGGAATCGTGGATGAGTTGCAGTACTCTCAATCTGACTGTTTCAGGAATATACAGACGTTGTCCCTGAATCCATACACCATTCTTAAAACAAGACTTACGTCCCTTGGAGGTTGTGCCAACAAAGAATCCGCATGGTATGCTTCCTTGATGTCCTTAAGTAGGTCTTGATTATGAATCACTCCCAGGAATCTAGAGTCAGGAAGAATAGTCTTAGGAGGAGCAAGTGGACGGATCTCTGCTGAATGAATCCTAGAGAGTGCATCAGCCTTTCCATTGCGCGATCCTGGTCTATAAGAAATGACAAAATTAAATTGGTTTAAGAAAAGATTCCAGCGAGCCTGGCGAGGAGTCAGGCATTTAGCCAACCTGATAAATTCAAGGTTACGATGGTCTGTCAGGACGACTATTTGCTGTGCAGCTCCCTGAAGAAGGTGTCTCCATTCTTTGAAGGCGGCAATAATGGCCAACAATTCTCTATTGCCAACATCGTAGTTCCTCTCAGCCGAAGACAACTGCTGGGAAAAGAAGGCACAGGGATGCAAGACATTCTTCTCACCTGTTCTCTGAGAGAGTATAGCTCCAACGGCACAGTCTGAAGCATCCACCTCTATTATGAAGACAAGTTCGGGGTTGGGATGCACTAAGATAGGTGCGGTGGTAAATTTATCTTTTAGACCTGAAAATGCTTCCTGGGCTTGGGGAGTCCAGGAGAACCTAGACTCTTTCCGGGTAAGTTGGGTGATAGGTGACACTACCTCAGAGAAATTCCTAATGAAACGTCTATAGAAGTTGGCAAACCCGATGAAGCGCTGCACCTCCTTCACATTTCTAGGAATTGGCCAATCCTTGATGGCTTGGGTCTTGCTTCCATCCATACTAATTCCTTGTGTAGACAGTACATACCCCAGAAATTTAATTTCGGTCCTATGGAATTCACACTTTTCAAGTTTGATGTAAAGATGGTTTCGTCTTAGACGTTCCAAGACCATTCTCACATGTCCATGATGTTCCTCTGTGGAGTTAGAAAAAATTAGAATATCATCCAAATAAATCACCACGAATGTATCTAGGAGATCCCTGAAGATGTCATTCACCAAGTGTTGAAAAGTGGCTGGGGCGGTACTCAGACCAAAAGGCATAACTAGATACTCAAAGTGTCCATAGCGTGACCTGAATGCAGTCTTCCATTCATCCCCAGGTCTAATACGGACCAAGTTATAGGCCCCACGGAGATCCAGTTTAGAGAAAATTTTGGCATGCCGCACTCTCTCCAATAACTCAGGGATTAAAGGCAAAGGATAACGGTTTCTAATAGTAACCTTATTGAGTTCCCTATAGTCTACGCAGGGTCTCAGAGATCCATCTTTCTTTTTCACAAAGAAGATGGGTGCACCTGCAGGAGATGAAGAGGGGCGTATGAAGCCCTTGGCTAGATTTTCGTCTATGTAATCCTTTAAAGCCTTTAGTTCGGGCCCCGCCAGGGGGTAGATCTTACCAACAGGTATCTCTGCTCCAGGCAATAATTCAATTGGACAATCATATGGATGGTGAGGGGGAAGCTGGTCAGCGTTCTTCTTGTCACATAAATCCACATAGTCCTGGTATACAGCTGGTAGTTCAGGGACTGACATGGTTCCTTTAGGAACAGAGCAAGCTGAAACTTCTGGACTCATCTTCTTCTCTGGAAAGTGTAATTCCTTGGTCTCCCAGTTAATGGTAGGATTCTGAGCCTGCAGCCATGGTAGCCCTAGAATAATGGGAAAGTGGGGAGAAGAGATAAGCATAAAGGACAGTTTCTCTTGATGATCTTTACCCATAAGGACCTTCAAAGGTTCCGTTTTCTGATCCACTGGTCCAGAGGTCAGCAGGGAGCCATCCACAGTTTCCATCTGTACTGGAGTAGCCTTCTTCACTGAACGTATCCCCTGTTTCAGAGCAAAGGAGACATCCATAAAATTTCCACTTGCCCTGAGTCGATCATAGCAGAGCTAGACACCCAGACTGAGTCAACCCAGAGTTTGATGGAAAGGAAGCAATGAGAATTGTTTTTCTTACAACTTAGCTGGGACACCGCTGAGGAAACTTGAAAAATTGCAGCGTTTACACAGTCATCATCCTCAGAAGTAACGGAGTTTAAGTCCGAGAAATCAATATCTGTTGCTGCAGGTCTCTCTGGAGCCTGAGGCTCGGACCTGACAGATCTCCTCTCGCAACACTCACAGTGAATGAGTGCTGCAGTAGTCCTACGAGAACGGCTTGGGCAGTTTATAATGAAGTGCCCTGACTTACCACAATAGAAACATAGATTTTCCTTAAAACGATGTTCTTTGTGTGCATCACTAACCCGTCGTTGTAAAGAGTCCACCTGCATGGGTTCAGGTTCAGGTTCCCGTGTGATCCTACTCAAAGGTTCCTTAGCTGGGGAGGAAGGTAGGAAAAGGTTAGTGTGATTGCTTTCGAACCATCTTTCTTGCCTGCGTTCAGTCAGACGAGCATCAATACGGATGCAGTAGTTAATAAAGTCACCTAACGCAGTGGGAGGGTCGGCACGAGCAAGTTCGTCCTTAATCAGTGGAGACAACCCTTTTCGAAAAATAGATTTTTTTGGCGGAACTGTCCCAAGTGGTATCAAGGGCCCATCTCCTGAAATCCAAGGCATATTCGGCTACCGAGCGCTTACCTTGGCGCAAAGTTAACATGGCTGCTTCAGCTGTTGCACCTCGATTGGGGTCATCAAACACCTGCCCCATGGCTGAAATGAAAGCATCAAGATGATCCAAACATTCATCCTCAGTCTCAATCAGAGGGTTTGCCCACATCAAAGCTTTGTTGGTAAGCAACATAATTATAGTAAGTACTTTAGATCGTTCAGTGGGAAATTGTGAAGCATGTGCAGAAAAAAAAAGATTGCATTGGTTAATAAATCCCCTGAATTTCTCACGTTCACCACCAAAACGAAAAGGGGGCAACTTGGGAATCCCAGAACTCGGGGCTACGGCAGGAGCCTGGACTCGCTCCTCTAGAACCTCAATCCTGGCTCGTAAATCCTGGGTAGTTTGTCCAAACACTTGCAAATTGTGATTAGTAAGGTCCTGTAGATTTGCAAAACGGGTCTTTATAGACTGTAAATCTGCAAGGATATTATCAGTCACTCCGCAAAGTTCCTTTATGCGGGCCTCCATCTTCCAGATCTCTTAAGACAGGAGTACTGGAAGGAGAAGAGAAAAAGAGAAAAGAAAAAAAAAACAATAGTGTTTACCTGTGGTAACACTGCAGAGTAAAATTAAGGGAATTGCTCACCTGGAATGGTTGTGAGAAGTCACAACCACTGTCATCACAGAAAGTACAACCGGACATCTGATATCCACAGTTACAGCAGACACAGCCTTCCCAGACCCAGCAGACACTAACGTTTGGCTTCAGAATCTTGTAATGTATGTAGTACAGTTCATATAGCGTCTTGTGCTTGGGTGCGATGAAAATACATGAGACACAGGTTTGATATAGAAGGTCTTGTATTACTTCATACAAGTGGCAAAAATAGTCACACAGTTTGCAGATACAGAAGCAGGAAACACAGCAGGCCAGAGTAACCTAAGCTCAGCAATCACTCTCCACAACTGGTTCAGGATCTTCTTCTCTGTTACCGTAAGTCCATGCAAACGTAGATCTTTCAAAGAGCAGGGTTCCAGAGTCCACAAGTGTTCAAAAGTTCCTCAGTAGGGAATAGCTGGAGTACAAAGTCCAAGGCTTCCAGGAGTCAGGTCACAGGCTCACTGCAGGCTTGATTCTGAAGCACTGATTGCTCAGCTGTGGCTGCTTAAGAAGCAAGAGGGAGAGAATCAGGGCGGGAACATGAAAGCTGGAAACTCCATATTGACTGAGGGCAAGATAGCTGCAGCAAGACAGAAAGCAAAATGGCTGACGGAAAAAACTGAGTTTCAAGAACATGTACAAAGAACCTTACAATAGAGTACAAGTCCTCTTTTTTTGAAGAGGCAATTTGCATATAAAATTTCCCAGAGGAGCATTGCACGGCGAATAAGCCTCCTTACCTCGACACGCCAGAGCTGGTATGTCACTCTCCACAAGGAGAAAGGTTACCCCTTAGACCCCAGTCCAGAGCCTCTCATCTAGCCAAATCAGATCTCTCCTACTTTGCACTGACGAGGACCAATAGTCCGAAACACCGTGTCTGCAAATGGAGATACTGATTTGGCTTTTATCCTAAGTCATATTACAAGACTCGTTAAAGGGTTGATTGTGACTTGTAGGATCGCTACTTCCAATAGGTGGCGCTATAGAGTACAAGTCCTCTTTTTTTGAAGAGGCAATTTGCATATATCATTAGAGGCAGGATTACAGTGCTCTGTAACACCTCTATATATAGCTGATAACACAGAATCCACCAATCTCAATAGTCGATGTCACAGCTGACCCTGCTCCCCCTCCCTTCATAATGACCTTTGCACATGCTCATTAAATGTTTCAATATAAAATATAGGGTCAGAGATTATTCATTGTGGCTAATGTACATGTGAATTGAAAATTGCAAGAGTTTTATTTTTATTTTTTTATACAGATTGTGATATGTAAAAAGTAATTGTCAAAATTTTTGTGAAAATGCATTTAAAGGGTTATTAGGGACTATTTTTTTTACTATGGGCCTACCTACTAACAGGCAGGTAGTTGCTAAATACCTGGCTGTTGTGCCCAGCACCAATCTCTACCGACACAAAGCAGCATTGGCTGGTGTCATGTCGACAGAGCATTATGCTGATTGACAGCCATCTGCCGGCTGTATAACGGGGACAAATGCTTAACCATCATACAATACCATCACAGAGGCATCTGACTGGCTCCAAATTTATTCTCCTGCAAGACAATGACTTGTTAACAGTTACAGTATCTATAGAGTAAAGAAAATACCTGGAAGTGATGATCCGGCCCCAACAGAGCCCATATCTCACATCATCCAGTCTGACTGGGATCACATGAAGAAACAGAAGAATTTTACAAGATCTGTGGTTAGTTACCCAAGATGGAACAATCTCCTGCCGAGTTCCTTCAAAAACTATGTACCTAGAAGAACTGATGAAGGCAAAGGGCAGCCACTAGAGATGAGCAACTTAGCCTTTTTTAGGGTGTGTCGGGTTTCGTGAAACCCGACTTTCACAAAAGTCGAGTCGAACGAAATCGGCCGACTATCGGAAAAAGTCGGAGGTCCAACTGAAACACGAAACCCAATGCAAGTCAATGGGGAAGCAAAGTCGGCAGGGAGTGGAGGACAGTAAACACACTTACAGTGCCCATTTCAATGCCAACGACATCAATTCTTATTACTTAAGCTTGGCAACCTTAATTTAATTTATAATAATAGTTACGCATTGAAAACTGGGGGTTATTTGGCTAAAGTTGTGGGGGGGGAGGGCTGGCTCCAGGTTTTCGTGTGCCCCGGGCGAAAGAGTGTCATTGGGCCCCTTTAACACATACCACAATTCATGATGCCCGATACGGCACAGAAATATAGGTATAGTACAATGACAAATACTTCACTTCTTACATTACATGACTGATACCTATTTTAAATTCTACAATAGCTCAAAAAAAACGGACAGTATATTCCTCCATACAGTATTATGGGCACCACATAGTGCGCCATACAGAATAATGAGCCCCATATATTGCTCCATACAGAATAATTGGTCCCACATAATGTTCCATACAGTATATGATGAGCTCCACATAATGCTACAGTATATGATGGTCCCCATATAATGTGCAATACAGTATAGGACGGTCCCCATAGAGTATAATGAGCCCCACATATTGCTCCATACAGTATAATGAGTCGCATATAAAGCTCTATACAGTATATGATGGACCCCATATATTACTCCATACAGAATGGGCTCCATATGTGCTCCATATGATGCTCCATACCCTATATGATGCCCCATAAATAATGAACCTCATATGATGCTCCAGTATATGATGGGCCCCATGGATGATGTTCCAGTATATGATGGGCCTATATAATGCTCCATATATAATGGGCCCCATATGATGCTCCAGTATATGATGGGCCCCATGGATGATGCGCCAGTGTATAATGGGCCCCATATATGATGCTCCAGTGTATGATGGGCCCCATGGATGATGCTCCAGTGTATGATGGGTCTATACACTGTGTGCAGAATTATTAGGCAAATGAGTATTTTGATCACATCATCCTTTTTATACATGTTGTCCTACTCCAAGCTGTATAGGCTTAAAAGCCAACTGCCAATTACTGTATGTAAATCAGGTGATTTGCATCTCTGTAATGAGGAGGGGTGTGGTCTAATGACATCAACACCCTATATAAGGTGTGCGTAATTATTAGGCAACTTCCTTTCCTTTGCCAAAATGGGTCAGAAGAGAGATTTGACGGACTCTGAAAAGTCAAAAATTGTGAGATGTCTTGCAGAGGGATGCAGCAGTCTTGAAATTGCCAAACTTTTGAAGCGTGATCACTGAACACAATCAAGCGTTTCATGGCAAATAGCCAACAGGGTTGCAAGAAGCGTGTTGATAAAAAAAAGGCTCAAAATAACTGCCCATGAATTGAGGAAAATCAAGCGTGAAGCTGCCAAGATGCCATTTGCCACCAGTTTTGCCATATTTCAGAGCTGCAACGTTACTGGAGTATCAAAAAGCACAAGGTGTGCCGTACTCAGGGACATGGCCACGGTAAGTAAGGCTGAAAAACGACCACCTTTGAACAAGAAACATAAGATAAAACATCAAGACTGGACGAAGAAATATGTTAAGACTGATTTTTCTAAGGTTTTATGGACTGATGAAATGAGAGTGACTCTTGATGGGCCAGATGGATGGGCCCGAGGCTGGATCAGTAAAGGGCAGAGAGCTCCACTCCGACTCAGACGCCAGCAAGGTGGAGGTGGGGTACTGGTATGGGCTGGTATCATCAAAGATGAACTTGTGGGACCTTTTCGGGTTGAGGATGGAGTGAAGCTCAACTCCCAGACCTACTGCCATTTTCTGGAAGACACCTTCTTCAAGCAGTGAAGAAGTCGGTATTGTTCAAGAAAAACATGATTTTCATGCAGGACAATGCTCCATCACATGCATCCAAATACTCCACAGCGTGGCTGCCCAGGAAAGGTCTAAAAGAAGAAAAAATAATGACATGGCTCCCTTGTTCACCTGATCTGAACCCCATAGAGAACCTGTGGTCCCTCATAAAATGTGAGATCTACAGGGAGGGAAAACATTACACCTCTCGGAACAGTGTCTGGGAGGCTGTGGTGGCTGCTGCACGCAATGTTGATCGTAAACAGATCAAGCAACTGACAGAATCTATGGAAAGGAAGGCTTTTGAGTGTCATCGTAAAGAAAGGTGGCTATGTTGGTCACTGAATTTTTATTTTTGGTTTTTGAATGTCAGAAATGTTTATTTCAAAATTTTGTGTTGTTATATTGCTTTAACTGGTGAAAATAAACAAGTGAGATGGGTATATATTTGGTTTTTATTAAGTTGCCTAATAATTCTGCACAGTAATAGTTACCTGCACAAACAGATATTCTAAGATAGCCAAATCAAAAAAAAAACCACTCCAACTTACAAAACTCTTAAGCTTTGATATTTATGAGTCTTTTGGGTTGATTGAGAACATAGTTGTTGTTCAATAATAAAAAGAAAAAAAGGTGAATGAGTAGCGGCGCAAGTGTATATGTGTTTGCTCAGCTGCAAGTACAAGACCCTTCTACCACATGGAGGATATAACAATCAGATAGAAAAAAAAATTTAATTGAATTAAATTTAAAGTACTCGCGCTACAGAACAACCACAAAACATACAGTACTGATCCAGTGACACGTACCTAAAATTCTTCACGTTGATACCCACAGATGGAGTGACGATCTTACTGATGCAGTGTTTAGACCAAAGGATGATCAGTTGTGTTGCGCCGCTACTCATTCACCTTTTTTTCTATTATCTCCCTACCACATTTAGTAGCTGGCAGCAGTGTATCTTCAATACTGATCAGGCACACACCATATCATAGTAAATATGTGTGATCTATGGGAAGATAGAGAAGACCGCATCAATTATATTCAAACATTTTTGATATGGGTCAAAAACAACCGTCTAGTAATTATAGCGAAGATAGCATATATACAGCTAGAGAATCCTTAAAACGACTAGAACAATTGTTACTAAAAGAAATGCGAGATCTTTGGGAGACAGTCACCCTGGAGAGATATTTGGCCTTTGACTGCATACCAAAAGGTCTGGTCATTCAAAAATCCCTCTCAGGCAATATAGGGGATGCCACTACACTGGAAGAATCGGATACATTACTTAGAAGCTTTTCAAAACAAGCTGTGACCTTTATTATCACCAAAAGGAAGAAACAACTGGTAGTCAATAAAAATGAAATTTCTAAATTATTTAAAGACATAGACCCCTATAAGAATCATCCGGACATCAGGCAACTGTCTGGCAGCATAAAACACCGAATAAATCAAAAAGAAAAAGAAATCATTGAAAAGAAAAAAGAAAATTCGGTCGTGATGCAGTACCCACACATAATCATACAACACAAATAGAATTACAAAGCTTTGAAACAATCGACCAATTAGATGGAAGACATCTCTCCAATATTATCTCAGAGGACAATTTTTCAGCTTATCCTACACCCGAAAATTTAGAAAGATTGTTTCAAACTCAACAGGTAGAAGTGATCCCAGTGAACACTGCCAATAGTCAAAATAATGTCTCTTCACCTATTATTGGCAACCAATCGACTAGTACAAACCAATCCCCAAGCTGAAGTATTACTCAATCCAGACGAAGCAGTATTCAACATGATACTGTTTCAATAACAACTCACAATCGTTATGAAATGTTGAATACACTTGTAGAACCCCCTCGAATACTACCACCAATCACGCAAGTGAACCAATAGCAAGCACCTCTGGAAATGCACAGGTGTCAACCAATACTAAACGCATCCAACCATTAAAAAATCAATCAAAAACCATCAGGTCTTTTTTTCGGGTAGACCACAGAAAAAACACTACAGAGGATGTAGAGGTGGGAAACTCTCCAAAAAAAGAAGAAATCTAAGGAAATAAATAGTGAAAGTCAGAAAATCTTTAATTTAAGTAAATACCAACTAAAACACAATGAACAATCTTTATTAAGGAAGGGCCTGAATTTTGCTCCAGTAGCCAGTTTCAATAAATTTCAGGCATTTATTGGGATTAAACAATTCATGCGTAAGCTAGCTTTAAAAAAATATTTTTTCAAAAAAACACTAACAGTATCTACAACTTCCATGCAAAAGGAAGAACACTTACCCCCAAACCGTACCAACCTATGGCCGAAATCTAAATTTAATCCAGTGAATGAATATTCAGAGGCCTTTAATTCTTTTAAAAAAAATGTGATCTATGATCTTAAAAAAATTAGCGACAAAAAATGCTCCCATTTCAAACAGAATTTAACAAATAGGGAAGAGTATGCCATTCGAGAATTACAAAAGAAAAAAGATATCGTGATCAGACCAGCAGATAAGGGAGGCAGCATCGTAATTATGGATCATTCACAATATGATATGGAGTCAGAACGCATTCTAAGTGATAAAAAAAACTTATAAAAACTGGACAGTGACCCTACTGACCAATTCATATGTGAACTGAAAGACTTACTCAATAAAGGCCGTAATAAAGGACTACTCAGTAAAGAAGAGTATGAATACATAGAAACACCATACCCTAGAACAGCTGTATTCTATCATCTACCAAAGGTCCATAAAAATTTAGAACATCCACCAGGCTATCCTATCATCTCAGGCATTGGAAACTTAACCTCCAATTTATCCCATTATGTGGACTGTCATTTACAGAAACTGGTTCCTAACCTACGGCTTACCTAAAGGACAGTAAACACATTTTACAGTTTTTAAATCAATTTCAATGGGAAAAGGATTTTATTCTGGGCACATTAGACATTACATCATTATATACTGTCATTCAACATGACAAAGGTACAGAAGCTTTAGAATATTTTTTAAATAAATCAGCAAATGTCTCCCCAGATATGATAAATTTTATCAAAGAATGTGCCTTTTTTATTTTAACACATAATTCTTTTAAATATGAAAACGACTACTACACCCAGCAATGGGGTACTGCGATGGGGACCAGGTTAGCGCCCAGCTATGCAAATCTCTATGTGGGTAGATGGGAGGACCTATACATATACAAGGAAGGCATGCTGCGCGCGGACCTGGCCCTATGGCTTCGTTTTATTGATGATGTTTTTTTATATGGAAAGGGGGACGGGATTCTCTTAATTTGTTTTTAACGGATTTGAATAAAAATTAGTTTTATTTAGAATTTAATGCTACTACCAGCACTCAAAGGGTACATTTTTTGGATTTAGACATATTTATTAAGGAATGTACCATTCAAACATGCACATACATGAAACCCACAGATTCCAATAGCTATATCGCCACCAATAGCTGCCACCTACCTAGATGGCTGCTAAATGTACCACGTAGCCAATTTATGAGACTGCACTGTAATTGTTCTGACATATCTGACTATGGGAAAAAAGCCGACACGCTTATTAGTAAATTCCTCAGTAAAGGTTATGAAAAAAACTTCTTATTGAACATAAAGGGAAATGTTGAAAATATCCCTAGGGAAGAAATTATCCATAGCAACAATCCAAGAATAAATGATGTATCTGGAACTGAAAGCCCTATCTCTGTCCCCAAAATTACACAATATAATTCTAACACATATTTACTCAAGAAAATAGTGAAAAAACATTGGGGACTTTTGAAAGAAAATAAGGTCATTGCAGACCAAATTACTGAATACCCTCAATTTATATTCAGAAAAGCTAAAAACCTTAACTATTTAATTGCACCAACAGTGTGTGATCCAATCAAATCTGGAAGGAATAATACGCTTGTCGGCCCTTTTAAAACACGTAAAGGTTTTTATCCATGTAAAAAATGTAATATACGGTATGTACAAACTTAAAACTGACTAAACAAAAAACAGTCACTTCTCATAATGGTACAAATTTTGATATTGTGGATTTTATAAACTGCCATACTGCAGGAGTTATCTATGTAATTGAATGTCCTTGCAAAAAGATGTATGTAGGACGCACCATACGCCCGTTATACAAAAGGATTGGAGAACATCTACGTAATATTAAAAACAACGTAGATACACACCCTTTATCCAAGCACTTTAAGACAGCACATAAAGGGTCACTCAAAGATATAAAAATCATGGGCATCAAAATTGTGGAAAAAGACTGGCGTAAGGGCGATTTTATTAAACAGATGTCGAGAGAAGAAACTCGCTGGATTTTTGAACTAGATACTTTGAAACCTAAAGGATTAAACAATGACATTGAATTATTTGCCTTTGACTAAATCCATTGGACCAAAGATATAAAAACCCAGCTAAGTGCTATCAGAGCCATCCCTGAGGAAGGAGAACGTTATCTCCGAAACGCGTAGGACACTTGTTTGGCTCTTACTGCACTCCGTAGCTGGATTTCACAACACCACGTGGTTACATCACGTGACCGGAACAACGCGAACTAGGACTTGCTGGTGTCTCCGCGTGCATCTGCGCCGCAGCGCCAGAGAAAGGGAGAGCTTGCCGCCGGCCGAGGCAGCTCCCCAGAATCACCGCACAGACCCCGTTCTTCATCAGCGCTTTGCCAAATCTTCTCCGTACCCAGAGCTAAGTACCATACTGTCATTTACGGCATAATCTTTTTACAGCCCTGGCATTTTCAAGCCATAAGGTACTGGTTGAACACACTTGGTATAACTCCTTATTGCGCACATAGGACTTCTAAGGAGACCACGTGTAAGGAGACCACGTCTACTCCCTTGCCAATTAGGCACATATACTACTTTAGTGTATCCCAGTCTAGCACTCTTTGCACCTTGTAAGTGGCCACTCTCCATGTAGCTCACTTTGATCAGTATGCTTTTATACACATGCTAATTTTTATACAAACTATTTCTTTTTGGCCCTTTTTGCACAATAGGAATCAAATTATTTATTACTTGCACTTTGTTCTAGCAAATCAGAGAGCACTGTATATCAACCAACAAAGGCACGTTCTTTAAAGGGTTATCCAGTAACTTTTTTTGGTGGTACTTCACATTTAAACACCGTTTACACTTGACTGCATGCATATATTCTTATTATCAATTGATATGTATACCATTGAACTAGGTACTAATAATATGCCATTTGCTGTTTAGTCCCTCAAGTCGGCATCACAACTGATCATCCTTTGGTCTAAACACTGCATCAGTAAGATCGTCACTCCATCTGTGGGTATCAACGTGAAGAATTTTAGGTACGTGTCACTGGATCAGTACTGTGTGTTTTGTGGTTGTTCTGTAGCGAGAGTACTTTAAATTTAATTCAATTAAATTTTTTTTCAATAATAAAAAGAATCCTCTCAAATTCAACTTGCCTAATAATTATGCAAACAGTGTATAATGCTCCATAGATAATGGGCCCCATTTATGATGCTCCAGTGTATAATGGGCCCCATGCATGATGTTCCAGTGTATAATGGGCCTAAATAATGCTCCATATATAATGGGCCTCATTTATAATGCTCCAGTGTACGATGGGCCCCATGCATGATGCTCCAGTGTATGATGGGCCTATATAATGCTCCATATATAATGGGCCCCATTTATAATGCTCCAGTGTATAATGGGTCCTACCTATGATGCTTAACTGTATGCTGGGCGACATATATAATTCTCCAGTGTATAATGCTCCCCATATATTGCTCCAAACATTAAAAAAAATGAAATACCTCTCCTTGCTGGGCACTGCTCTACTCTGGACTCATCAGCGTCGCCATCTTCCTGCTCTCTGCACTTGGACTGTTCAGGCAGAGGGCGTACAGATGTGACATCATCGCGCTCTCTGACCTGAATGTCACTGTCAGGAAACGCGGAAGATGTCACAGCGGTGGAGCAGGGAGAGGTAAGTATTGCAAGTGCTGGGGCCCTGAGCAAGCAGTGGGCCCACTCATGGGCGACGGCACTGGCACAGGGCCCCTCATAGTATGCCGGTGTCTCTGACGGCGAGTGGGCCCACCTACAGTCAGAGACACCGGCGTACTATGAGGGGCCCTGTGCCAGTGCCGTCGCCCACAAGTGGGTCCCTCACACCTGTTCAAGGCACCGCCACTTGCCTGGGTGCGCCAGGTGCTGATACCTGCCCTGGGGGGGTACAGCCCAGTTAGGGAGGTGGAAAAACTGGCATATGTTGAGGTGTAGGCTGGACGTTCAGCAGCTGCAAATTGGAGGAATTGGAGAAGTCTGAGGAAGAGGAGGACAAAGCGAGCCATTTTGCTGGCAACCTATGTGTCATCAGGGGAAGGTGGGACAAAATCCTTTGCAACCCATGCATGGTTCATTTAAATGAAGGTTAGATCATCCACATTTTGTGTCGACAGATGTGTCCTTCTTTCTGTTAGGATTGATCCAGCAGTACTGAAGACTCTTTCTGATAGCACACTACCAGCAGGGCAAGCGAGCTCCTGTAAGGCATATTGTGCCAATTCAGGCCAGGTGTCCAGTTTACAGGCCCAGTAGTCAAAGGGGAATGAACTGTGAGGGAGAACATTGATAGGGGAGGAGAGGTAATTTTGAACCATAGTTGACAACTGCTGTCTCCTGTCTGTTGCAATCCATTCAGTATTACCAGTCGTGTGGGCGTTACTCGAGAAATCAGTCCACAACATGGTCATGAAACCCTGTCTCCAACGCCACTTTGGCTGTGTGCACCACGAACACCTCTTCCATGTTTCCCAGTACGGCTCGTGGTAGAACCTGCACCGCTGCTGTGTGCTGGGAATGCCTCTAACAAACGGTATACCAGAGTTGCTTGTTTGTTCGCCAATATTAGCTCTAGGTTCTCTTGTGGCACGATGTTCTGTAATTTGCCTTTATAGCGTGGATCGAGGATGCTGGCCAACCAGTAGTCGTCATCCTTCATAATTTTGGCAATACGGGGGTCCAAGCGAGCTCCTGTAAGGCATATTGTGCCAATTCAGGCCAGGTGTCCAGTTTACAGGCCCAGTAGTCAAAGGGGAATGAACTGTGAGGGAGAACATTGATAGGGGAGGAGAGGTAATTTTGAACCATAGTTGACAACTGCTGTCTCCTGTCTGTTGCAATCCATTCAGTATTACCAGTCGTGTGGGCATTACTCGAGAAATCAGTCCACAACATGGTCATGAAACCCCTGTCTCCAACGCCACTTTGGCTGTGTGCACCACGAACACCTCTTCCATGTTTCCCAGTATGGCTCATGGTAGAACCTGCACCGCTGCTGTGTGCTGGGAATGCCTCTAACAAACGGTTTACCAGAGTTGCTTGTTTGTTCACCAATATTAGCTCTAGGTTCTCTTGTGGCACGATGTTCTGTAATTTGCCTTTATAGCGTTGATCGAGGATGCTCTCCAACCAGTAGTCGTCATCCTTCATAATTTTGGCAATGCGGGGGTCCATTTTTAGGATCCACAAGACATAATCCCACATGTGGGCCAATGTTCCAGGTGTCAATGATGCACTGACAGTGGTGGGTGGAGGAGCACTTTCTGCCAAATCTACATCCCTCCAGTCACGCACAAACCCTGTACCTGACCTTGGCAAGCCAACATTTTCTCTTGCCCCCTGAGAAGCATCGTCCTCCCCAAAATAATCATCCCCCTCATCCTCCTCCACCTCTTCCTCTTCTTCCTCCACCTCGTCCAGGACAGTTCCCTGAGCAGACAATGCCTGATTGTCATCAAGGCGTCCCTCCTCCTCCTCCTCCGCTGCAGACACCGAATCCTTAATGTGTGTCAAAGTTTGCATGAGCAGATGCATAAGTGGGATGCTCATGCTTATGATGGCATCGTCTGCGTTTACCAGCCGTGTGCATTCCTCAAAACACTGAAGGACTTTACAGAGGTCTTTCAGCTTTGACCACTGCACATTCGACAACTCCATGTCTGCCTCAAACTGCCTGCCCGTGTATCCTCCCACAAATGTATTACAGCCTGCCTCTGTTCGCACAGTCTCTCAACCATGTGCATGATGGAATTCCACCTTGTTGCAATGTCTATGATTAGGCGGTGCTTGGGGAGGTGGAGCGATCGCTGCAGCCTCTGCATGTGACTGGAGTCTACGGGCGAGCGACGGATGTGCGAGCACAGTCTTCACACCTTATGGAGCAGGGCTGTTAACTCCGGATAATTATTTAGAAAGCACTACACCACCAGGTTCAAGGTGTGAGCCAGGCAAGGTATGTGTCTGAGTTTTGCCAGGGCTATGGCCGCCACAAAATTACGGCCGTTATCACTGACTACCTTGCCTGGCGCAAGATGTAGACTGCCCAGCCATGACTCAGTTTCTCGCTGCAAGTAGTCGGCCAGTACCTCCCCGGCGTGTCTGTTGTCGCCCAAACACAGCATCTTTAAAACAGCCTGCTGATGCTTACCACTAGCTGTTCGATAGTGGGACACCTTGTGTGCAACACTGGCAGCTGCGGATGGAGTGCTCGAGTAACTGTGCTCTGTCGGCAAGCATTCGCTTCTGGAGGAGGAGGTCGAACACCTACGTCAACTGTTGCCTATACCGTGGGCTAGGCAGCACTGTCCCACCGCCGCTGTGGACCCTGCATCTACCACATTAACCCAGTGCGCAGTGATGGACACGTAACGGCCCTGGCCATGCCTACTGGCCCATGCATCTGTTGTGAGGTGCACCTTTCCACTCACTGATTGTTTGAGTGCATGGACAATGCGGTCTTTCACATGCAGGTGGAGGGCAGGGATGGCTTTTCTAGAAAAGAAGTGCCGACTGGGTAGGTCATAGCGTGGGACAGTGTAGGCCATGAGCTCTCGGAACGCTGCACTTTCAACCAAACAGAAGGGCATAATCTCTAATGAGATCAGTGTAGCAATGTAGGCGTTCAAAGCCAGTGTACGCGGATGAGAGGATGAGTACTTTCTTGTCCTACGCATAGTGTCTGCTAGGGTGAGCTGGACTTGAGAGCTGCATATGGGGGAACTAACGGTGGACATGATGGACTGAGAGGGGGTTGGTGATGGTGATAGTGGTGGTGGTGATGCCCTAGATTCAGTGTTTCGTTGCAAAAACATTGTGATTCCCTGACTGCTTTGGCCCTGCGAAGACACCTCAACATTTCTTGAGGGTGGTGTGCTAACCGGTGGGCTTACAGTGGGGGAAGCGATGGACCGTTGCTGGCTACCTTCAGTCGGAGCAAGTGCATATGTGCTACCTGAGGTTTTGTAGTCCGTCCACGCTTGCAAGTGCATGGTGATTAAATGTCTAAGCATGCAACTGATATTCAATTTCGGAGATTTTTCCCTCGGCTAAAGGTCCTTCCGCACTTCTTACAGATAACCTTTGCCTCATCAATAGGATTTTGGTCAAAAAAGTGCCACACTGCACTCTTCCTACTGTGGTATAAATTTTCAGGAGTTGCACGCTGTGCTAATTGGACCGTCTGGCCAAACTGTCCTGCAACTCTTTTTGTTTTTTTAACATGTTTTTGGACAGCTACGGGCCTGCCAGATAACCGCTGCTGCGATGTCGATGCCTGCTGCGGATCCTTCTCCTCTTCTGAGCTATTGCCAGCGGCACCCTCTGCCAATCCGGGTCAACAACTGGGTCATCCATCACCTCCTCTTCAATTTCATCTGCACCTTCCTCTGTGTCACCATGTAAGGTGGTATAGTATGCGAGAAAGGGCACCTGAGTTTCATCAGGGTCAGATTCTGGCTCAGTAGACTGCGAGGGTAATGTAGTGCTCTGGGTCAATGTACCAGCAGAATCATCTAGCAGTGGCTGTGCATGAGTGCATTCCATGTCAGATTCATCTTGGACTGCTGAATTCAGGATTTGACTTGATAACCTAGGCATGGTTTGTGAAAAGAGCTTCATGGAGTAATCTGAAGTGTGGCCTGCCGCATCCTTCACTTTTGGTGGGGGTGAAGGACACAAGGAAAGGTGTTGTTCCTGACCAGGAGCCTGCACTGACGACTCAGTGCTTGCATTTTTGAAACTTCAGAAGAGGAGGCGATAGAGCTGGAGGCTGTTTCGGCAATGTAAGACAAAACCTGTTCCTGATGCTCTGGCTTTAAAAGCGGTTTACCTACTCCCAGAAAAGGGATCCTTCCAGGCCTTCTGGAGACAGACGATGACGCAGGCTCAACACCTCCTGCCTTAGGTGCTATTGTGCTTTTGGCACTACCAGCAGATGCACCACCACCACCATCAGTACCAGCTGCCCCCCCCCGCCCACGTCCGCGGCCTCGTCCACCATACTTTCTCATGTTTGGGAAAATGTACCCAAAATACTAGCAGATATATGGTACTGTATCAGAAGCGTACAGCTGTATACGGTGAAGGGGAAAATTCTAAATCTCAGTATATATTTCCAGAGTCAGACAAAAAGGTAATGTATCAGAAGCGTACAGCTGTATACAGTCTAGGGATAATTGTAAATCTCCGTATATATTTCCGGAGTCAGACAAAGACTCTCACAGGCTCAGTATGGATTACACCAGATATAAAAAGCAGAAAAAGGGTACTGTATCAGAAGATACCAGGTGTATATAGTATAGGGGAAAATTTCAATCTCCGTATATTTTTCAGGAGTCACACACAGACGCTCTCAGGCTCAGTATGGATTAGACCAGAATCTAAAAAGCAGAAAAAGGGTACCGTATCAGAAGATGGCAGGTGTATATAGTATTGGGGAAAATTGTAAATCTCTGTATATATTTCCGGAGTCATACACAGACGCTATCAGGTTCAGTATGGATTAGACCAGAATATAAAAAGCACAAAAAGGGTAATGTATCAGAAGCGTACAGCAGTATACAGTCTAGGGGTAATTGTAAATCTCCGTATATATTTCCGGAGTCAGACACAGATGCTCACAGGCTCGGTATGGATTACACCAGAATATAAAAGGCAGAAAAAGGGTACTGTATCACAAGAGTACAGCTGTATACAGTCTATGGGTAATTGTAAATCTCCGTATATATTTCCCGAGTCACACACAGATAGTCAGCATGTATTTGTCCGTGATACCAGCCGGTACACAGTAGTGTTTGAGGAGCGTACAGCTCTATACGGTGTGGGAAAAAATGAACGCTCGGTAACTGTGCAGAAAAAAAGAATAAAAGTACTAGTGCTGTGTAAAAAGCAGTCTTCACAGCAGTGTGCACACAGCAATACTGCTAGCAGGCAGCCTAATAACCAGCTCTGCTGCTGCACACAAGAAAATCCTCCCCTGTCACTGGCAGGCAGCCTAATAACCAGCGCTGCTGCACACACCAAAATCCTCCCCTGTTACTGCAAACTAACTGTACAGCACAATTGCTATCAGCACAAGCACAGAATAATTTTTTTTCCTGCCTAACTCTCTCCCTACTGATAAACAGCGTAAGCAACCTCTCCCTACGCTAAGATCGGCAGAAGTAAAATGGCGGTCGGCGGTCAGGGCTTTTATAGCCACTGTGATGCCACACAAAGCAAGCCAATCACTGCGATGCCCTTCTCTAAGATGGTGGTGGCCGCTGCCCATGTCATCTCGTTGCCCACAGTGTACGTCCTTGCTCAATGGCTGAGAAAAGGCGCCTGCAAGCATTATGGGAAAACCGACTTTGGCGCTTGGGTCGACGACCGCATGGCCGACTTCATAATATGGTTGGACTTAGGCGAAAGTCAGCAACTTTTGAATCTAACCGACCTGTTGCGCTCAACTCTAGCAGCCAACATTTATTGATGTGATTTAGATTTCTCTTTTGTTCATTCACTTTGCATGTTGCTAATTGTTTAAAAAAAAAAGAATAAAGGTCTTGCTCAGGACATTTTTTTTTTTTACTATGGGCTTAAAATGTTACAGGTAGGTAATTGGCAACAGAGGCATCTACATGCTTGTTCTAATCGGCGCCAACTCAGAGCTATCACTGGCAGAGTTCAGCTGCTCAATGTCAACAGAACAGCTTTTCTTCTTCTGGCTGCTCTGTTAACGGGGCGTGACTATCAACGTCATGCTGATTCACAGCCAGCTCCCTGCAATTAGGCAGTGTGGAGCAGTTTGTCAATCAGCATGATGTCAGCAGTCACGCACCAATAACACAGCAGAACAGATGAAAAGCTGCTGCTCTGCTGAAGTGACATTAGCAGAAGCAGCCGAATTGTCTGCTGGAGTGGTGTGTGACCACTCTGTGCTGGCGAAGATTGTACCGGGCACAACAGGTGGACAGTTAGCAACTACCTGCAGCTACATTATATGGAGCAAACTTTATATACAGAAGAGGTTTGGTCCTGCCAGTATCAGTATCCCCTTCAACCTGAACTTTGACAGCTTTTAGGAAAAAACAGAAGTTTTGAATGCCAGGCACAGTTCACACTGAACAGGCTGCAGCTACCACATGTTACTATGCAGCTCCATCAAGCAGACTGCTCAGCTTTCCTGTCTCACCTGTGCAGTCTCTATTCAGAGAAATACTGGTCTCTCTCCCAGTTTCAGCTCACATTTTGGCTGGTCACTCACCAGCCTCAACACACACCACTCCCTTGAACCCCCAGCAGACTGACACAGTGTGAAATCATTTCCTAGTTCTTAGTGAAAGCTAGCCAGGTGAATCTGCACCTGCAGTGCTAGGATTTAGCCCCCTACCTGTTTTTGCAACAATATATAATGTGTGATACACCAAAGGGGGTCTTGCTGGATGGGAGATATATTTCTCCTAGCAGACTGAAGTTTGGTCAGGATTTTCCCTGATCACAAGGACCTGTGATGAAGTCATAGTCACGTGATCAGGTCAGCTGATGTGTACCTCACCTGAGGGTGTGGACTAGGCCTATTTAACAAGGAGCTGTTGTAGTATGGTGGTGTGAAAGGAAGGAGTTTGGCTGGAGTCAGCCTGGAAGAAGTGATTTCTGTTACAGTATGTCAGTGTGCACCAGGAAGCGAGTACCAGATCACCCGGGAAGGCACCTGGCGGTCCCTGCTGGCCTGCAGCCGCTTAGTTAAGCCCATCCCAACAAGGGTGAGTCTGGGACCAGTGGTTCTCCAAACTGGAGCATGTTATGTTCTATTTTTGATTTTTGTTGTCTGGACTTTTGAACCCGTTATTAAAACCACTGAACTTTGAACTGAAAGCCTGTGTGTTTGCCTCATTACTGCGGCCCAGCCCCTGCCTACCAGAGCGGATCCCTACAATTGGTGGAGAATGCGGGCATCGATCCCGCTACCTCTCACAGTGAGGTCAGGCTGTGTTTTTTTTTCCCCTCTGCATGACAGTCAATGTCCTGGGCGAAAAAAGTAACGCAAAACTCGGTGGAGAACTGTCCGGAGATGGAGAGCACTGTAAAGATGCTGGCGGAGGCCATGCGACAGCAGCAGCAGGCTATACAGCAGCAGGCTATGGAGCGGCAGCAGGCTATACAGCAGCAGGCTATGGAGCAGCAGCAGATATTTAATCGACAGCAACAGGAAACCAACAGTCTACTAATGCAGCACATCACAGCGTCGCAGACAGCAGGAGCTACCCCGGGACGTCAGGATGTCCGGAAAGCAGTAAGCACAGCGATTCCTAAAATGGAAAAATCAGATGACGTCGAGGTGTACCTGGAGGTGTTTGAAGGCGTGGCTGAGAGGGAGAGACTACCCCGGGACCAGTGGGCAGAAATCGTGGCTCCGTTTTTGGCTCCAGGACCCGCGAAAGCCTATAGGGACCTACCCCCCGAGCAACAGAGAGACTATGAGATCGCCGAGGGTGAGA